>BLKM01012980.1:1112166-1345449 GCA_013340265.1 Coptotermes formosanus | reverse complement strand
TAATAATAATAATAATAATAATAATAATAATAATAATAATAATAATACACTGTTGGCCCTTTCCTGCCTGACCAAGAAGTGACAGCTCAACGTTCCACCAGCGTTGCCTTGTGTGCCATGTGTCGGGAGTTGGCAAGTCTAACAAAAACTCACCAGTGCTGCAGCAGATGCTAAAAATGTTACCCTCCTGACCAAACGTACTCAGTATACCATGCCATGAATCATCATGTCTGACTGCTTCTAATATACATTTCTCAGTCAGTCAGTCAATGGTGTGCAAACTCAGGTACTCTACTCAAAAATCCGTGCTCAGTGCAACTTTTATTTCAAATAAGAGTTTGGTGGAAAATGTCGCAGAAAATTTCAGTGACAGTTTCCAGGAGAAGCAGTTCCAACTAAACAAAGTGAGTGTTGACTTTCATTGATGGGGAAATTTAAATAAAGTGTTTAAAACAAATCCCCACTCTCTGGAATAACTAAGAAACAATATTCAGCCAAAGTTTTCACCAATTTCTGGGGAAGACCTCCCCACACTTAAGGACATGTTCTATAGTTGTACAGAGTGCATTTGGTCAGGAGAGAGAAGTTTGCAGCATCTGCTGTAGCAGTGGTGAGTTTTTATTACACTTTTCAAAGGTTATCATCACCTCCAGGACCAAAGGTTTGCCGCATACTGCAATATTCTGGGTATCAGAATATTATGCTTAATATGCCTTAGTGTACCTAGCAACCGCATGGACAGACCTACCCAAACTCTTTCATTAAATTTTTATGTTTTTTGCCACGTTCAAGTCTACTATATATGTCTGCTTTTGCCTTTATCATTAACACTACTCTTTTCTGCTTTTAACCAGCCCCTTCTATGACAAAAATGAAATATTCCAGGCACTACAGTGTAACACCCTGTAACAGGCGAAAGCATTAAAGCAACTGATTGTACCACGCTACAGTACCCGACCACTACTTGGAGTAATGGGAGCAACACGCGAGGTGGTCAATTCTCGGAATAGGGACCGGTGCTGCAGGTTAATGCAAGAGTGAAATATAATGGGGCTCTTTGCCAATTGTCTGATTAACCCTTTAAAGACGAAGCATGTCTGTTTTATATTAGGACTCAGCGCATACCGCGCTGTGAACACTCTCCACTTCGGTTATAAAAAACAGTCTCTTAATGTGTTATAAGGCAAAAGTTGCTGTTTGTTCTGAGATCCACATAAAACACATAAACGCAATGTGGGCACCACGTAGAATCTTTTAATGTTAAACGTGGTGGTTCGTAAAGTTACCGCTAGGCGTTAAAAGGTTAATTGAGATTTCTGGATAACCCAATACCAGATATCACAGATTTTACTGTACACAGTTTATGACAATGTCATCTGAGTGTGTGTTATGGCGTTACTTCAATCTCACAGTACAGTGGTATTCATGCATTTACACAGGCACTTATTCTATGTTCAGTATTGTGCCTTACTGAGAAAAAATAATGAAACTTAATTACCTATTTCAAAACATAAACGAGAGAATAAGACTCAAAGGGCCAAGGAAGATAAAGGGACAGAAAAATTACAAAATACATGAAAGACATGGTTTACCACTGAATTTCAATGTGTTTGACTGCCATTAACATAGACAACTCAGCAAATAAAAATGGCAAATTGCATGGAGTGTAGGTACTGGGACTGTGACATATTTTCAAGCCACCATTCCAGCGATGACCACTCAAAAAACTTTTCCAAGACTAAACAAAATCAGGATTTTCCCAAGGGAAACAGCAAGTGCATGCATGGATTATTTTCAAAAACAAGCACTTTGCAAAAAAAAATCTCACCTGTGTTTCTGAAGCACCTGGAACAAATGAGCCTGTTTTCCTGTATTCTTCCAAGATGTTCTTCAGTTCTGCATTCTCAGCTCTCAACTACAAATACAACAACATCAATATCAATGCACTGTTTGGAACCCATTACATCACTCACACTTTTTCATATTTAACATGTTTATGACAGGAACCAAATGCTAGACACTTAGCCAAACGAAAACAATCTTAGTGTCATACATATGGGGAAACCTTTGTGGTATTTTCTGCAAAATGTACACACACCAAAACATAATAAAGTAACAACAGAGCCATAATAAAAATAAAATATTCGATCAGGAGAGACGAAAAAATGTTTACATGAACATTAAGTTGAACAAGTTTACAACAATCACAAAGCACAAAAAAAATGTAGTGGCCTTGGTCATGAAAAGCAAGAAAATAACATGCATAAGTATGAGAGTTCTCATTACTACTTTTAGTTACAGTGACAGTGACAAAAAAAAATTCAGAAATATGTACCACTCAGTACTGGTTAAACACAACAGTTCATTTCTAATTCTAGAAGTCACCTTAAAATAAATGGACTTTAACGTTCACTTAATTCCTCATAGTGTACGTTAGTAGACTATTAATCTGTATACCAGTGTCAGAAAATGCTGGCTACAAAAGATTCAGATTACATACAGACATCACAAATTCACAAGATAATATCTGATGATGGACTGCCTTATTAATACTGTACAAGGATGTACACTTTCCACATGGCCAGCCACGTTAGTTTCTTGAAAACAACACACCTTTACTCTAAACAAATATGCAGTCAAAGATTTTGTTACACTAAACACTGGAAACCACATTTGCCTTGTAATTGCTCATGTATTAAAAATCTTCCCTCAACAATGGAGACCAGTGGTGAGGATCAGGAGCTGCACTTTAGGAGGTAACTTAGGCAACAGCCATGCATTAATAAAATATTTTGCAACACTTTACACCTCATTTCCGTTCATCCAACTACAATATGTTAGCTCCAATTAGTTGAATCCACTTTCTTCAGGAAATCTTTTCAAACATCATTCACAGCCACCATCGTGTGCATGCAAACTACCTCAATATTACTGCTTAGAGGCTACTTGTACAAGCCGCATCAATGATGTGCACAGGCCACATTGCTGCCGCCTGTTCCAGAAGGAGTAGACATATGCCCCCCAAAATGGATAAGAGAATTGGTGATACCACAGCCAAAGCAATTGTAACATTTCCTCTGTGTCCAAGTACCATATTATGACCAACACGCATGGTGGGTGAATGTATAGGTAAACACACTTTTAAGCCTGGCACCAGATGAAGGTGAATGATTAGATTTACACCCTCGTCCTCCTCCTTCTTCTGCTGACCCTTTGTGGGTTTTGGCCTTTTGCACTACTTCGTACCATGCTTTTCTTTCTTTAATGAGATACGCCCAGTTCTCCACTTTTAATTTCTTTAGATCATTTAGGACTTTATCTTTCCATCTATTTTTTGGATGCCCTTGGGTCTCAATCCTATGGGATTATACCGTAGTCTTCCTCACTGCCTTAGTTTTTCCCATCCTGTTAAGATATCCCCACTAACTTACCCTCCGTGCCCTTATGTATTTAACTATTTCTTCCCCTCTCATTAATTTCTCCCATTCACCTTCTTCAGTTTAAACTGGATCATATATTATATAGATAAGAGGGTTCGTCTCACAACCAACAATTCTTTTTATTAAAAGAAGTTAAAAGTATAAAAAACAACGGGTTTTGGCATCAGTTATGCCATCATCAGGTCAATTCATCTCAAGAAACATGATACCAAAAATATTACATAGTTGTTTATGGATGTGTATGCAAGTTAAAAGTTTTTGCTCTTAGAGAGAAGGCCTTCCCTGTACACAGGTGTTAAGTCTTATAAAACAATAAAATATTTGTGTTAGGACCAGAGAGTAAGGGGTTTAATAAATTGAACGTAGTAGATATGGATGTTTGGATGATCTTACTCTTTTCTGGATTCCTGTAGTCTTGACTGAGGCGGCATTAGATTATGTTGTTTACTTGGCTGGGTTCTTGTTATTGATGTTGGTTGTTGTTGTGCGGGTCTCTCGAAGGTGTAGATTGTTGTTGTAGAGTTGGTCTTATTCTTCGTGGTGTTTTGGTAGCGTTGGGTTTCGTTACGATGTTAGGATGATACTTTCTTCTTAGAGAGTGTTGATAACGTTGAAATTTTGTTGTGGTGTTTTTCTGCTATTCCTTGGAAGGTAGTTTATCAGTGGTGATTTCATTACTATCCATTAGGTGTTGTCTCGATGTATAAATGTTCGGAGGTATTTCCTCTTCTGTTGTATTTGTGCCCCTACGAGCGTAGTTCTAGGGTGCTGTCCTGTTTTTTAGCTGCAGACTTCTGGAAGTAGGGGTTGTATGTTATTATGGGTTCTTGTTTCTTCGTTTTTAAGATGCTTTTTTTTTCTTTTTTCGGAAGTATTTCTTGTTAGAGGAAGTATTCGTGCTATTGCTGTATTCGGCGGCTGATGTGAAGTGTGGGGCCACATCAGCCACCACAAGCTTACAGCAGCAATAGTTTCTACAATTGATACACAACCAACAATACTGGGCTATTGTTTAGACAACTAAGCCTTCAACATCAACCTATACGCCGAACCACTACAACCGCCGCCGAATACAGCAATAGCACGAATACTTCCTCTAACAAGAAATACTTCCGAAAAAAGAAAAAAAAAAGCATCTTAAAAACGAAGAAACAAGAACCCATAACAACATACAACCCCTACTTCCAGAAGTCTGCAGCTAAAAAACAGGACAGCACCCTAGAACTACGCTCGTAGGGGCACAAATACAACAGAAGAGGAACTACCTCCGAACATTTATACATCGAGACAACACCTAATGGATAGTAATGAAATCACCACTGATAAACTACCTTCCAAGGAATAGCACAAAAACACCACAACAAAATTTCAACGTTATCAACACTCTCTAAGAAGAAAGTATAATCCTAACATCGTAACGAAACCCAACGCTACCAAAACACCACGAAGAATAAGACCAACTCTACAACAACAATCTACACCTTCGAGATACCCGCACAACAACAACCAACATCAATAACAAGAACCCAGCCAAGTAAACAACATAATCTATTGCCGCCTCAGTCAAGACTACAGGAATCCAGAAAAGAGTAAGATCATCCAAACATCCATATCTACTACGTTCAATTTATTAAACCCCTTACTCTCTGGTCCTAACACAAATATTTTATTGTTTTATAAGACTTAACACCTGTGTACAGGGAAGGCCTTCTCTCTAAGAGCAAAAACTTTTAACTTGCATACACATCCATAAACAACCACGTAATATTTTTTGGTATCGTGTTTCTTGAGATGAATTGACCTGATGATGGCATAACTGATGCCGAAACCGGTTGTTTTTTATACTTTTAACTTCTTTTAATAAAAAGAATTGTTGGTTGTGAGACGAACCCTCTTATCTATATAATATATCAACCAACGGAGATGACCAATATCAAATTAATGGATCATATATCCTTCTTATACCTGTGTTTCAAATACAAGGGAAGTTTTTCATATCTCGTACTGCTAATGTCCATGTTTGACAGCCATTAAGTTACTACTGATCTAATAAATGTAATATTTAATATCTTTTTAGTTTGTTTACTAATTAATTTTGATGTCATTAAACTTTTATGGGTACAATAAGCTCTATTTCCTTTCTTAATCCTTTGTGATATTTCCTCCATCATCTTATGATGATGATTTACCGCTGAACCTAAATAAGGGAAGTTAGATATTCTTTCAAACCCATAACCTGCTATTGCTATTTTATTGTTTCCTTTATATGTTTCTTTACTTACTACCAAAAATTTTGTTTCTTCTTGATTTATTATTAATACTACTCCTTGCGCAGCATCTTGTAACTTTTGTAATGCTTCTTCTAATGCTTTCATGCTCCTAGCGATTATTACTGTATCATCTGCATAAACACTGATCTGTACCATTTTTGTCAATATATTTCCTCTTATATCTATCTTATTTATATCATGATCTAGTACTAAATTAAATAAGATTGCTGATAATGCAGCACCTTGTCTCACACCTGTACTAACATGAGATTTACACTGTGGCCATTTTATACCCCAAGGAAAGCATCTCCAGTGCCCACTGGATGGCAGCCTGGGATAGCCCTAGAGCCAGTCTAGTTGATTTGGAGAAGAGAAAAATTTCTCATCCATGTTGGGGAATCTTGATTCCTGCCACCCAACCCACAGCCCAAGAACCATACTGACTGAGGTATCCCAGTATGATGTGGTATCTAATTTTAAGCGTGGAGTTAATTATACCTTAAGAACTAGATCCTTGGTCTCAGCAAACTTGGCCTTGTGATTCTGCTGAACCTTGAACACCTCCTCCTGCCACATGGCAACTGTACTGAACTGCTGCTTCATTGCCAAGTTGTTCTGTTGCACAGTTTCTAAAGACAAACGACCTGCTTCAGCACATTCTACATGATGGTTGGTTAGTCCCATGTTTTAGCAGAATATCAGCAAGCACAAGTTCAATCACATGCAAATACACTATATCATGTGTTCTGTTAAGTCTGTAAAATATGAAGTTACAAAATCAACATAGGAATAATGGATCAGAAAGGTTCAGTTTCCCTCTCCAAACATGGGCATTAAGTCTTTCAGAACATACAGATCAGAGATATTACACTGTATGGGAAATATGGGGTTACATGCCCCACTGCTGTGTTTACACTCACCAAAGGTACTACATGATCACATACATGAATTTCACTACGTTGTTTTCACCATGTATTTTTATTAAATTATTAGCTAAAAAGTACCAAAAATAACACACAAGATTTTACCCTATGTGACCCCAAAGTCGTTAGGGGGCCACCTTTACTCCTACATCACCAGGGAAAGAGATTTCACACTTGGGAGGCTGTGATGCCACTGGTGAGATATCATCCTTTTTCACACACACATCATCAGAGCCACTCCACACGAATTGCTAACCATGAGTCTCCTTCACACTGGCCATGGGAAGGAGACTCTCATGGTACATATACAGCGATGGATAGCAATTTGTGTGAAGTGACTCCGATGATATGTGCGTGAAAAAGGATGGTATCTCACCAGTGGCGTCACAGACTCCAAGTGTGAAATCTCTCTCCCTGATGATGGTGTTATACATGCCACCAAAACGTGCAGGAGTAAAGGTGGCCCCCTAAGGACTTTGCGGTCACACAGAGTAAAAACTTGTGTGTTACTGTTGCTACTTTTTAGTGAACATACATGAAGTTAATATGAACCAACAAAACAGCAACCACACCTTACTATCAGCTTATGTAAGTTAGGGGGTGTCCCTACAATAATCTCAGGTTTAATTTCTCCACATTATGATGGTGGTAGCTGCAACAGCAGGGGTAATGCTGATTTTGTATACCAGCAAGTAGCCTGCAGCAGCTACTCCATTCTTGCATGGAAGGGATAAAATTTCTGCACGAAATCATACTCATGTGTGTAAATTATGCATTCCCACTTCTTCGCATTTGAGATAATCTATTATCTACTCCTATCAACAGATGAGACGCCTGTGTCTCAAAATATGCTCATACTAGTTACATGCTTATCCTGTGTGCTGTACTCTACCAGACTAGTCAGCTTTCTCCCATCATACAATGCAGTGCTACTACAATAAGAACAATCCACAGAACAATCATCTCAGAACTGTAACACTGAAACTACCTTTGAGTTGCAAATTTTCTTGCAATACTTCATGAAGTTTTCTCTGAATTTCTTCTGGGCTTAAATCTGTTGGTAGTGAACCTGGAACGTAACTGGAATTCTGCAAACTCTAAAGAGAAATAACATAAAAAACGTAAGTACTGCATCTCCTGGACTTCATTTGGCATCATTACCCATGCATAAAAATTCAGGACATTCATAAAACGGTTCAGTGCCCAACACTTTGCAGTAATATCAATTTCAGGGGTTTGAACACATTTGAAAGAATCACAATGATCAAAGAATTAAGTTATGTGGAGCATGTTACTCAGTAAGATCAGGGACCATGTTAGTAACATTACCATGGTCAAATCAATCTATTTTGCCTATTTTCCCTCTATAATAAATCATGGAATAATTTTCTGGGGTAATTTGTCCAACAGTGGGAAAATACTTACTTTACAAAAGAAAAACTGTTAGGATTATAGTTGGGACAAATCCTAAAACTTCATGTTCACGTCTATTTAAGAAACTTAAGATATTTTACCTGTCCCATGCCCATCTACTCGTATATGCTCATTAATGAACTTCAAGTCACCGTGAAAATTTTCAAAAAACTCCATCAGTATACAGTACTAGTACAAGGAATAAGCATCATCTTCACAGACCAAGTAACCAACCTTCATGTTTTCATAATTTTCAACATTTAGCACTTAAAACACACTCCTTTTACCCTACTGGCAAATTTTTTATGTTTAAAAATGATCCATAATACCATACCTAATATCTTTATATTTGCATTCTAATAATTGTGTAATGTCTTGCATATTTAGTACATTTTGTACGTTTATTTGTACTTGTATTTACTGACTTCATCCAAATAGATCCATACAGGCTGGAACAGCCACTGGAAGTAGAATGCATCAAGCAAACACAAAATCTATGATATACACCATACCACATTGAATATGTAAATCAATTACAAGATGATAAAATAAGTACTATAGACACAGTTATTTATATAAAATGGTAAAGTACCAAAATTTTCTTCAATAGAATACATTCTTGGTCCATATATACATCAAGACATTTAAAATAAACCTGACTGTGTAAATACAAAACAATTACAACAATTACATTTTATAATTTACTGAGTTGTAAATACAGTAGACCTTGAAAACAATTTGGGTCACTTATCTTATTGCAACGCCATATATTTAGCACTGTAGAATTCCTCCAACTTATAAAACAAAAGTGCATTCAGAAATTTTCTTAGGACTTTTTTGAATTTTGTAGAAATTCCTATAATATTTTTGATTTCTGGTGGAAGATTATTAAAGATTGTACGCCTGAGTAGTGAACTTCTTGTTGATAGTGAGGTAATTTTGCCATCCGCTGATAGAGACCGTTACTTTGTCTAGTATGTACGCTTTGACTTTTAGAAAGTATTGTGAAAAAATCTCTATTATTTACCACAAATAACGTAAGAGAGAAAATACACTGTGATTTTAGTGGTAAAATTCCTAATTCTTTAGACAGATTCCTGCAAGAGTCCCTACTCTTACGTCTGATTATAATCCTGACTGCCCTCTTTTGTATTTTGAAAATTTTTATACTATGGCTAGAGTTCCCCTAAAAAATAAAACCGTAAGTCATAATTGAGTGGAAAAGTGCATAATAAATCAATGTTGAACGAGACGTATGCTTTTACAGATCTAAGAAAATAACAAGCAGAACTTCATTTATTTATAAGTCAGTCAGTATGATTTCTCCAAGATAATGTATTGTCAATAGTTGAACCCAGGAATTTTGTATGACAAACATTTGGAATTGTTTTTTGTCACATCCAATCTTCTCACAAGAAAGCATGTTGGGTTTAGTTGTAAATTGGACAACCTGTGTTTTCTCAAACTTTAGAGAAAGCAAGTTTGCCTTAAACCATTTACTTGAAATTTCAAAAACTTTATGGATATTATTATAAAAATCTGTAGGATTAGAGTGCGTGAACAATATGCTGGTATCATCCACAAATAATACGGGAACAGATTCGTTATTTATTATATTTGATAAATCATTTATATATATAAGAAATAACAGGGGTCCTCTGACGGACCTGTGGCACACCATGTTTAATTTCAGACCACTTTAAGAGTGCAGACCTATTAGATATTGCTTATTGATACTCTCTGATATCTATTATTAAGAAAATTTTTGTAGAGAGCTTTATCTGTGCCAGTTATGCTGTAAAATTCCATTTTAGACAACGATATACTGTGATTTATGCAATCAAAAGCTTTTTCTGTATCACAGAAAATACTGCCACTTTTATTTTGTTGTTCACAGCATTTCAGATCACATCTGTTAACCTATAAGTATCCATTTCCTGTTGTCAGTTTTTTCTGAAACCGTACTGTTCCATACTTAAAATATTATTTTTACTGAAGTGTTCCTCAAGTCTGATTTGCATTATTTTTCAAAAATTTTTGAAATTGATGTCAGGAGTAATACTGGTCTATAATTAAACACTTCATGTTTATTACCCTTTCTGTATAGTGATTTTATTATCCAGTATTTTAATCTGTGTGGGAAAATGCCTGAAGAGACAGACTTATTGCATATATAAATTAATGGTGAGCTTATAAAAGGGAAGCTTACTTTTAGTATTTTTGTAGTGATTTCATCATATCCCTGTGAGTTTTTTGATTTGAGAGTTTTAAATATATTTTCCATTTCCTTAGTTGTTGTTGGTCTACAGTTCATGTAAGTGTATTTTGTTTGCAAACTTGTGGCATACAGTGCCTACAGGTATTGCTGTTTGTATTTACAGTGTTATTTACTGGGGTACTTAAAAAAAAAAGCAATCCCATTACAGGCCTGCACAGGCCCACAGGGTTCCAGGAGGTCGAGGCTCCCAGACTTCTAGACAATCGGCACTTGAAGGTGGTAAGGTTGTCAGCCCTACGCACCGGCCGCCTTTACCCCCCAGGAAATATTCCTGGTACTCATTTCTGTTAGAGGCTGAGTCGACCCCAGGGCCATAGTGCGGCCAACAGGATTATGCCAATGAAAAAATCCACTGACACCATCGGGAATCGAACCTGTGACCTGCCGCTTTGTAGCGCCAACTGCGCCACTGCGGCCCCATTTACTGGGGTACTACTTATATTATTTTTAGTGATGTTATCATAGTTGGAAAATAATTACTAAAAACCTTCACAATACTTTGTTGATTGTTGATATTCATACCATCAATATTTAAAAAGTGTACATCATCATTTTTTGCATTCCTCCCTATTTCTGAATGTATAATCACCCATGAAGTTTTCATTTTATTATTCAAGTTCCTCATCTGTTTCTCATAATTTAATCTCTTTACTGCTGTTATAACTTCTGATAATACCTTACAATAATTTTTATAGTACATCTTGATAGTTGAGCTATTGCTATTGCTGCTCACTATGTATAGTTCTCTTTTACGCCTGCAAGAAATTTTTATTCCAGCGTGATCCAGGAAGTATTTGCAGTATTCTTTTTTACTTCAGTTAAGGGGAAACTTGAGTAAAAAATCCACAAATATGTATTTAAAAATTTCATTTACATCATAACCCTCAAAAACTGAATCCCATGTTTCATAACTCAATTTAATCCGAAAATCCACAATTGTATACTTATTTATTTTCCTTTTAAAACAAATCTGCCGATCGTGTGGTTGATTCGATGGAATGCTTATTTTTGTAAGTGTGCATCATGGTCTGATAATCCATTTATCAAAGGAAATATTTTGTAGTTCTCAAAATTAGATGCATCAATAAATATGTTATCTATGGCAAAAATAGAATCTTTCCCAAACCTAGAAGGAAATGTAACCATACTAACAAGGTTATATAAATTCAGTAATGCATTTAATTGTCTCACTCTATCACTATCTTTAAGGTAATTTACATTAATATCGCCACATATGGTAAATATAATTTTGGTTTGTATAAAGTTTGCAGCTCCATATCCAACTGAGCTACGAACTTATTAAAATTTCCTGATGCAGACCTGTAAATAGTTAAAACACGTAATTTCCTTAATGTTGAATCTAAATGAATTGCACAACGTCAATGTCTTTATCGATACAGTGGTTATCTAGATTTATGAAAGAGAATTTTATGCTTTTATGTATTAAAGTGCAAACACATCCCTCCTTTCAGAATATTCTTTCTACAGTAGTATGAGCCAAGTAAATAGTTTTCTATGTGGATAAGATTTAGTTCTATTTGATTTAAATGATGTTCTGTTAGACACAATAGTTGTGGCAAGTCATGATGTGAGATAGGAGTTCATTTGTTCTATTTCTCAATCCTCTGATGCTTTGATGGAAAATGTTTAAAAACTGTTTATCAGATGAGTGAGTTGAGCAATCATTTCCTTGCCTCGGTTATTCATATGAAGGCTTCATGGTGAAGAGCTCCCTATCAAAATTAGCACTTACTACTGTAACACGTTTGTGATTTTTCAAGAGTTTTCCCAATTTTCTATAAAAAGTTCTCACCTCCGTATTATCACATGACCATTCTACAAGATCATGCCTATGTCAAATACTTATTAATACAAAGTTTGTGTGATTATTGCTTGTTACAAAGTTCAGTACATGTTTTAACCCTTCTTTAGCATTTTTCCAACATCATCAGTGCCTCCCCGAAAAGACTAACATACCATTTTTTGTCAACTTTTCAATAGCTCCTTTAGCAGAAACTGATAATGTAAGAATGTCAGATCCTGGTTTCACAAAACCAGTAACATCAAAGTTTTTGATCAAATAATCTATTATTTTGTCGGCACAACCTCTTGTATGACTGTCACCAAGAAGCACTATTGAGTGTCTTTCACTTCCACTTCTGCTATTAGACTGAGTATATCTGACCTTAACACCATCAATCACATTAACACTCTTCTTGGTTAACACTACATCATTATCGCTACCATTTGTATTAGCGATTTCCATAATTGACATTTCAGCACTATTATTTGTTGATATGGCACCATTCATGATAGGTGGAATAGTATTCAATAGCTGTTCATTCTGGTTCATTTGACTGTATAGGTTATGTTTGACTACTAGCTGCCTTGGCAAGTCTGTATTTGGGTCCTTTGGAATTATATTGTTATATCTAGATTTATTTAGATTAATACTCTGGTTTCCTTCTATGGGAAGTGTTTTACAGTCTGTAGGTTTGACAGTTCTAATATCGTCTCCATCTACATTGTTAAGTGTAGTAAATGCTCAGTAGCAATTTGATGATATAATAGAGAAGTCGGAGTTGCAGGTTTTGTGAACTGACTCCACAGCCCTGGTTCCTGATGTTTCACAGGAATGTGTTACTACCTGACCCTTGAAGGTGAAGGTACTATGTTTGTATGAAACAATAAGAACCACTCACCAAGCAACACAGCATCATATCCCAGAAGGCATGAACTCAGCAATGCAGCTGTGAGAACCTCAAACCTTGCAGAAAGATACTACCATTCTTCTTGTTTTCTAAATAAGTTGTTGTTTTAACCCTTTGGCACTGGAGCTGGACATTTAAATTTTAGTGCACACTTTATGAAAATGTGAATACTTTACAAACCAAAAACGATAACAGATGAAATACGTGGCGTTTTGTGGCGGCAAAAAACTGAGATTTTGCAGCATGTTTAAAAAAAATTCAGTACATATACTGGCTGACTAAAAGTATGACTAAAAGGATGAAATACGGTCACTGGGTGGTAGCAGTACTAGCATCCTATATATAGGGCTAGCAGTGGCTGAAAGTTAATATGTACAACTACGTTGGTGTTATGCACATTTCTGAGTGCAAACTACTCCCTGCGAACAGCATAAAGGAATGTTTCCTGTCATCACATTCCTTCCACTAGCCACCTAAACCAGACTGCAGCAGAAGCAAGATGTGAGAAGGGCACATAATACTGCATATATTTGATATCACTGCGTGATGGTTAGAACCACTGCTTCATATTCTAAACTGTCAAGATTTGAATCTCAACACAGTATCTGACACTCGTCACATTGTCATATTACTAGCTGAATTTATGAATGTCACATATCACACACTAAAATACTACTGCAAGTGGAAGCACTTAAAATGTACTCAGCAAGTCCTAACTTGTTAATGAACTTGCCTCTGTAATCATGCCCTCATACCACTTCTGTATTTTGTAGGCAATGCTACAATCATGATCTAAAAGATTTCCTTGTGAGATAGGTGGATAAAAATATGTAATTATAGGAAATTATTAAAAGGATTTATGCAACTTAAGGGTGTAGCCAGTGCTTAAACATGACACAGATGCCCTGCCCCTGATTCATATTACAACACATTCTTCATTTGCAGCTTAGTCCTACGAAGGACCCATAAAATGAAGCAAGTTCTACTTTGAGTCTTCAGGTTCCATAAAATGAGAGGAATCTGACTAGCTAAGCATCTACTAGCTTTCCAGGAGGATTCTACGCCATAGAGTTAAGACAGTTTAATTTCATCTACATGACACTGACATTGCAACATATTTATCAAACTCTTAAAGGTAACCCAACATGCTTTAGGCTTATTCCATGCAAAATCACCTAAAATGAAAACATCAATGTACCATGGGGTTTTGGAATTTTTTATTTTTTCTATGCCTAGAAATACATGGGATACGATCACAGAAATTTTTCAGATTTTGTGCTCGAAAAATGGCTTCATGAAACATTTTTGAAAACTGCATATTTCACGCAATTTGTGTCGCAACTACTTCAGCATCAAACTCTAAAAAATGTTGCAGCTCGCTTCTTTTTGAAGCAATTTAGATCATTCTGGTGTCAAATCTAATTTTTTGTATTTTCCAGTAATGTAAAAATATTACAATATTTAAAAAAATCCTAGAGGCCTTTAAAGTGATTCTTTTTGTTTTTAAAATATTTTCAGTAAATTCTGAATAACCAGTGAACCACAGTAAATACATATTTCAAATTTTTACAGGAGGTTCATCTCAATATGTGTTTTGAGCGGCACAAAAATCAAAGAGGGTGTTTTTTGTGGTTGGTTAGTAAAAAAGTTTTAATCTGTATACATTATTTCGTGGCGACAATAATACATTAGCTGCTTCTAGAGCACCTTTATGACATAAAAACGAAATTTAGAAAATGGTACAGTGTTAATATGGATAACATTTGAGTATTGGTACTGTTTAGATCCATTCCCAGTAATCTATTACATGATAATTACTTTTTAATAATTACTGAATACCACGCTTCTAAACGATAATATTATTTATTCACCATGTCTTAATGTTCTCTTCCATCAGAATTTTTCTGGAAGTAGAAAATGTCAAAACCGTTTAGACAAGGTATTGTATCATGAAATAGATGTGCTTTATCATGTGTGTGCGCGCGCGCGCGCGCGCGAGAGAGAGAGAGAGAGAGAGAGGCAGAGAGAGAGAGAGAAATGCTCTTTGGTTCACTGTTGGTAGATTACTTTAAATGAATGTTAAAAACTAAGTGTACAATGATGGTAATGAAATTTATTATTATCGAATGATACTATAATCATTCTATAGTCACGACTGCTATAGAATAATAATAATTATATTTACAACAATAATACTTAATAATATAATAATATTAACTACACAACAACAACAACAACAACAACAACAACAACAACACTATTGCCCCTACCACCAGAGGAGCAGCTTCTGTGTGTGTATGCCTTCAGCTCTCATAGAGTGCATTTTCTACTTGCAGTATGTAGTGATTTTGTTTATACCATACGCTTTTCATAAAAATGTTATCATAGAGTTTATTTAGTAGTTGGGGTCCTCATTATTAACTCTCAAATTAGTGGTAATTTTTTTGTGATTAATGATAAAAAGTACAGGTTGATTTAACTGAAAGTTTTTGCTTTATACAGAATGGATGCCCACTAGGCACTTTGCATCCAGTTTGAAAAATCAGGTGAAGCACCAAATGACAGGAAAGAAGCTGTAAGTAATAGTGACTTGAAACAAACTGATATTGAACTTATTAAGCTCGGGGCAAAATGTTCTGACTTACAATTCGTATGCCATTATGATATATAAAAATATCTGTCTGCTTTTGAGGACACACGGAGAACCTGTTGTGATCCTCTCAAGAAGCAAACAAGAAATGTCAGAAAAAGCCTGAAATCTGTTTCTTTCTCATTTTCAAAGAAACAGTGAAGTACTGGATTGATACCTGGAACAACACTGTGCATCTCCTGCAGAGAAACAGTAATAGCAAATAACAGCAAGACTAAGACTGATAACAATGATCAGAATGATTCTGATGGTGATTAAGAACCAAATGAGTCTTTTATTGAGACTCTCAATAACAGCTGCCAATTAACTGATTGTTCACCACTAAAAGTTACAAAAACGAAAATAAACGACAGAGGTACATACTTGAAAATAAAGCTCGACATGTAGCAGAAAGTTTTACAGAACTGACCACAAAAGCTTTAGGCACTGAAGAAGACCCCTAAACATTAAAAGACCACAAGGAGATAACAGCATGTAACAATTATACAAGTCTCATGAAAAACTTTGGCAAAAATTTAATGTAAGTAATATTAATGAAAAAGCACAGAGTTTAATTCTTGTTCCATGCAGCATACAAGAAACTGTGAATTTTTTCCACACAACAGAGTACTTCGTCAAAAATCTAGAAAAATTTTGCAAGATGAAAGCATTTTACACAAACCTAAGAAAGAAAGGGATGTGTCCTTCCAGGGGACATGGTGAAAAATGTTAAATTACATTATTATGATGATGAAATAAGTCATATTTCATCACACACAAGAGATGTAGTATCACTATCAGTAATATCAGTAATCTACTAATAATGAACCCAAGAGCATATCTCTCTCTCTCTCTCTCTCTCTCACATGATAAAGCATATCTGTTAAAAGATACAGTACCTTATCTAGATCTTTTTTACATTTCTTACTGCCAGAAACATTCTGATGGCAGAGAAAATTAAGACATGGTGAATAAATAGCATTATTGTTCAGAAATGCGTTACTCAGTAATTATTAAACAGTAATTATCACCTGAGTACTGGGAATGGATCTAAAAGGTACCAATACTCAAACATTATCCAAATTAACACTTTACCATCTTCTAAATTTCTTTTTTTATGTCATAAAGGTGCACTAGAAACAGCCGATGTATTACAGTCGCCACTAAATAATGTATACAGATTCAAACTCTTTTACTAACCAACCACAAAAAACACCCTTTTGATTTCTGTACTGTTCAAAACACATACTGAAATGAACCTCCTGTAAAAATTTGAAATATGTGTTTACTGTGGCTCACTGGTTATTCAAAATTTACTGAAAATGTTTTAAAAACAAAAAAATTTAATGGTCTCTAAAATATTTTCTATTAAATAATGTTGTGATATTTTAACATCACTGAAAAATACCAAAAATTAGATTTGACACCAGAATGATCTCAATTGCTTCAAAAAGAAGCGAGCTACAACACTTTTTAGAATTTGATGATGAGGTAGTTGTGACACAAATTGCACGAAATACGCAATTTTCAAAAATTTTTCCTGCAGCCATTTTTGGAGCAAAAAATCTGAAAAATTACTGTGATCATATTTCATGGATATTTATGCACAGAAAAAATGGGAAGAATCCAAGACCTAAGGGCACAAGGCACTAGGTGATTTGGCATGAAATAAGCAACTAACCGAGTGTTAAGATGCTGTGGAAACACGCTCCCATGATAGCAGAATAAACCAAAATGCATATGCATGACAAGAAAATAAAGAACACTGCAAGACTGCACATGGTCATGATTATGATAAAAAATTAAACCTTCCAAATATTAATTTGATTAAAATTAACTTACATTGCAATTTGGCAAAACTGGTAAGCTACTGTTCCTGACATGACAAACGACACGACACAGAATAGAAACAGCCTGCACACTGCATCAAAAAAGATAGGTCTGAACCCGATGTTACATCTGTGCATTGACTTGCTAGATACACACAGGGTTCTGAATTCTGAAAATGCCTTACATGGCCCCCAGTGCACGTACAATTCTAAGCAGTTCTGTATTACAAAAATAAATGCTGCCCCTACTGGAGGCCCGAAATCTGAAATTTCGCCTTTGATTTCACAACAATCACTATACAGCTAACGCCTTGTAAAAAAAGTGTGGATGTGAATATACAATACAATGTAACACGGTACTGACCTGGCTTTCCAAACAAGTTAAGCCGCCTGTGTAGCTGTTATGCGGCGCACCTGCCGGATAAACCGTGGATTGTTCAGACATATGAGACGCAAACTGATTATTAAGCTCCTGGGGTGGAGAGCGTTCCAACACAACGAAGGATTCGTCAACGGACAGGGATGACTGTGGGCCGTCTTCTTGCATACTTTCGTTCACTTTCACCATTCTCCTTAATGTAATTGACAAACAACAAAATTATCATCTTGGCATTACAGTCCGAAAAAGTACTTACGCCACTGACCTCGCAAATCCTGACTCTCCTACCTGCACAATTGAAGAAGTAACTTGTCCCTACTTATACTTTACTGGCCCCACGACAACTATACCTTTTTCACTAGTGACAAACAAATTTTATTGCGCAACATTCCAACACCACTTAACCACACACCCAACCCCACCATTCCAGTGTCATCTTGCTCGCAGATTGAGTACAGCTTGGCAACTCCGTGGAAACGTGGACGTACAGCGCCATATGCGGAATCTGACTGCGTAACTCGAGGCCGGCATAGCCAACTGGCTGGGGGTAAAGAACGCGCCTGGTGTTCATGTCTGGAACTACGTAGCATGACTTCGGCCAAGCAACACCCGTTCCACGAAGTCAGTTGGCACCAAAAAAATTGCAAAGTTTGAAATTTTCACAAACCAACTAAATACACTTGTTAGCCAATATATTATACATTATATTTGCTACTAAGTACTTCTGCTCAGATCAAAACATAATGCGAAACAATACGGAACATTGCCTACTAGGTGTGTCTGTACCAGCGATACCAAGCACCAAACATGCAAAATATTAAGATTCAAAATTATAGCCTTCTGGGTTATGGGCCGCATACTACGATTAGTGGGTGCCATGGTTTTGGTCAGGACATACTCTACCTTCTGAAAGGCTGTGAAGATGCACCCAAAATGCTCCTCCAAAACACTCATAACCATTTACCAGACTATACGGCGTCCAAGCCGAGACCTAGTACGAATTTTCACCACTTTCAGCACCTCACATCCCGTACCAAATATAAAGAACAAGTTACACATGGATGGAAATGTCACGTTGGGAAACATGAAATACTGGAAGTGCAGTATTTTTCAAAGACACCGCATTTAATACCGCACTCTTTTTCCACCAACTGTGTACACTTTTTTCATACTTCGCCATTCAAACACACTGGGGAAATGAAACATTATAACTATGAATACTCATTTTGGATTCACCACCACATACGATGAATTTAAAAGTTCTACTACACTTCACAAGGAAACTAATTTCTGATGGTGAAATTTTCTTCACAGTACACATAACTCTAATACAATACAGTTCCAGCACTGCTCAGTGTTATACAATAGTCAACACACAACACCACCAACCACAATATAATAAAAGTTCAAGGACAACATCCACATACAATAGTGTACATGGCCATGCACAAATTCTGAAGAGTGTTCAGTGAGTGAGGTTCCCGTTTGTCATACCCATAATTTATATGACAGTCATGACAACATACAATCCAGCTAAATTATTTCACTGAGGCCTCATTACTTTTCAACATAATCACACAGGACCCTGAAGCAACTGTCTCATCTTGGCACAGTATTTACAATTATCATGGCAGAAATCAGGCTCCTCCATCTTACTGCTGTGGAACTGGTGACCTCCCAAGTGTTGCTTCATTCGCCCAAAAATAATAGTCCACTGGGTAAGGTCAGCTCTATTGGTTGGATTTGCCTTAAGTTCCCAGCAGCATTACTGCAACAACTCCTTGTGTCTGTTGTATACTATGTGGGGCTGCATTACTGTGCACCACTCCTGCAGTACAGAACACGAACACCACAGCCTTCCAGCATGCTGATACACTTTCATATTTTGTGGCTGTCAGAGAAGATGAGTGTTTCCACTGCACTCCAGCTCATTTTGAGTAAAATGGTGAACCAGTGTCTCATAATCTCAGTATCAATTCAAGGAACTCATTCCTTCCTCCTTTAAATGACTGAAAAAGTGAAAGAGCATCTCAAAACATCAAGTTTTGTGAACTCCCATCACACATCTTGGTACTCGCCATGCACACACACTGCTGTATCCCAGCTTTCACAGACAATGCTGTGTAGTTTTCACAGACAACTCCACTGCAGTGGACAAATATGAAACTTTGTCTTGATCTCCAAACCCAGTTCCTCCACTTATGCTGTGTTCACACGTCCTTGATCTGCTCGGCTGAAGGTGCAATCATCATGATGGGTGTCAATCCACTTCTGAACTCCCTGCACCCTCTCCTGACATGATGAGCTGTCGTTACACCATCACCATACACCTGCATCAATCGGCCGTGAATTTCAAGATGGATTTGTTACGCCTGCATCACACCGCAGTTTCCTGCATGGCAACGTTTCCAGTATCATTACCACTGCACATCAACTTATCCCATAAATAGCATCACTGACAGACTGTTGCACCATCTGTTGCATGTTACCTCTACTACAGTCGGTGCTTCCTACCACAAAACAGAAGGCTTGATTAACACAAAAATTACAGTCGTGGGAACCTTACTTACTGAACAGGCTATGTACATAGACTGTTCTTGGGTGACAAGGTTTATGAATATACTGACTCCACTGTCAGATGGCCCATAAAGATAGTAAAGATTGAAGAAGAATGGTACTGCAAAACACTAATAACCATACACCACACTCTGTGGTGTCCTAAGCCTATCCAGAGAGTGGACATCTTCAGCACACAAATTGCAACACAGATTACAAGTTTAAGAAGTGTATGTACATAAAATGGAGTAAACAAAGACGTGCAACGTAACACTCAGCTCTGTGGGCACATCAAATTTTAAGCCCAGGCACAGATTGGACATCCTCAACACACGCATGCACGCACACACACACAAAGTTACATGTTTAAAAACCATACGTACATAAAATGCATTAACCGTTAATTTAAAAATTACATAGGTCGTACTGAACATCATGAGCACACTAACTGTACAATAAAAACATTATGTGCATGACACAGAACACATATGAAACATGATCTGTGCAGTGCTGCCAGTGCTACATGAACTTCAAAGCCTGCTGCAGTAGATATCCATTACATTTTGTGTTCTTCTATACACAGCACAAATGAGCATCATTCAGTGATGCCTGTAACTCTTCACACAGCCCTTACATATTCACATGAAACCTGCTGCACAGCTTCAGCATATATTCTCAGAGGCTGTTGACAGAAAAGGATGGTCTGAACCAGTGTTTCCCAACCTTTCCTCCATGGAGGAATCACACAAATCATTTTTCATATCCCAAGAAACCCCATGTATGGAAACGGATACAAGGCACAAAAAGTTAATAGTGGGAGTGCAACTCAGTTACTGCTAAAGTAATCTCAAGAAATGTATTTGTGAGAGCTGCTACGCAATTCAGTGTACATTTTAAGGAAAAAAATTGAAGCACATGTCCCCTACTTTTTTGCCTCATGTAATCATTTTTTTACATATCAACATACCACATCAAAACACAGCTCATCTAAAAATCGAAATGAACTTCAAATCTGCAGTCAAAATAATATTTACTTTCAACGTGCAGTTGGAGTTTTCTTTTTTTGCATAAATGTTCAGTTCTTAAACAAATGTTTGACCAACACACTTGAAGCTCTTTAACAGACAGATATTTAGAATTTTTGGCAGTATCTGGAACTTTGTATTTATTAATTCCACTTTCTGCAGCACCCTAGTAGGGAAACAGTCTGAACAGTGGCATGGTCAGTTTGAAAGTAACACTCCTTAATGCTACCAGCAAATGCAGCCATATTATAGACATAATTGGGAGATGAAAGAGAGACATGAAGACATACCTGATGGATTTGTATACCTTGGCTGAACAATGACATGAATGACGATGTTAGAAGACAAACACAGAACACAAGTGTTATTACAGATTACAAAGACACTTGAAATGAAGACTATTTACTCATGATGTGAAGGTCAGGACATACAAAACCATTGTTAAGACCCGTTCTGAAGTATTGAAGCAGGCCACAGACATTAATGAAATTGCTCAACCATGTCTGTGTACACTTGAAAGAAAAGTCATATGTAGAATGTATGGTCCAGTGCAACAGAAAGGAGAATAAGGTATAATCAAGAATTCTACAAGCTATATTGCTCATCAGATATTATCGTAATGACTACAACTGCAAGGTTGCTACATGCAGGTCACCTACAAATAATACGCAGTAAAACTAAACTTTGGCGAAGGGGCACTAAGGATAGACACTTATGGAAATTGGTTCTATGGGAAGCCGAGGCTCATAGTGGGCTGTCGTGCTCCTGCAGATACTGATGAAATGCAGCCATATGAATGACCATCTACCACAGCTGGTAACATGGAGCTGAATATGAGGAGACATGCCAGAGGCCTGTTGGTGAAGTGAGTTTTCCAATGTATGTACTACCCTTGAACCAATCATTGCCTTACCATTTCTTAAAAGTACTTCAGTGCGTTCTGCCAAGCTGATCACCACAACTCCAAGCATATCCCACACATCACTGTTACTGGATGGTGAAAATGAAGAGTCATTACTTTCATACTAACCTACTGGTGTGAAAAGATGCACAACTTTCTCTTTAAGGCCTTCTGCTTAGTTGCTTCACCCAGTGATTCGTTCTTCCGCTTACACCATCAAGGAATTGAAATTCTTGTGACACCCCTCACAGTTCCATCTTC
Organism: Coptotermes formosanus; assembly: GCA_013340265.1. NCBI lineage: Eukaryota > Metazoa > Arthropoda > Insecta > Blattodea > Rhinotermitidae > Coptotermes > Coptotermes formosanus. Next base: position 1,322,834 of record BLKM01012980.1, on the reverse strand, counting down.
AGTTCTTTGGTAGTGAACAAACAACCAGTCAACCTAATCCATTTGAAGTTGACACGCTTCTTAATGGCATCTGTAATATGGGACTCGACTGTATCTCAGTGAGCCACCTCCAACATCATAACCTCCAAAACAGTGATAGCAGGACCAACAATCTCTACCAACTTCTCAGTTAGATAGGTAAGAGCCTCTTCAGTACTCCTGCACCCCTTGAAGCCTACGTAGACATCAGTTGGTAATGGTACTTCAGATGTCAGACATGCCTTGCACACAGCACAGCTGCCATCACAAAGCAGGCCCGTGGCAATAAAACCACTAACATATGCTACCAACAACTTTCATGTCACCATCACACATGGCCATACGCACTTCCTGCTGTGCTTCCTTCCCATGAGCAATGAACGGAACATTGTCAGTGGTCTCCCTCTCATGACCTGTTGACGGACTGGGTGAAGAAACACTGGACGGCCTGAGAAAGGACTGCAGGTTGTCCAGAAGAGAGGCACCATCATCCTCACAGTTTAGGTCAAGTAGACCTCTATAAGCAAGGCCATGAATGACGACAGTCTTCAGGGCATCTACAAACTGTCCCACAGTTGGGTTATTGTTTGACCCACAGTGAAAACGAATAGCACCAAATGTGTTCCCAAGCGCATCCTGATTTAGGTTTCGGGTCTCAAAGTATTTGAACTTTTTCTCTTCATTCAACCTTCTCCACACATGCTGAACAGCACCTATTGTAACCAGCCAACCAGTCTGTGGAGAAGGAGGAGGAGGACAAACCTGCTCACATTCCTTGTTGAGAAAGGTCCATCTCTTTATCTTACTAACAGCATTTTGCCAGTGTTCCAAGTGCTTACTCATCCTGCTTAGTCAGCAACACAAAACCTTACCATGGTCAGGGTTGCATGTGACACTACTGAAGCTGTCGAAGAGGCTGTCAAGTTCCTTAACAAACGCAGCTGTTGATAGACACCTGCTGTCCATGTAACCTGCAATTAATATTGGAATGATAAAAATTCCCTTCATGACCAAGTGTTGTATAAAAGAAAATGAATGGAAACACATAACTGCACCAAACAACACTGTTGATAAGCTTACATGTGATTGAAACTCACAGTGCAGTTGTCCTTACCTACTGTGACCAGTGTGTTGATGGCTGCTGCCACAGTGCTATTCATAACCTGATCAGCCACGCTCACCTTCATCGCACTCTGGGTACCAGGCTTCATGTGCCTCTCAGTCACTTTCGGCAGCAGGCGATACACATTACGTTTATCAACTTCATACAGCTTCAATATGTCCTCCCACTTAGCAATACCAGTTAAGTCGCTCGCCATTCACAGTAATCTCACAATCCACATTTGCTACATAATGTTTCAAGAAGAGGTTTTGGGTACATTTAAGGAGATGAGAATCAAATATAGCTGCAATTTCTTGATTCTGAAACCTAAAGAAAGGTGTCTTTTCAGAAATACTCAACTGTTTCAAGGCCTTGACATTGTTGGCACCCATGTCACACATGGTGGCAACAACTTCCAGTCCTGCATTGTGGCAGGCATCAAGAACCTCCATCAAGAAACTAACAAGCATGTCACCTTTAGTGCTTCCATGAATCAAGTAATAAGCTACTGGCTGCTTCCACTTTTTATGTAGACCACGGAGCATGAAAACCAGGGCATGATTTGCGATATTGCTTGTCCTGCCGCGGCCTCCAAGGTCCTCAAAGCCCTCAATACAGTCAAACTTCTGATTAATATACAAGCTCTCTCTGATCGGCATTTCAACAAACATGAGACAACACACGCGATCTTCATCAGACATTGTCTGTAGTGTGCATTTGAGTGTACTAAACACATGGGCATTAATGCCCATCCTAAAGCGAACGACGTTTAGAATGGTCTGTAAGGTTCGTCTAGAAAGTAGGGGAAATAGTGACTGGAGAAAGGTGTAGCACTTAGGGCTACGTTTCAGGACAGAGACAGCCAACACCCTGTCTTTGTAGCTCCACCTCTTGCCCTTAGGCTCACGCCTAGTATTGCTAACAGTATGTGCCGAAAATCTTTAAGTATGAGGATTCAGAGAAGATGAAAGAGACCGCATAAGAGAATGACTGTCCAACTGACAAACCTCCTTCAGATTCTCTGTCGTGTACTTCTTCCTAAGTTTGGAAAGTGCACTCTCTTTGGTCCGAATTCGGTCGTACAATTTCTTTCTCCGTGGAGTTAGTTTTCCCACTCTGTCCAAACCAAGCTCTTTTATTAGAGAATGCCATGCTTTGCGCTTTGGGGGAGAACTCTGAAGGTTGATGCTTCCGAGTTCTTCACCAGAAGCACTTTCAGAGCCAAGGTAAAAGAAGGCATCTTCTTTTGAAAAAGTGCTGGTTTCTGCTGCTAATGAGTGGTCACGGAATAGAGAGGAAGATGAGATAGGATCTGACTGGATTGGAATAGGCTCTTCGGTCCGTGAGGTTATGGATATTTTGGAATATGTTTTTGAAGGAATCAGGACATGAAGATCTTCAGAGGATGAGGAATTCAAAGTGGGTTCTTCATGATGTGAAGTTGAATGGGGGTGTGGGGCTGGTGTATGAGGCTTTGGCACTGCCAGTCTGTTCAGACGTGTTTTGTTGGCCGATGTAAAATCAGTCTCTGAGAAATGCTGGCTGCATACATACAACTTTCGATGTTTCACAGCAACCTCTGCATTGAGAAGCATGCCCAGTCTCTCTGCCCACAGCTGAGCCCTGTGTAAAAATGAAACCAGAATATACAAAAACGAAACTCTTACTAAGATAAAATCTGTCAAAACACAACTATGTTCATTTACTTAAGCAGCCTACGTTAACTCATTTAAAAACGGCACGTTTTGGCCGTTCAGGCCATCCTGAGGTTCATAGTTTCTATCCTATAAAACATATTCAGGACAAAGTTGTATACAATAAAACACTTCATTTTATCTTAATTTTATATAAATAACACAATGGAGTGACATCATTTGAAATGCTTATTTATATAGTTAGTGCCTTATGTTACATTTTTTGGCCAGATGAATTCCATTTGTGACACAAACTATTCATTGTGTGCTGCGCTAGTTACAACATATTGGTCAAATACTGCTAATTTCTTCTGAATCCGATAATAAGACGGTTAATAAAACACTGACGAATAAATTCGTCTAGAAACTAAGACACAACTTATAAATACATAATGTAAACATTCAAGTATAATGTGGGCAACATACAGGGTTCATACAAATTATTACATGATATATCTCTAATTCACAAGAGAATGTTTTATGAACACTAAAATACCATTTCGTCATGGTATCAACATCAATAATCATACTTGCCGTTGAGGATTGGTAGGAAACAAGAATAATTTCAGACTGCAATTTGTGTTGCTATTGTAACACCCTCTGGCATAGCATAACTTCATTCTAATGCTGACATTATGAAACAATAAAAATCATATCATAGGGTCTGATTTACAATTGCTGGCCCACGCATTACACTCGCACACCGCTAGAGGGATACTGTCAAATTGCGTTGCAACGGCGACTGAACCACCGAACCCCATGAGAGACGACGTCACTCCTTTCTGTGTACTACCACCAAACCCCATGAGAGATGACGTCACTCCTTTCTGTGTACTGCCTTTCAAGTCACTTATATAAGTAAGCACTTCACATGCATTTATACAAGAAAACACACAGCAACTCTACAGCAAAATCTAATAATGAAATTCTCACAAAATAATTCATTTGGCTCAAAAATTTATCATGACAAATGAATATCTAAATCAATCAGTTAACTAGTCTTTTTGTGTTCTGTATGTGTGTGTTGTTGCTGATCCCAGTGGCCACACGGTCTAAAGTGTAGGTCTGCAGTCGCTTGCCTGCTGGGATCATGGGTTGAAATCCTGCCAGGGCCATGGATGTCTGTCTCTTGCGAGTGTTGTGTGTTGTCAGGTAGAGGTCTCTGCTTTGGGCTGGTCACTTGTCCAGAGGAGTCCTAACAAGTGTGGTGCGTCTAAGTGAGTGTGGTTGTGAAGCCCTAAGAATGAAGAAAGCCATGACCCAAAAGCAGGTCAAAAGTGCCACATAACAAAAAGTATCTAGTTGGATTGTGTTTTTTTAATGTGTTTGTTAGCTGTTATTGTCAGTACTCCCTACATGTGTCCACTATTATTCTGTAATGATTTTTAGGATGAAATACAAATACAACACAATCTTAAGACCTTGCACATCTCACGTTAGTCACTCATTGCTATATTTGTAATCACTCACTACATACACACAGGTGTTTTGCAGTAGTAAAACCATTGCACAAGAAAGGAGACAAAAGTAAAATGAAAACATAGGGCCTACCTCATTATAAACTTCTCTGTCCCTCTCTTTTAAGTATTTGAGAAAACTATACACAGTAGATTAAGCCACAATCTGCAAACTAACAACATACTGGTCACAGAATGACATGGTTTTAGGGAAGGGATATCTACTGGAAATGCTGCCTTCAGGCTATCAGATAGTGTGTTTAAATCTGTTAACCAAAAAATGCACATTGCAGGATTTTTCTGTGATTTGGCAAAGGCTTTTTGTTGTGTAACTCATGAAATTTTGTCACCTACATTATATTTCTATGGAATTCAGGAACATCTGAAGAATGGATCAGGTCCATTTAACTAACAGAAGACAGAAATTTGAAGTTAAATCACTTCATACAACTCAGAATTTTTTCTTTTACTGGGGTACACTGAGACATGGAGTTCCCAAAGGATCTGTTGTCCAAAATACATACAAATGACCTTCCCCTGACAATAAGATCTATATCCAAACCAGTGGTATTTGCTGATGACACTAGCATCGTAATTTCAAGCAGAAATTTTGAAAATTTCTGTTCCATGTCAAATTTATTTCTGTCTCTTATGATTAAATGGCTTGCTGCTAGTAAGTTAGTCCTAAGTCTAGATAAAACAAATATAAGAAAATTTGTNGGCTGCAGGGAGGCACTGGCGGCGGCAGGCGTGACACTCCAATCCGTTTCGCGAATTACGTGCGCGAAGAGCGTGAAGCGGTCGACAGCAGCTGCACGGCACTTAGCGGCAAACATGTATTCAGCCAAAGTGTAAATGTAGTCCGACTGCCGATTGCAACGATTGAGGAAGGTCCTGACGTGCCTCCAAGTTCCCTCGATCGTATTCGTATGTTGGCCGCTCCGCTCATCGACGAAGGAGATGGTGTGGTTCACGGTGTGGTGCACGAATCCTTCGTCAGACAGGTGGCGGTATGAAGCCCAGCAGTCACTAACGATGGTGGTGCCGGACAGTATCCAATCGTGAATAACAGCCGTGAGGGTGTCAGTGCTACGATTGGGCACAGGTACAAGGAAAGTGCGGCCAGAACCACGCTCAACACCACCGAAAACCCACACGTCCTTTTGTGGTCGGCCACGGTTGTACTTGCGCCTGCCGAAGAGGGTCTCATCAATTTCAACGACTGTGCCGGGTCCTCCGATGCGCTGGGAATGCTGTCGCATGTATATGAGCATAGCCTCCCGGCAGAACATAGTCCAATCACTGACGGTCTTACTGCTGAAGCGGTACTCCAGTCGTATTATCGCAGCAGGTATTCCGTGCACGATGTCGTACGTGAGCAGCAGAACTTCAGACAGAGAGAGAGAGGTTGCTGCGATGGAACCACGAGCCATGTCGTATGCTCGTCACATGAGAGCAACGAGATGTTCGTGGTCCCTTACGACATCGCCAAATGTATCCGTCAGATCTGTGGCGACAGGAGACCCAGGTCATACTAAAGCCACATTTGCTGCACATCATTTGGGAGCGTATGCGCCTGATATCTTTGAGGAATTGTAATATAAAGTCGTGGTTTGTGGCAAGGAAGGCTAGGAAAAGTCTCATGACGACGCCGTCACTTCCGATGGTATTTCGGCCGTAGCCGCAAGGGGGGAGATTGGGGAATTCGGACACGAGACGCTGATAACGCTCTACTAGGGGAGGAATATCGTCCGCCATTACGAAGACCTGCAAGAGAACGGTGTGATGTTAGTGACGACGTGGTGAAACGCGTGGTCAACAGAGACTAAGAAAAACCAACTTCAGTAATATAAGGCCCACAGGAAGCATGGTTGACACAAAAGAATGCGTTAAACGCAAGTCAGTGATGTAAAAGTAATGTTTACCTGCAATGGAAGTGTGCGAGGGTGCGTAACTTGTTGTGTGAGAATGGAGCTCTCTATTGATGAACCGCGCGCACGACAGCAACACACTACGGGTCACTAGATGATCTGCACTAAGTGATGAATTAACGCGGGCCGGCGTCAGAACGCTATACAGGTGTCGGGTCATGCTGTGGAGGGGGATGTTGCGCAGCTCGTAGGGCGCAGGAGACAGTATGATCTGTGATAGGTAGTACAGACCCTTCACCGGGAGCAACTCGAAATTTGTTCTCTGACTGCGGTACATAGAAACATGGAGTTTGTCAAGGGTCAATTCTGCGGCCATTATTGTTCGTAATATATATAAAGGACCTTTCCCTGAGAATAAATTTCTTATTTGAACCCACAGTATTCATCCTACTTCGTATTTGCACATCTTCATTGTGGAGTTGCATCTCGTCATTTCCTTTCCTTTGCCAGCAATGATCTGTACTTGTCACTAAATATTATTCGGGTGATAAGATCGAAAATGAGATAGGCGTGGCACGTAGTACTCATGGGGAAAGGAGAGGTGCATACAGGATTTTGGTAGGAAGATCTGAGGGAAGGAGATCACTTCGGAGACCCAGGTGTAGATTGGAGGATAATTTTAAAATGGATCTTCAAGAAGCGGGATGAGGGACCTGGACTGGACTGGGCTGGCTCAGGATAGGGACAGGTGGCGGGCTCTTGTACATGCGGTAATGAACGTTCGGGTTCCATAAAATGCGGGGAATTTCTTGACTAGCTGAGGACCTGTTAGCTTCTCAAGAAGGACTCTGCTCTATGGAGTTAGTTACTTTGTTTGTTCGTTTGTTTGTTTGTAAGCAATCCAGAGTCCTGCAGAAATCGAAGTCCTCTTTCAAGGTCGCAGTACAGCAGTACGAGTAATATTCGAGTCGGAATGCCGTCCTCGCCTATACGTTTGTTTCGAGGGATCCCTTCCGTACGTCCGGAATTTGAGGTTGGGGACCATTTAAACCGCTTGCGAAAAGTTCATATCATCACCTTCCTCACGGCTAACAGCGGTACTGTACGTACTTGTCATTCTTAATTTCTGGTCCTGGCTTCTGTCGCTTCCAAATTCACTGCCCTTGCTTTCAATACTGTTACGTACAAAACTCTTAGTACTGCGATTCAAGTTCCCGCGTACAGGAAAGTTGGTGCCCCTCCTGTATTAATTATAGGCTTCTTCTGCTAAAGTGTTTCTTTAATTTGACTCTTATTAGCTAATATGCAATTTCTCTCTGCAGTTTCATAGTTTAGCTGGTACGCTTTTTAACAACGTAAGAAAAAGATGTTATCTGTTACAGAACTTTCGTGGCAAGTAATAAAAAAAGCCGAAATTTCCCGGCAACCAATAGCTTTTGCCTTAGCCCCTTCGCCAGGAAACATTGAGCTTCCGCGCCATATCTCGACCAATCAAAATTTCATAAGCGTCTGTAGATGTCATTTCATAACCACCCAGCAGCGCTACCAATGTAGGGCGTGAGTGGGGGAATGTAGGGGATTTCAATCTGGGCTTAGCGACAAAAAAAAAGTATATAACCGGTGTACGAGTTTGATACTGGGCAAGCTACATTTGTAATCCAATTGTTACGCTTGTACTTTATATTTTATTTACGGCTGTTATTGCATAGTGTTTGTCACTTCCTGGCAAACTGTACGAGAAAAGAAACTAGAGTTCGAGTGTCTTCATACGGACTTTCCCGACGAGGAGTTGGCGACAGCAACAAGCAGCCAGCCGCACATTTTGCAAGACGACGGCCCGAAAGCAGTCGCCATCTTGCATATAGTGGGGGGCCTACAATTGTATATCAGAGCCAAATCATACACTTATTCAACGAAATGAACCATATTGCGCAACCGTTATTAGCGACTTTTCTTACACACCCTGCTCCAAACACACTAATCACCATCACATTTCATCAATAATGAAAAGATTACTATTCAATAACGATAACATTCTCTTACTCTCTATCAAGTATACACCACAACCCTCGTACAAATTAATACCTTTCAGAGCTTTGCACCCGCAGTTTCAACCAGTACAGGAGCACCAGTTATTACGTCACTCACCTCGCGAGCGCAAAAGTGTTTTGCTCTCCCATCTATTGGGTACTAAACACAGCCACTGAGGGCCGACCTCGAGTTACGCAGTCAGGTTCCGCTTGGAGCGCCAGAAGCCCTTGTTTCCAGCGGTCCACTGAACTTACTCCGAGGTGGCTGAGATTACGTGGATCGGATACTCTGTGCGCAGACGGCAAGCCTTGTGTATAGCATGGATGAGAGAAATAACTTTTGGAGAGCACAGATTAATTGAACGGAGGCTCATCCGTGGTTCCGGAAGGGTGTTAAGCGTCCCATTTGAAAATAAACTTGCGCCGACTAAATAAGTTTATTATAAGGCACGGTACAGGTAAGCCAATTCCTGCGGTCGCGCTGCCTAACCGTGATTGCTAGCACAGTGGCATAGGTTGTGAACCACAGACCATATTATGTGCAATTGGAGGTAGGTAGTGTGGTTGAATCATTCTTTCATACCAGGATCATTCCTGCATCGAGCACCCTACTGGTGGGTTGCATCAGTTTTAGTTTTGTTCAGTTTTGTCAGTCTTCAGTAGTGAAACACCGAAGTCATTTCTGCGGAACCCAACGTTTGTGTCTGCAATTTATTGGCAACTGAAGAAGATTGAATGCGGGACTAACATCTTCGAGCAGTAAGTTACATTTACATTTCATCAGTCCAATGTCAGCCCATTGGCTGCTGGATATGAAACATGTCATAATATTACTAGTATCAACATCAATAACAAACACAAATAACAATATTTACAGTATGAACATCATATACAGGATAAGCAATACAATATAAAAAATGTAAAATATTAGAGTATAAAAGTAAAAACTTCCATTAATTTTGAGTTCCAAATATACTACAACAGACTATTAATTATCACCAAGCACTTCATATCTTATAATTAACATGATAAGAAATCTTCTAATGAATAAAAAGAATGAATAAGAAGATACTGTTTCAGTGCATTTTTGAATTGCACCTTGTCATGCTGGAATTGCCTGATACATATGGGTAATTTATTGAAAACCGTTATAGCAGAATACATAATGCCCTTTTGTGTAGTTGAACGATTGACTAATGGTCTATGCAAATGATTCCCCTGCCAACTATTTATACAATGTAATGCTAGATTTGTTTGAAAATAAGAAAAATTTTTAATACCAAACATCGCCAGTGAAAATATATACAAACATGGAACTGTTAATATGTCATGTATTTTAAACCAAGTCTTACATGAACTCCTGCAGGCTAATCCTAACATTATCCTTAGAGCTTTCTCGTGTAGCAGAAAAATCTGTTTTTAAGTTCGATGAGTTCATCTCATTTATTCACGTTCCCTCAATCCATCATGGTCACAACCACTGGATATGGAATCAGTACATAGTACACAGTAAAATATGTTTGTCAATGCAATATGATACAGTAAATTTATAAAAATACATAAATACATTACTGCCTTCTCCCTTATAAACATAAAATCTATACTGTGCATTATAATGAGTTATTTGTCAACAACTGTTCCTTTACATACGAACGTATAGTGGAGATTTTTTTTACACTACAGATATGACATGGTACATAAATACATGTAAATACATGATTGTACATATAAAGTAATAAACTAAATAATATATCAAGTAGTACAAGCGACTGACACTGATAATTAAAATATTCTTGTAATGTGTAAAAAGAATTAGAATACAATAGAATCTTTAACCATCTTTTAAAACGTTCAGTATCATGAAGTAAGACCTTAATTTTGAGAGGCAGATTATTAAAAATCTTTATACTCATATCAAATACACCCTTGTTAAAGATTGTTAATGAAGAAGATGGTTGATCAAGATCAAAGGTATGTCTTATATTGATACTGTGTATATCTGAATAAAAGGTATAGTAATTAGTATTCTTAGCCACAAACATCAGAATTGAAAATATATATTGAGACAGAAGAGGCAGAATCTGTAACTCCCTGAAGTATTCTCTACAGGTATCTCTGCCTTTAATACCACTTACAGTTCTTACTACTGTCTTTTGGGGTCGGAATATACCAATACTACGTGGGGAGTTACCCCAAAAAATTATACCATAGCTTAGTACAGCATGAAAGTAAGTGAAGTAGACTGAGACAAAGGATTTATGAGACATTAATGGTTTGATGGCTCTTATTGCATAAAAAACAGTACTTAATCATGATAGTGATTGGTCAACATTGGATCTCCAATTCAAGGAATTTTCAATTGTTATACCAAGAAATTTTGTATTATTCATATTAGTAATTGTATTTGGAGGATCTCCAATATTTGTAACCCTAGAAGGAGTATTTCTTGTTTTGAAATATTAAAATGTGTTTTGTCTACGTTAAGTGATAACAGGTTGCGATTAAACCAAGTATTTAATTGAAAATAAGTGTCCTTAACGTCCATATAAAATTTATTATAATTCAATTCATCATGAGAACATTCGTATCATCAGCAAATAGAAAGGGTAATGAATCCTTATTGAAAATTGTGGGTACATCATTAATATATACCAAAAACAGAAAGGGTCCAAGGATTGATCCTTGTGGGTCACCTGTAGATACTTTACCCCACTCAGAATAGCTAATTTGACCATTATTTGAATGTAAGGCTACATGCTGATATCTTTCATGTAAATAAGATTCTATTAACTCACAAATTCTTCCAGTTATTCTACAGAACTTTAATTTCCTCAAGCAAATAGAATGATTGACACAGTCAAATGCCTTTTTAAGGTCACAGAAAATTCTACCAATAATAGTTTTGTTATTAAATGCCTTTAGTATTGTATTTAATAGTTAGAAAATAGCTTTCTCCGTGTAAGAATTTTGTCTAAAGCCGAATTGTTCCTTTGCTAGATACTCATTGTAATGTTGAATAAGTCTATTTAGTATAACTTTTTCAAAACTATTTAAATAACCATTAACAAAGGTTTTAAATAAGGTATCCATACCATTATCAGAGAAAATATCATCCCAGACTTCTCGACTTTAGTGAGAGATAAATAAATGTATGGAATCTGTATTGATTGTCCTAACACTTTTAGTATTTAAAGGGAAATTTATTGTATTAACGTTATGAATGGAAAGATACCGTGCATCATGGCCAGAAAGCCCATTAATAAAGGGAAATATATTAGAATTAGTCATTCTAGTGAAATTAATAAATACATTATGAATAGAATAAATGTGATTATTTTGTATTCCAATAGGACACTTAACTGTGCTAAACAGATTATATGAAGCATGCATAGTACTTAATAGAATTTTTTCCTTCAAATCTGCTTTTAAATAATTAATTTTCAAGTCACCACAGATAATAAGTGCACAGTTCTTAGCATACAGTTTCCTTAGAATTCCATCTGGATTCTGCAAGAAGTTACCAAAATCACGTGTAGCTGATCTATATACATATAAATTGGTATTAACCATACGTAAGGATGTAGCACATATCTCAATATCTTTTTCTATACAGTAACAATTTAAGTTCACGTTCGAGAAATTGAGGTTATGCTCAACGAATGTGCATACCCCTCCTTTCAAAGCGTTATTTCTACAGTAACAAGCTCCTAATTTATAATTTGGTATATAAATGTTCTGCGAGTTTGAGCTGGTGCTCATAAAAACAGAAAATTTGTGGTAAGTTACGATCTAGATGACTTATAAGTTCACTTAGCTTTACACGTAAAACCACAGATGTTATGGTGATAAATTTTCAAAGCTTTTACAGAATTTAGATTAGTAAACTCGAGACTGATGTTACTGGAATTTAAAAATTGTACGCTGTTAGATGGTGGTAAGCTAGTATCAGACATATTCACATTGGATTTAATATCAAATTCCACATTGTTTTCTCAGCTATAAGATGGTGTTACCACAAAATAATCCGTTTGTCTTGTTACTGCTATTCTTTTGGTCCTAGTTGAAGTTCTACGAAGAGTTACATCTTCTTTCCCAATCAAATAGGATTTCATGTGGGACACTTCTCCACTCTAGAGTAATTGGAGTTACTACATCCTTTTGACATATAAGTGTTTTAATAGTGTCCCACAAAGTATCAAAAATTTAAGCGATAACCCCAAACAATTTAAACCAGTCCCTAATACACATTTTTTACGTACATACGAAAGTTACACACGCAGCTCCGCCATGGTTTGGTCCAGGCCACGGATCATGATATACAGGCGTACCGTCTTCAGAGAGTGTAATATGCCAGGTTAAAAACCCATTGCAAGTAATATGGTATTCTTTGTATGATTCAGGAGCCTGTAGTAGGCTCCGTGGTTGATGTTATGTATGTATGAAAGGTACAGCTTGTACTGTTCTTAAACATCTTACAGTTAAAATAAAATTAAAATTATTGTTGCGACTGGTAGTGGACACTTATAGTTTTGTGGCATTACATGTGCAGGCCACTAGTGCGTATCTCCATCCAAGGTGGATCGGGTCTCTGTGTTTGTGCTGTGTCGTGTATCGGAGCCAACAGGATACCCTGTTCTGTATTCTGCTAAATCAGTTTCAAGCTAATTGTAATTCAACAACAACCACTGCACGTATGTAATATTTTCTGAACTTGTTTTGTGAGGGTGGATCAATAATTATCCGCAATGTGGGTATATTTTCTGCTGTTGGCTACCCTGCTGGTTAGATGAAGTGTGTCTAGTGTAGGCTTAGTGTCTGGGAGGTTTGTATTATAGGTGTATGATGTGTGAACCAAATTCTATCCCGGTTGATCTGTGGGTTTGATTGTGGCAGTGTACGTCTGTTGGGAGTTTCGTGTTGTAAAGATTGACGTCCCACTTTTCATTTGCACAAAACAAGGGTATCGAGCAGTGGTCCGTTTTTAGGGACTGAAGGTGTACCAAGTGCTTAACTGGGTAGATGGATGTCAGTGCAGTACGGGAACAGCGTTACGTCGTAACGGCATGTCTAGGAAGGGATTGAGAGATTCAGAAGTTGTCGCACAAGCGTTACACATGAGGAAGGAACCGAACCAGTAAGTGAAGTAAATGGTGCGTGTGTGGCTTGTCTCGCAGGCCAAAACTTTTTATCTTGCGCGCATAAAGAAGATCGTGCGACTGTGGACTAAGTGCATAAAAAAACAAGGGGACTGTGTTGAAAAATTATGTAAGGTCTTGACACTTGTAATAAGTGTTAAACATACGTTGGGGGTAATTATTGACTCGCCCTCGTATCCAAGGTATTAACCTGTTTTGGATTTATAGAACGTGAATAAATTCAAATTCAAGCGGTATCGTGTCTTTCCTTGCCTAGCTGTGAATGAGTGAGAATGGGTGATGATCTGCACTGTATGCAATGACAGACCTCTGCAGCAGAGCTAGATAGCTAGCCACATGCCTCGGAAAATTAATTAACATTAATTTATGTTTCACTTCAAATTAAGGAGATGTATTGGTTTCTTTATTGAATATATATCAGGTGTGAATGATCCTCATGAATGGAAGACAGAAATGCTGTGCATGCACAAATATAGGGACACTATGAACAACTCGAATTATGATGGCAGCTATATGTTATGTTGCTGCGGGAGCTGGACATACAAAATTTTAGGCTGCTTGGGTTTTGTTTCACAGATTGTACAAAATTATCTGCCCTGTTCATAGAACTTTTTTAACTTCATGTGCTGTAATAAAGTGATCCCTTGTTTTTCAGATGATGCATTAGGCAAAAAATCTTACATTTAGGTAAATACCATAATTTGGTCACTGCATTCTAAACATTGTCTCTCAAAATGCCAAACTTATTTGTATATTTTGCTGTGTGTGTGTAAACAAAACTCGTGACTTTTCTGTTTAAACTGAAATGGAAAAGAAGATGAAGTCCACTTTTGCTGAAAATGTGACACTTGACTACTTGTATTTCTTGATCAGCACTGTATTGCATGGATAATTCTACAAAAGTCACTTGTCACATCAGTCGGTAATGCTTGTTATACTGAGCTTTTCTGTGTGTTGTTTGACACAACTCAGGGAAGTTCTACAACAGTGCCAAAATTGGATGTCAGTTAAACATAGGGAATGCTGAAGAATGACAGACAGTGGAGTGTTTATTTTTAGGCACAATAACAAAATTGATCAGAGGAACTGTTAGCTTCGTCTTGTGTGTCCATATGGAGCAATATGGCGCCTAGTGGCCAGATTTTCTTTAAATTTGGTATTTTAAGATTTTTTGAAAGTCTGTCAAGAAATTCAAGTTTCATTAAAATCTGATTAGAAAAATGGGTGATTTACATGAAGATCTATGTAAGGTTATGGTAATATCTCATTGAATGCTTCTTAGAATGAGAAACGTTTCAGACAAAATGTCGTAGAGGCAATCGAAACACACGTTTCATGGTCAATAAATTTTTTAACAAAACGCATGACATTTATGAAGTAATGCGCAAAAATATGGTAGAGCCAGACAGGCCACAAATGAATATAGCATGGTGCAGAAAATATTTTATTTGCATATCAGGTAACTAATGCAAAAATGAAGACACACATATAATATTTAATTGTTATTGCTTTTCCACATCAACAGTAATGCAGACACACCTCCATGTTACATTACATGTACGTTGTTTGTCTTGTTCCATATGGTTGCAAATTGGACGTACTGAATGGACTGAGTTTATCCTCGGTTTCATGACAACAACAGAGAAAGGGTTAATAGCAGCAGTGGTATATTAATGTAGGAGCCTATGGATACTGGGCTTCTTGGTGTTAGTAGATCATCCCACAACATTGCTAATTACTGTGAAGGTAACCAACTTGCATTTTCTAACTATAAAGCAGTTGTGTGAATTCAAGTGCACAGGGTTGATTGCAATAAAACAAGTGAGTAGCAGACTGGCTATTTAAGAATTAAAAGTGAAAAGGTTGTATTAAGATTTCATATCACGATCTCAGATTTCTTGAATTGGATCATCCTGGTGTATTGATACCATTCAATTTTAAATTAAGAACCCACAGTCAGACACACTACTATACAGGTAACTCTCCTTTTACACCAGGGTTACATTCCTGAAAAAGTCACACAAGTCAAAATTGTGCAAATCAAAGACAAAATTCCTGTTTAAAACAATATATTTCTTGGGGGTTAGGGGACTGATGAAGTATATAGTGTAAGACTATACCACTAGTGGGCATATGCACGTGTAGAGTATTTATATACACTATATACACATTTCTATACAGTATGCATACATTTCTGTACAATATATTTATCTGTTTATAATGCAATAAAGATGTAAGTTTTTGGTATGGTTCATTCGGATAGGACTGGAAATCTTATTACACAAACAAACACTTTAGTTCCTAATTAGCACTTTCTTGATTTCTGTCAGCAGTATCACAAATTTTATGTACACTCTGTGAAACAAAAGCCAAGCAGCCTGTGATTTTGTATGTCCCACTCAAGAAGCGACGTAACGTACAGTTGCCATCATAATTCCAGTTGTTCGTAGTTTCGTAATTTGTGCTCGCATGGCGTTTCTGTGTCTTCCATTCATTCCAATCATTCACGCCGGATGTATGTTAACCAAAGACACAAATACGTCTGCTTAATTCAACTTAAATATGAATTAACCTTCATTAATGTTCGGAGGTGTGTGGCTAGCCACCGCTCGTACGAAGTTGGATGTAGTATACAAGGCAGATGCTTGTTTGTGTTCGCTGATAGCCAAGCATGTAGAGGCACGATTCCACTGTGCTTAGCATAGGCAGTGTTTTGGTTCGAGTCCCGGTATCGGCATATATTTTTTTTTATCTTTGCACAAGTCATATTCGCACAAACGCTAAATTAATCTTTGCAGTTACACGTAAATTACTTAATTATATCATTCATAAGTTATCTTTGCTGCACTTGCAAGGTTGGAATTGCGAGTGGAGCATATATTTGTGTTATCTTTTCGTAATTTGTTGTTTACTGGCATTTTAACTGAAAGAGCCGGTGTTCGAACATGACTGTAGACCAGGCATGTCAAATCTGTTGGTGCTTGCGGACCGTACTGAGCCAAGGGATCTGAAGTTGGGAAGCACGATTTTAAATATATACAGAAAGGACCTGTTGAGCATATGATGGGTGTGCTTGCGAGGAACCTGGTTCGAAGCTCGTTCTGTTCTCACTATCCTGCCTGTGGAGCCAGATTCGGTTTGGTGGGGGAGTGAAGTACTGTTAAGAACCGGTTTGGGTCTGATTTTAGCTTGCCGCATAGCTTGTAATTCATTCTTATGTGTGCCTTTCTGGTAACCAATAAAACATCTTAAAATTATGAACTTTTTAAAAAATATGCATTTTTAGAAGGTTTCTACTGGCTACACCGATGATGGTTGTTATGAAAACCGAAACGCGAATATAATAATAATAATAATAATAATAATAATAATAACAATAATAAACAAAGGTGATGAAAGCCATATTTTGGTTATTTTAAACTACATATTGCCACACAAGATCGACTAAATCTCTTCTAGTTGCTCGGCCGAGAGATAAGGATGTGAGCAGTGATGATTGTGATCCGTATCTCTCGGCCGAGCAGCGAGAACATATTTAGTCGATCTTGTGCGGCACTATGCAGTTTTGCATATTTATGCAAATATATGCTCCTCGCAATTCCAACCTTGCAAGTGCAGCAAAGATAATTTATGAATGATATAATTACGTAATTTACGTGTAAACGCAAAGATTAATTTAGCGTTTCTGCGAATATGACTTGTGCAAAGATAAAAAAAATATATATGCCGATACCGGGATTCGAACCAAAACACTGTGCACGCTAAGCACAGTGGAATCATGCCTGTACGTGCTTGGCTATTAGAGAACACAAGTAAGCGTCTGCCTTGTAATACTACATCCAGCTGCGTGCGAGTGGTAGCTAGCCACACGCCTCGGAACATTAATGAAGGTTAATTCATATTTAAGTTGAAAT
Organism: Coptotermes formosanus; assembly: GCA_013340265.1. NCBI lineage: Eukaryota > Metazoa > Arthropoda > Insecta > Blattodea > Rhinotermitidae > Coptotermes > Coptotermes formosanus. The sequence goes on along the minus strand of BLKM01012980.1, from coordinate 1,305,592 downwards.
TAAGCAGACGTGTTTGTGTCTTTGGTTAATATACATCCGGCGTGAATGATTGGAATGAATGGAACGCCATGCGAGCACAAATATGGAGAAACTACGAACGACTGGAATTATGATGTCAACCGTACGTTACGTCGCTTCGGGAGTGGGACCAGAAACTTTCAGGCCGCTTGGTTTTTGTTTCACAGAGTGTACAATACCATGAGCGAGTCTAACAATACGACATGTATAAACAATTTGTTCACCTTTTTCACGTCGCATTGTTACGCATAATTTCTCTTCATTGCCTTTCACTGATTTTTTACTTGGATCGCACTAGGTAATGCAGATTTATGTTTCTCACTCATATGGGTAAGAAAAGCCAATAATGTTGGAGAGGGAATGAAATGAGCCACTGGGATATAACACCAATATAATCCATATGCGTGACTGATGGCGTGACATCACTTCCTGCTAGTCTCCTACAGAAGATAACCATGACTATGGATCGTCTACGTCAATTCGCGTCAAAGCGAAAACTATCGTGTAAATTCGAAATGTGTTGTAAATTTTCAGGTCACGTTAAAGCAAAATAGCACAAACGAAATTATTTAAAACAGGAGTTACCTGTATATGTTTTGGCACATGATACAATGTATTTATATACATGTGCTCTGCTACTACATGTTTGGGCTGGGCTGGGCCATCATCAGGTGTATGTACATAATATTAAAAGCACAGATCTTTAATTATATAAAATAAAACATTAGTGAAATATCAGTAATATATTGTAAAAACCTTTAAAATACTCAAAATGATAACTGGAGTTAGCGTAACCATATGTCTAATACAGTGGGATTCCAAAATTCATTGTTATGACAGGTTTCTTCCTAGATTAAGAGTTAATATAACCATGTATCTAAATAATAGTTTTTAAAATTCATTGTTATGACAGGTTTTATGGACTAATGAAAGGGTTTAGATAGATCGTTCTTTATGATAGTGCATCCAATTATTGTTGCTGCAATAAGTAACGTAATATCCAAGTTCTATAGAAACAATGCACGATCATGGAGCAGCTAGCCACATGCCTAGAATTTTTTAATTTTTGTAGTGTAGATGTTCTATTTTTCTGTAAGTTGCATGACCTCGCGAAGATAATTACGGAGCTGCCTGTAACGAAGAGTTTCAGTATGAGCTATAAGCTGGTGTATTTAAGATACATATGTGAAAACTATGTAAACTTTTTAGCACTTACAGAGTATATTTCCCTTAAAGGTTTTTTTCTCTGTGCCATAGTGTGTATATTTAAGGAAACTGATGCTTATTGTTATGCGTCACAGCCAACTAGTCCTGCACTACACTGTTCCATAGGCAGCTGAGTACTAACACGTAGTTCTAGGTCAAGGGAATCAGAACTCATCAGGTCTTATCAGGTGACATCACGGGATATGACTGCGTCAAACAAGATGTTATTTACTCCTGTACACTTTTTGTTAATTTGGTTATTGTTTTTTGTTTTATATAAATATGGAACTTTTTTAATGTGTTCAATTGTTCCCCCTTTTTAGTCACATGAAGCACTTCCATAATATCTGTGATAGGACCTCTAGAATGATTATTGTCCAATAGATGTTTTGCAAAATTTGATCTGTAGTTTCTAGTTTTAAAATCACTATAATGTTCATTATAGCATTGATAGAATGACCTGCCAGTTTGTTCTGTATATTTTCTCTGGCATTCAATTTAAAATTGATCTTAGATTTGTTGTAAAGTGTTTCTGGAATTAAAAATTAGGAATATAAATGAAAAAATGTGAACCATTATTGTAGGACCATGCCACTATAATATCATGAATGTGTATAAAGAATACGAAATATGTTGTAATTCTTACATCTGGGAGTCTTAGTTCTTTTATATATGCATTCTGTTTTTTAAATATTTTAACACTTTTCACCCTGTATTTTCACTTATAACAAATAACATTCACCAACAAGTGCACTATTCCATGCAGAAACACTTTTTATGTCATTAAAGCACTTGATTAACCTTACATCACTTACCCAACATGTTTCAATGCCAAAGCATCATCTTCAGGGGTACAATCATTTCACTTTTTCACAAGCATACACATCATATGTTAAACGTACAATGTCCAATAACGATATTGCAGCATAAAACATATATAAAATCTTGTCTCATAAAACAATAAAAACACTAAATGTTATCATTAAAACTCCCTTTTTTACACTTCTGTGTAATTCACTTTTTGAACTATTGTGGAGTGCAATTGTCTATTGGAAGCATGACCGGTTCAATATAATGGCTTGAGCAGTCGTGTGGTAATAGGCTTAATGTGTGTAAATTGGACCCATCTGTTGTATGTGAGTGTTTATCTTGGTCGGGTATTGGCTGCAGTGTGCTGTGTTGGGTAATTGATATAAGGTTAATCAAGTGCCTTAATGACATAAAAGTGTCCGCATGGAATAGTGCATTTGTTGGTGAATGTTATCTGTTTTTTAAATTTTATCAGGATCTGAAATTAAGTAATAGCCTGAAGTTAATTTCTTATATGTTAATCATGAAGGTGTAATATAATTTATTTTTATTTCTGGTGGGTAGTACATAGACAGGGTGCAGAAAAATTCCATGCCCAAACTTCTTGAGGTGACAGGGGAGACCGAAACAAAGATTTTTGGTCAAGCAACTATATGTCGGATATGTGTCCTTGCAGTGCCACGTACCGTCAAAGTGGGCCTGCGTAAGGTTGGAAATGAAGGAAAACCACTGGATCATTCTGAAAAATTGTATTTGTTATGAATTTACAGCGAATGCTTGAACATACAGCCACCGACTGCAGAACAAAACTAACAATGCAGCAGAAACTGGCGTGTTCACTCAAAAATACCAGGCTTCTCTGTGATGGTTGCTGCTGCCAGAATGGCACAGGCAATAAGATCTTCAGAATCAACTGTCGATGAGTAGATCAAGTTTCTTTTTGTAGCATTCTGGAGGCGCTGCTGACCGTCACATTTTTTGTGAAGCGCCCGGAGTGCAGGCAACACGCTCAACCAGTGTGCATGTCAGCTGTTTCTCATACTGTTTGTGGCATGCCTGGAGAGTCAGTTGTTTCACAGGAAGAACTCAGAACCTTACACTTGTGTGTACATAGTCAAATTGACATCAACATGGACCGTTTCACCTGGGCTGAACTTGCCGACATCCACTTGGCATACGGTCTAGCTTATGACAACAGCAGGGAAGCGCAGAGGATTTGTCATGAGCTTTTTCTGAACAGAGTGTGTCCAGATTATCTTACGTTTGTTTCTGTTGACCATCGCCTACAGGAAATTGGTATATTTTCAGTGAACAGGCACAGTGCCAGGTGAGGACCACCAGTTTGCTTGCTGCAATTTGAGGAGGATATTTTGCAACATTTTGAGGACAATCCCTCCACAAGCACACATGCTGTTGCTCATAAACTTAGTGTTGATCGTCATCTTGTGTGGAATGTTGTACGTGAGCAGCGCTCCATCCTTTCCATCGGCAGAAGGTGCAGGCTGTGGGCCCCAACAGTTACCTTCATCGAGACCAATTTGCACATTGGTTTGTACGCCAAAGTGCAGAGAAGCCTGACTTTCCCACAGTTGTTTTGTATACAGATGAGGCCTGCTTCAGCTGGGAGGGGATTTTCAACAGCCACAACAGGCATGTTTGGGCAGAAGTAAATCCTCATCCTGCATCTGTTCACTGCCACCAGCAACGCTTTCCAGTCAACATTTGGGCAGGAATTGTGCATGACTTTTTGATTGGGCCATACTTGTTGCCCTCGGGGCTCAATGTACAGATTTACCAGGTGTTTCTGGAGGAAATGCTACCAGAATTGCTGCAGGAAATCTCCTTGTCACTCAGGACAAACATGGTTCCAGCATGTCAGGGCTGCGGCTCTTTTCGCACATCAGGTGTGAGAATATCTTGCTGCCACTTGCCATGATTGCTGGATTCGACGGGGCAGGCCTGTGGCTTCGCCTCCCAGATCACCAGACCTTACACCACTGGACTTCTTTGTGTGGGGCTGCATGAAAAATGTGACTTACTGATCTCCAGTGGAATTGGAAGAGGATCTCATTTCCCATATCGTCAAGGCAGCAGAGCAACTATCAAACAGAAACCTGGTGTTTTTGAACGAACACACCAGTCTCTGCTGCGTCGTTGTCAGTTTTGTATTGAGGTCAGTGGCTGTACGTTCAAACATGTGCTGTAAATCCGTAACAAATACACTTTTTCAGAATGATTCAGTGGTTTTACTTCATTTCCAACCATAGTCAGGCCCACTTTGATGGTCCATGGCACCGCAAGGGAGCACATCCAACATATAGTTACTTGACAAAAAAATCTTTGTTTCAGTCCCCCCATCACCTCAAGAAGTTTAGGCATGGAATTTTTCTGAATTCTGTAGAGGGTATGTAATCTTGATACAATCTCTTCATGGAGAATTTAATGTCTCCACGTTTGGAAAAATTAAATCTGAAGTGTTAATAACTGTGTATGGTTTTATACAGAAGTACTGATTACATTTTTAGTAATATTTCACATCCTTTAAATAGAGCTGTATATGTTTTTGACATGTATTACAAGTTTTCTTGTGTCATTGACCAGTTGTCAATAACATTAATGTACCATTATACAAAGTAGCAAAATTCCAAATAAGAAATGACAAGATATATTATACAAGATATAATACATTTATTATGTCCAGCTGAGCCCTACCAGGAAAATGAAAGATCAGTAGACTAATTTTGTTAGATATAAAACATCTTTATGTAAACATACCCATTAATGAAATACTACACATCACTAAAGGTAAAGGTATGTTTATACAGGCCTGGACAGGCCGTTAGGGCTCCAGGAGGTTGAGGCTCCCAGAATTTCCAGAGAGTGGGCACATGAAGGTGGCAAGGTTGTCAGCCCTACACACCAGCGAACTCTACCCTCCAAGGAGATATCCCTGGTACTCATTTCTGTTAGAGGTTGAGTCAAGCCCAGGGCCATAGTGTAGCCAGAAGGATTAAGTGAATGAAAAATCCCAATGACCTTATCAGGAATTGAACCCGTGACCTTCCAGCTTGTAGCACAGTGCTTCAACCCACTGCACCAGTGCATACCCCCACCCATCACTAAAACCCTATTAAATTTTAATAATGCTGAAAATATGATAAAACCATAAGTCTTACTGTTAATACACATAGTATTGAACCAAAGTTATTGTCAATTCACTGATAATTTTTACCAAACTTTGAAATGTGTGACCATGGGATCCCCTGTGTCAGGCTTAGTAGCTGAAATATTCCTTCACTACTATGAAAATGTAATAGTAAAGCATGTGATGGAAACTAATGACATTACATTTCACAAGAGGTATATGGAGGACATCACAATAATCTTTGACAACACAAAAACTATGTCTGATATAATACTAAGATGAATAACCTTCACTGTAACCTACAGTTTAAACTTACAGGTGAAGGAGAAGACAGCATAAGATTTTTGGACCTTCTATTATTTTCTGGAATTGCTGATGTAACTTATCTGCACACAGTCACCACAAATTTTTCACAATCACGCTGCACCACAAGGCATTTATATAAATTATGTTTAAACAAGTTGTCGCATGCAAGCACCCACTTATTCGGCGACAAACTGCTGTCGCCCTAGCAAGGGGGAACTCCAGGTGGCTAGAGCTAGTGTGCCTGAACTTCTTCAAATGTTATTGGCTGCGTGAGTTCTCTCCTAGTTTGGGGGTAGTTGAAGCAGCAAATAAGCTTCCACATGCCCACATTGCCACATGCAGGCTCAGGCAGGTCACAGAACAGCTAGGATAGGCTTCTGGCGCCCCGATACAATCTTTTGGGTCATCATAACAGAGACTGAATAGTGGGGACTGACTGACTGCAGTCTCCACATCACAGGAGAAATACAACACCCTGCGCCCTGAGGTTGTGTCATTCTGGTGTGTGAAACATGGCAGAAATGACATTGGAGATTAACTTATGTGAACTGACTGCGCCATTTGAATGCTGTATTTTGCAAATGGAATGAATAGAAACTTGGGGAAATTGTTTAAGATTTTGATATAGAAAATGTGTTCAATGGGTAACAAATTGTTTCATCGCCAAATATGTTATGTGTTAGGCAGGAAATTTTCTTATGCGGGGACATATTAAAATTGCAGTGTGTAATGTTACTCAAATGGGTGAATTTTGGTGCTTTTTGATCCTGATGTCTTATGTGGGTAAACATCTTAACTGGGGACGTCTTGCACAAGTTTTATTGTATTTAGAGAACCCACTTTTACTGACAGTACAATTCATTATTATTCTAATCACCGTATAGAACACAAACTTGCAGCCTACAAACTTCCTTATAAATCGACTTCCCTTTTCACCAGAATGCAGACAGGACAAAATTAATGGAGTACTGCAAATTGCACAAAACAGTGGATATGCCAGTAACATAATTACAAAATTAAATTTGAAAATTAAAACCTTTGTACTGCAGGTTCTTATTACACAAAACCCAACTTCCCAAAACCTAGACCATTTTCATCTACCATAGTCCCAATAAGAAGATTATGAACTTGTTTAAGACTATTGATGTTAAAATTGCTTTTCAGTCATGTAATAGTGTGTTTAACATGCTAAGATGCCAAAGACAGATTCAGAATACAATATATATAAACTAAAATGCCACACATGTAACAATGTATGTATTGGCCAGACTGTTAAACGACTAAAAACAAGATCTAAAAGGCATCTTAGATATATAAAAACAAATAGTCCATAATGTGGCTGTGTCTTACATATGCTTAACAACCAGCATGAATATGGTCCATGGAAAATACAATGGATTTAATCAAATCAATTCAAAAAGGTTGGTGTATCAACTGTCTTGAGAACTTCTACATCAAAATGTATCAAAACCAAGGTAAATTAATAATTTAAAAAAAAAAACAAAATTCTGGCAAATTGAATCCTCTTTATGAAATACAGTGAAACTCACTTAAGAAAAACCCGGTTAAGAAAATTCCCGCGTAAGAAGTCAGGATAAAGAAACACCAGAATTCTCCGATTTCATTAAAATTACCCTTTTAAGAAATTTCCCGCTTAAGAAGTAGGATTTTCTTGGAGTTTTCAAGATTTTCTTAACAGGGTTTCACTGTAATGTGTGACATACAACTGTAACATGCACGCATGTAAGATATACAGCTCCAACATCAATAGATTATGCCACACAACCAGTTCAGTAGTGTGTGTTTGTTTAAACAGCAGACATAATAATTTAACTTAATGGGTGTGTATGAGTATATTTATCATTGTTCTCATTTTAATTTTTGTCTTTTTTATCTTTTTACTATAATTTCTTGCTGAATTTATTATATATCTCTCACTAGATTCAATACACTCACAACATACTGCATTACAATTTCTGATTAAGAATTTTTATTATTTTCACAGGACTGTATTCATACAGTAGGACTGAAGAAATGCAATACATGTTTGAATGCAAATTTAATATTGTGTTGCAACATTATATATGCATTGGAACTGTGACAAACACACCTGTTAATGATAATTGTAATACTCCAAGTTTTAATTAGCATTCATATTGTACGTATTAACTTACTAGTATGTTTTGTACATGTACGGGCTGGAATTTCTAGTGATACACACTAGTGATTAATACATCCCTTGTACAGTCAGCCTTGGTTATAATGGATCCCAAGGGGAATCCTAAAGAGACCTGTTATAACCAAAGTTCATTATGTCCAAGGTCCGGTGAAATAATGTTTTAAAATAATATTTAAATTAATACCACTTCAGTTATGCTTGTTTTCAGTTTTATTGCATATGGACATGAACAGATACATTTTGCATATCCAAAAACACACATTACTACATTCCTGAACCCTTGATGTAACTGATGGAAGCACCATACACCAAGATTCCTGAATGCTCCCCTCCTTTACACACCTAATGTATGTACTATAAAACATAATTACTCAAAATTTGTAAATCTCCCCCTCCCATTGGGGCAACAGTCCCTCATGGGCCAGGGCCTCCTCATTATCATGGCTTCATGATCACAGTCAGACACACCACACTTCCGTAGGCCTCCTCTAGACGAGCGATCGGCCTGACACAAAGACCTCTACCTGACAGCATACAACACTCACAAGAGACGGGCATCCATGCCTCGGCAGGATTCAAACTCACAATCCCACCAAGCGAATGGCAGCAGATCCAAACCTTAGAACACATGGTCACTGAAATCGGACATTATGTTTAAATACTGTATGCATTTGCACCTGGTTGGTCGGTCAGTACTGATACATGTCACTTCTTGGCCAAGCAATCAATTCTGTTTACAAGCAGTAAATAAAAGTCTTACAAATTGCTTCCTACAAGGTTGCAAGTAATTGCACTATAGTCAAGCCATAATTGATTTATGACAGGGCACTCTACCCCAAGTGCCATACAGATGCTCGCATATGGCAGTTACAGTACTTTCTTGCTGGTGCATGAATAACAGAAACTATCAGGTAGCGACTACCCCGGCTTATCCATTATATTGTCCTTAGGAAAGCCAAACACAGTGCAAAATTTACAGGTCTCCTTGGCGTCTCCAGGTACAAGATGCCATCAAATTACAAATGCAGTCTTCATGTCACTCTGATAAGTGAGCCCTCTGCTCTCGATTACCCTTTAACCTTTGCGAAATTGCCATTATTTTGCCAAAAACAGTATAGCTGAGGAAATTCAACTGTTGGGGAATGTCGGAGAAATTCGATGTAACCGAAGATCCGATATATGAGACACCAGTGTAACTGAGGTAGTTATGTGATAAAGCATAATGAAACAGCCAGGGAATGAAAAAACAATCTGTTATAATCAAAGTCCATTATAACCGAGGTTGACTGTGTTTGGTCTTCTTCCTGATGGCCCAGAGATGGCTGAAACATGTGGGAGATGATGATGATGATGATGGTGATGATGCGTGTACACACAGAAAATAAGGTAATAGAAACAGAACAGATAGAAATACAATGTGGAATATTCCAAGGATACTCATTATCACCACTGCTGTTTTGCATTTGCTTAATCCCCGTCACAGAGCAATTGAACAGGCTGACCACGGGATATGAAGAGCACACAATAAAAAAAAATCCCACTTACTTTACATGGACGATTTGAAGTTGCTAGGCAAATCAGAAGAAGAGCTCCCAAAAACAGATACAAACATTTACAACCGTCAGTGATGATATCTATATGGAATTTGGGCTTGACAAGTGTGCAAACATTGTATTTAAGAAAGGAAAACTAGTCCACTCCCAAAATTTAGTGGTGGATATCAACAGAGAAATACAAGAACTTCAGCAGAGAAAGACATACATGTACCTTGGGATTGAGGAAAGTGATGGCATACAACATCAACTAAGAATGATACTGAAGTCTGAATTAGATGCCAAAAACAAAATTACAGCAATTGGAGCATTAGCCATTCCAGTATTAATATTATTAATATACAGTTTTGGTATAATTAATTGGAGGTTAGAAGAAATTAAAAAAATTGGTAGGAAAACCAGAAAGATAATAACAATGTACAAAATGCATCATCCTAAAGCCAGTATAGATAGGCTGCATGTAAAGAGGAAAGAAGGAGGAAGAGGCCTGTCACAAATTGAAGCAGCATATAAAACAGAGATAATTAATATTGCAGAATATCTTAACAAAAAGTATAAAGAAGACCAGTTTGTAAATATTATTAGAAGCCACGACAGCAAACAACCAAATACGAATTCAACGGTTAGAACAGCAGTGAAGATCATAGATGAAGTAAGTCAAATGAGAACAGTGACATGAAACAAGATGGACTACAAAACACAAAGGCAAGATTGACACAGAGTCCTTGACGCGAAAACAAAGTAATGCATGGCCAGTACATTAGAAGCATAGATAAACATCTCATTAGCAAGGAAGACACATTCCTCTGGCTGTCGAAGGGAGACCTGAATGCAGAAACAGGAAGTGAAATAGTGGCAGCACCAGACCAAGCGCTACAAACAAAATACCATGCAACAAAAATATTGAAAACAGAAAAAGATAGCAAATGCAGATCATGTCACCAATTTGAGGAGACAGTAGACCACATTGTCAGCGTGCCCAATATTGGCAAAAGAACAATACGTCAAATGACATGATAGATTGTGTGCTCAGCTACATTTCATTATATGTAAGGAACTAGGGGTAAAATTAGATAGTGAACTCTGGTATGAACATGTACCAAAATCAGTAGAAACAAGTCAAGTGGGTAAGGTAACCATATTATGGAATCAACAAGTGCGAACCAACAGAACCATCCCCAACAATAAACCAGACATCATCATCCGGGATAATGAAAAAGGAATGTGTATGCTAATTGATGTAGCAATACTGGGAGACCGAAATGTGAGAAGAAAGAAGCTGAGAAGATTCTTTTAATAGAAATACAGTGCATGTGGAATGTAAAAACAAAGGTGATGCCAGTAATAATAGAAGCAACTGGAACCATTTCAAAATCCTTTAGAAAATACTTGAGCAGCATACCAGGAAAGCATGATGTCAAGGAACTGCAGAAAACAGCTATTTTGGGCACAGCACACATACTTTTGAAAGTGCTAATGTAGAAGCACAAAAGAGTTTAATATTGAAGACAGGCACCTTGAACAGTACACACAGAATAGCTTTTACACTGTATACCCTAGAAACATGGTTTGTTTCAGGTATACCCTGCATAAGGGAGATTGTTGTTGTTGTTGTCATCGTTGTCGTTGTCTGAATTTCTCACCTCTCAGCTTTAGCTGGGAAATATTCACCTATCCTGGGATGTATCATCAACAGGATTAGGCTAGGTGGTCTTATGTGTAATTTAGGAAATTTCTTACAATTCAACATGTGCCAAGAATTACCACTTTTTGCATTTGTATATATGTGTTTGGGTGCAGGTTAAGTCTATTATTATTATTATTATTATTATTATTATTATTATTATTATTATTATATGCAAACTGACTACAAGTGCATTTTGTTGGATTGATATTAGTAGTGTTGAGATGTATTATGTAACTTACTCAACCCTTACATGTCACATTTAACTCCCACTTCAGCAGACAGGGTTTGATTTGAGAATTTTAAAACAATTACACAGAGCTTTATAAAAACATATCTCAAGGTCTGTCAAATGAGGTGCAACAAAACAAAGCATGCATATTGTCAATCTGAATGAAGAATATTTCAGAGTGATTCTTGTTCTGCAGAAGTATTATCATAAATATAAAACCCAAGTTGAACTATGATATCTAATAAGAAAAGCGGTAATATATGTTTTTGTAATGTTTGTAGTAAAACTTCCAAAAGGTATATCCACATCATCTGTTTGAGGACGTTTCACAGCACAGGTTTAATGCGGCAGTCTGAAGCAAGCAACAAATCGTCCCACTTCACTGTTTTCAGTCTTACAACTTTTTTGCATATTCATTACATATGCAGAACCTGCATGATATCTTGGCTGATTGCTCTTCACAGCAATCGATCGTTGTTCCTCAGTGAAGGTAATTTGTTTTTGTTGCTCCAGGTATCAGTCTTCATTGTCTTAGAGACAGAATTTGTGCCAGTCTTCCTGATTCTTCTGCAGGATTTTGCTCTAAACATATTTTGAAATGTCAGTTGAGAAGTGCAGGTGAAAACAGGATTTTGCTAGTCAAAATTGACAGGTCCAGTAGATGAAAGAATAGCTCTTTTGCCCACATAAATGTATGTCAGTTCATTGAATAGCTACCTGCCATTGGATTAGGCATGTGTGTTTTGTAGCTTTCAACAGTGGTGGGCGTCATGACTTTGCCATGTTCATCTTTGAAGTTCCCTTCTATTGATGAGCCATGTATGTTAGTATACTTGGTAATCTTTTTCTCTTCCATGCCTTTGCAGACAAATCTCACCTGATTCTGCTTTGTGTGTCACCCTGATAACTTGTACTGTTTTACATCCAAACTCACATGGAATGTCCTTACAGTTTGGATGGACAGAACCACAACATTTTATTTTTGTTGCATTCAGGTCCTCAAATAAAGCAGGAGAAGAAAATTGTCTACAAGCAACTTATGTCCAACCCCTTCCACTCCCCTTGTCTTATTTCATACAGTTACATGCTGCTTTCATTTTGTTAGCTTCATGTCACATGTGTAGCCTGTTATGTCACAAAGGTTATAAATTTAGATGTCAAAACATTTATGCTTGTTAGGTATCGTCAAGGATGCATTTGTTTTACAAACAACCATTAAGAGTCCTCTATGAGTGGTATCCAACAGTTGACACTGAAAAAGTAGCTTGAACTTGAATATGAAACTTTTAAATGTGTTGATTAACATGTGCAGCTTGTTTCATTCTTTACATTTGTTAATATCTGAATACTTCAACATACTCTAATCAGTGTGTTTAACAATTTTAAACTCCAGCTGGTGATATTCTTAGATAACAATATAATGGTATGGCATTTGGCAACAAAGCAGCTTGTATTTCCTATATCATTTCCAAATATGTGAATGTTACCACATTTTCAAAGTGTGTTTCTTGTTTATTTTTACATTGTGATATTGTCCTACATTCTGTTGGTAAGGAATGAACATACATATTACATAGTTTTATCAGTGTTTACTTGTAGACCAACCTCCTTACTGGTGACTAGTAGAAGTTTCTCTGTGTTTCTGTATAGTACAGTATGTGTTCTCACCCAGTGCATTGACATTATCCATGTAGACTAGAAGCTGATATGTACCATTCAGTTTCAGTCCGTCCTGGTTCTCAGACCCTTCTGAATTGGAAACATACCAGACAGCTGTTCATCTACCTGAACTTCTGCTATTCAAACACACTTTAACTGACCTAACTAGTTGCATACAGTATGCAACACTGAGTGACAATATGATACAGAACTTCGCTCCTAAATAAAACATAGGCTTTCTTCAAATGCGTGAATAGCTTATTATTCCTAATCATTACAGTGTATGTAAAAGTAAAAGTAGTGTGACTAAACAAGCTGTAGTAAAGCCATTCTAAAAGGAACATGCTGCTGCAGCATATGACCTTCGCCTACTCTGGTGGGCACTGTGTTGTTTGTTGACCTTCTAACATCTGGGGATTCAGAATTGGTAGTAATGTATTTAGTTTATCTAGAAGAATATCCAGTTTTGTTTCTCGGTTTATGCTGCTTATCTCCAGCTGCCTGGAAGCAGCTGTACTAAGTACAGGTGCAGGTATAGACCACTCCAGTCTGTCTAGCAACTGATTCAGTCGAGCATCTTGTTCTCTGTTCACAGTTGATTTACTGGCTGTTGATTCTGATAAGTAAGATATGCACTGATTTAGTCGTTCAAGTAAACAGTCCAGTTTACTTTCCATTCTTGCTTGCCGCTCTCTGTCAGCTTTCACCATATGCATGAACAACTCGCTTTGTGCATTTAAAACCTTGGTAACAGCTTCACTTTGAGCATGGATGGCGTGCATGACTAGTCGTTCCAGTTGCGGCGTTGTATCTTGACGTGAAGAGTGATTCATTACCCTTGCTTCGTCACGTGGGTGGGAGTCAGAATGTAGTGAACCACATTGTGGAGATGAATGACCATTTTCTTGCACAAGGTGTATCTTCCCATCACAAATGGCAGTCCCATCATCTGTAAGAAATTATATTTTAATATTTTATGTCGTACAAAATTTGTATCCTATCTGGATCTGCATTCTGCCAGACCACAGATACCAAACCTGTCAGAATACCATCTCTTTCTCAGTCAGTTTTCATAAATTGTTAAAATACATATTCATGCCCACAATCCTGAGACAGATTCAAGCATTATTACATTTAAGTGCAGAATCATCACAATAGAATAGAGACTGTAAGTAAAACTGCAAGTTCATTGTGAACTGAAATTCATCAAGTGCACATGATTTGAAATTATTATTGTAAATTCCAGATATCCTTGAATATGTCATTAGTACTGAGCTGATGTGTTCAGTCTTTCTAGTCTTATGGTAGGAAAGTGGATTTTGTGTTTATTTGAAGCCTGTCCCCTCTTCAGCTGGCTCTTACCTACCCAGTGCTCCCTAAAACTTACCAAAAGTGCAGATAATTGAGCTTAGGTAATGAGTTTTATGCTATGCTATGTTGTGTCAACTAACACATACATAGAAAACTTGTCATGTCAAAACTTGTCAAACAAGTCTGTGGGAGAAAAGTTTCTTGTTACAATACAAAGAATTGTGTATATTTAATATATAATGCTAATTAGTTACACCGAAGAAAACAAATTTAGAACATAGTTTTAAAATTGTTCAAATCAGAGAGCCATGGTAATAGTGAAATGAGGAAGAAATATTATGTGACCCTGAAATTAAGATTACACTCACAGAAATCTTTATTTGGAATTTGTTTGCAGAAATATGCTGCTGCAAGTATAGAATCCAAGTATCAGAAGTTGCAGTGACACACAAAAAACTTATATGCCCATGGTACTATGGGCTTTGCTTGAAAGAGCTGCAATTTGTTTTCTGCATTCAAAAATAAATCAGAAATAATTGCAGCCAATGAAGAATATTCCTGTACCAAGGCCTAGTGTCACTAGGACAGTTTGATCTGTCAGAAAATGTATGTGACAAAATAAAGTGGATCATTAGTAGTGTCATACATATTTTTCATTATAAATGGACAGAGTGAGTGGATGCATTGCATTCAATACAGGCCTTGGTATGCATGAGGATGATATTTACAGACTGTAGCACAGAAGAAGGTTTACTGACCTTCAACCCTGGGAGGGGCTACACAAGGTGACAATGTTGACAGTTCATTTAAAACTTTCATTGCCAGCTGAGGTGTGGCTATAGAAAAACTGGATTACATTGTTGCTGACCGCACACACTCCACAGTAGGAAACAAGCCAAATAGTAACAATGAAAAACTTATGTAATTTCTTAGCTACCACTACATGCTGTGTCAGCAAGCATTATTTGGAAAGGTTCTGAGAATGGAATGGTATACTGCTGCACACTGAAGCATGATGAGTACAGAATGGATTCTGCTGTCACACTGATCTAAGGAAGTACAACAGATCAGGCATTTTCAGCTGAATAACAAGCATTATATTCACAACAGTTATTCAGTGTCATTTCTATCTGATATCACTGCAAAACTGAATGAATCTGACCAGAAGTTTAAAGGCAGAAATGAGTAGTAGAGTGGGCATCATGTCCTTGTGTTGTAAGGACATTATTCATCTGTGAATCTTAGAGTCAGAAGTATCGTCTGAAATATTTTATTCCAGTGTATTGAGAGCTGAAAGTCATCAGATGATCATGGATCACAGTGGCAGACAAGTCAGCAGCTCATCTTATGGTACTGAAGATGAAATTTGAAATGCAATTTTTTGATTTCTAGTCACTGGAAAAACATGTGGTGTTTTTAATGTCACACACCTCTTCACCAAGTGATTGTCAAAGAAATTTCCAGCAAAGTAAGTCCTGATTTATGTTGCAGTGAGGCTAAAAGGCTGATTTTCCCCCCCAAAATGAAACTGGTGTAACATAAAAAAGAATGAAGGCATTTTGCAATTCAGCTAGTGCACAGCATGATCTGACTTGAGTTTCACTTTTTGCACTTACTCATTTGGTGAGTGCCCCCCCCCTCCCCCCCCACTATGGACACTACAGAATTAAAATGCATAGCAAACATATTGATACTTGCCTTTGTGACTGTGAAAGTCTGCCTGTGACCAATTTTTCATGTGATTATCAAAAATTTGCAGAAGAAATGCAAAATCAGCCATCCCATTTGAATTCCAGTTTAATCTGAATTTGTGTTTCAACTTTCAAAACCATTTTAATATCAAGTAACTCACTTTCATTCCATTTTCAGTTGTTGGTATGTTCTACATTTTCCAAAATACATGGGCCTGTATAATGGCTTGTTTGTTCAATTTCATTTATCTGTTGAAGGTATGGTTTGTTGAATGGTGATCTTTCCCATGTATTAGTGCAGGCATGTGTGTGCAGAAGAGTATTATTTCAAGCATGATGGTAATTTTTTGTAATTGTCACAAATAGCCCTGAGGTAATTTAAATCAGAAACATACTCTGGCCTTGAACAGTTGATCAACCCTGTTGCAGACTGATTTTCCAATTCAGCGTCTAGTGAAGGGATGGTAAAATTATGCCCAAGTACCTTGTCATCAAGGCACACACCTAGAAGGGAACATGTAAAGTCACGTATTGGAAGCCAATCAGTACATTGTGTACCCTCATGTCCTATTTCTCCTAGGTAAACTGTCATCCTCCACCTGTGTGCCTAAGACTTCCAAAGTCTTCCCCTGGAATTTTGTAACCATGATATGTGTATGTGAATTTCAGTCTTTCCTTGTACACTGCATTTCCCGTTCATATATTTAAAGACCTTATATCTCACTGGGTAAAAGAGTACATATTGGAAGCACCTGTACAAGATGCCATTAAAAAGTTAAAAATCTTTTGTGTTTGCTTGACAAAGGGCCACCACTGTTGCATTTGGTTCAGTGCTTCTTGCATTGTACATAAAATGACACTACTCTTGTTAGTACTTCAAGTGTTCACAAATTCACCACACTGAAATCAGTGTTGAGTACACCTATAAATTTATATCCTTGTGTAGGTACACAAGGGTATAAATTTATGATGTCAGAGTGGCCACAAAACTGAATTGCATGGAACTTCAACATACAGTGTACTTCTAAAGTCTGAAATACAGACTCTTCAAGGCCTGAATGTACTCACATAAGGGGCTCCCAGAAAGGGGGACTGCCTACAAATCTTTATACCACATCAGAAAGACTGTCAATTGCAGAGTGACATGGGCATGGTCTGAAAGGGTTCATTTGTACAATCGACAAATAGTGATAACACCAAGAAAGACAAAAACAGGCAATACAATTGGGCCCTGTACCCCCCTCAGGACCACTGGGTCCCAGTAATTTGCACCAGGTTCGCCCCCCGGCCCCCCCCCCCCCCAGCACTGACAGGGCAAAGACATAACCTTGTTCCAGGATGCATATAGTAACATAAGTTGGGTTTTCATGATGGGGACAGAAAATTACTGTCTTCTGGGATCTGACATCATGCAGTCTGGTATGTATGTACTGACATCCCACAATGCAGTATGCAAACTTCACACACACATTTATTCATTTATTTAAGTTGATTTTGTTATTTCTATAGAGACAGCAAAATAGCGCTATGTGAATCACAGGGTATTTCAGGAGGAATCTGCCATACTTCGGGACTACGTTCCTTAGGTAAAATTGCATTGATATAACCAAACACAGCTGCAGCCGAAGTTGAACAGTGATATAGATAATAGCAAGATAAGTTTCAAAGAATGAGAACTTTTGTACATTTATTGGTTGCCAAAGACATATTAAAATGAGGAGGAATTTGTAGGTCCTGTAATATTAGCATCTGTATGTAACATATTAACAACTGAATGACAGGATGTTACGTAGAACTCGAGCTAGTTCCACAAAAATTGTCCTTGGGGTTCCAAGTACTGTATGTAGCACACTCACCACCCTATGGCTTGGCTATAGGCTTAAGAGATGGACCTGTGCAGTGTGCGGATAACACAGCATGTTCAAAATGTACAGTACATGGAAGTGCAAGAAGACCACACTTCTTGCATCATTATCTCCGTAACCATTCAACTTCGAATATAGATATATTTGGTTGTAGTGATGTAATTCTGCCTAAGGACTAACACAAAATAAATGTTACAACCCCACCACTAATACATTAACCTTTTAAAGCCTGGCAGTTACTTTATGTACCACCAGGTTTAACATTTAAAAATTCTACATGGTGCTCACATTGCATTTGTGTTGTGTACATGCATACATTACATTATATACATTCACAGATCCATCATCCACAAAAGGGGATTGAATGTGGAACTCGTCATGTACCGTACATTGCAATGTGCAATTGAGTCAGAACAATATTTTACAAAATTACATAAGATTAATAAGTACACAGTAGATAATAAAAGACACATACATATTATAAGAAAGCAAATATATGCATAACAAAGTAATTAAATAAGTAAATACAAATATATATTCCAAATTAATTTTCACACTCATTAGAAAGAAATTCCTCAATGGAATAAAAAGCATTCTTAACTAGAGAATTTCTTATTAAAGTCTTGAAAATATGTATATTATTATGAAGTTCAGATATATTTTTCAGAAGCTGGTTAAATATTTTAACAGAGGAGTAAAAAACATCTCTTTGTATTGAGGAAGATCTAACAGAAGGTACATGTAATTTATTTTGTTGCTTAGTATTCCTGCCATGGACAGAGGAGTTAGTTTGATAGATATTAGGATTTTTAACTACAAATAACATGAAGGCATAAACATACGAACAAGGTACTGTAAGAATGTCTAATTTTTTGAAACCCTCTCTACAAGAACTCCTTGGACCCAGCCTCAGCATTATTCTAATTGCGCTCGTTTGAATAATGAAAACATTTCTCATTGATGACGATGAGCCCCAAAAAAATTATACCATAACTAATTTGTGAATGGAAATGTGCAAAATAAACCATTCATAACATTTTTGCATTTACAAAGAATAATAATTTTCTCAACATAAAGCAGATAGAATTCAGTTTTTTAATTAAATTATTAATATGTGATTTCCATGTGAGATGACAATCTAGATATAAACCTAAGAGTCTGATATTTTCAGTTACAGTAAGAGCTTGATTATTGTATGAAACATGTAATGGGTAAGAAGGAAATTTAGAGGAAGCAAATATTGACCAAGTGTGTCTTATTTAAATTGAGTACTAATTGATTATTTTGAAACCATTTGGAAATACAATGAAGAACTGCATTTAATTTAGAATCTAATTCAGTAAAATTGTTAGTGCCATCAGCAAAAAGAATAATATCAGAAACTTTATTTATGATGCATGGAAAATCATTTATATATACATTGAACAATAAAGGGCCCAACATAGATCCCTGAGGAACACCATGTCTAACAATTTCCCAGTTGGATAGGATATTAGGTGAACTGATAAACTGTAGTTCAACTCTTTGTTTTTTGTTATACAGGTATGATTTAAGCCAGTTTAAAATAGGGCATTTAACTTCATAAAATTCCAACTTAGAAATTAAGAGCTGGTGACTGACACAATCAAAAGCTATAGTCAGATCACAAAATATGCCAGTTATGAGTTTCTTGTTATTCCATGCACTGAAGATAGATTCTATAAGTCTAAATATTGCACTCTCCGTAGACACATTATCACGAAAGCCATACTGCTCAGTGACCAGTATATTATTACTTACTAAATGTTGTTGTAACCTATGGAAAATGAGCAATTCAAATATTTTAGAAAAGCCTGTTAATATTGAAATAGGTCTGTAATTTGCTATTTGTGATTTATCACCTTTCTTAAAGCAGGGTTTAATAATAGCATACTTTAAACAATCAGGACATATACCAGAGGTCAATGATATATTGAAAATGTAAGTGAGAGGTTTAGAAATATGGCTGCCATGTAATTTTAGTATTTTATTGGATAAACCATCATAACTGCAAGAGGTTTTATTCTTTAATGAAGAAATTGTACTTATAAATTCTGCCTCAGTGATTGGAATATTAGTGATCTGTGGGAACTCATGAGGAAATGATTCCCTAAGTGATGATAATGCCAACTTGGAATTAGAATCCTGTGTGATTAATTCATCTACTGAGTTTATAAAACAACTGTTAAAGGTCTTGGCTGCTTGATTAATGTTTATAGTTTTACTACCAAGGTTAAATTCAGTCTGATTATACCTCTTATTAGATGCTTTGCCTATGTCACTGTTGATGATGTTCCAGGATGTTTTAGATTTAGTAGTAGATGAAATTATCAGATCAGTATAATACATTTCTTTTGCTTTTCTAATTACTTTCCTTAATCAGTTGCAATATCGGGTATAATGTGCTTTGGTTTTTGAACAGTTAGATGCTTTACTCATAATGTAAAGAAACTTTTTATGCTTACATGATATTCTAATCCCTGTGGTGATCCAACGATTATTAGATATATTACCAGCAACATATTGATATGGAAAACATGATTCAAAATCTAGCATGAAAGTATTTAAAAATAGGTTCAAAGTTTGGTTAACGTCCGTATAATTAAAAATATAATCCCATGGTTCATTTTTTAGTATCTCAATGAAAGTTGATATGGCAGAGTTTGTTATTAGCCTCTTTTTAACATGGAATGGCTGCCAGTTTGACAATGAAAAATATTATTTAGATGAAGATACCATGGATCCGTAAGTTTGTCACAAGCCTATAGGATGTGGAATAAGTCATAAACATACAAAAAATACAGAATATACAGAATTTTATAGTGAAAATATTATAAACATTTGGTACAATGTATGGATCTAAGAAAAAAAGAGCGATCTTGCCTTATATAGTGTGTCCTAAAAGTTTCAGTACTCAGAGTTTGAAATTTTGCCATTTGGCTAATATATTACCTGTTGCACTACCATGCCTTATGCTGAAGAGTGCTGGCAACCCTGTAGAACTTTTCAGAAGCATGTGTAGGTGGCCCGACTATTTAACAGGCTTGGAGAAGCGAGATGACGGTCGGTTAGTCGAGAATGAGTTTAACACGCGGTCACAGAATTGCTTTGCTGGAACCGTAATTTCAGTGTAACTAATATGAGAGGCTTGTGGAGTTGTGGGTGCGCAAATATTCTAATATTCTGGCGCCATGTAAGAACACTCTGTATCACCTGATACGCCGGTTTTGTGACACTGGCTCAGTGGATGATAGGCGGCGAAGTTAGAGACCCACGGTAGTCAACCGGATTTCGTCGGTGACGTCCAGCAGCGAATACGAATATTACAATCGCCTCAGAAATCTCTGCAGCATTTGTCACAACACAAAGGGTGCGTAACGTGGATCCATACACAAGGCTCTGAAAAGTTTAAAATTTCGTGCGTACCAAGTACGTGTAAAGGTACTGCAGGAGCTAAGGCCGCCAGACGCAGGGAAGCGCCGTCAATATTGTGAGTGGTTACTTGACATCATTCGCAACAATGTGTCCATTCCGGATAAGACTTTCTTTACAGACGATGCATGGTTTTACCTGAATGGATACCGCTTCACGCCGAGAAAATAAGTGTTTGGTATGCCGTATCGCATAGGGGAATTGCGGGACGCCTGTTTTTGACTCTACTGTACATGGTGCTATGTACAGAGATCTTGGGCTTTTGTGGCTTTGTTAGAACTGGACGAACATGACTGTTGGCTTCAGCAAGACGGTGCAACCTGCCACACTGCTAATTAAACCATAAACATGCTCAGGGGATTTTTTGTGAGTCTCATCTCTAAAAACATTTGGCCACCACGTTCCCATGATTCCCATTTTCCTCTGCGAGGTCACTTGATGGAAAGAGCCCATAAAGATAATCTCCGCAAGCTGAAAGACCTCAAGCAGGCAATTGCGCAGGCAATAAATGATATCACTCCTACAATGTTGAGACGCGTGTCGCGGACTATGCACAATCACGTGGAATTGTGTCTGCAAGAGAACGGTGGACGCTTCCAACACCTGTTATGAACTCTAATCAGTATACCATATGTAGACTGTGTATATAAGTCATATTCAGATACGTAACTGTAAACTGTTTCTTGTAATAAATTCAGAAACTTCGAGTACTGGGACTTTTAGGACACTCCGTACAACAACTTCATTTACAATCAGGAAGATTATCTTCAGTGCAAAAGGATGTTTAATATTCCTCAATAAGGATATTTAATAAACGTCCTCCACACATTGCACAGCTACGTGGAAATATAATGGCTTTTAAGAATACTCTAAAAATCCCTTATAAAAATGCCTTTTATTCAATAAATGAATTTATGTCAGATAATAACTAGGAATATTAGTCACATTTATAAAGAAAGATATGAATCTGTACAAATTAGCCAGCTGTAGATTATATGTATACTAGCAATAGTTTGGATACTATATTTTGTACTCCTCATGTATGTTATGTGTATACTCGTAACATTTCAGACACTACAATTTTTAATACTCATATTGTATCAATGTATAACTGTTGGATTATGACAAGATTGCACTATGCAATCACTATTTTTTATTCTGTCATATACTGACTAATTTCATATTCAGTTCGACTTTGTTCTATAGGTGGATTTGTGAAATCGGAATAATGTAAATGTAAATATTAACAGATTGGTTTTGTCTCTTATAACTGAGGTGGAGGGTACTGTGCGGTACGCACTGAGTTCTATAAAACAGACACGTTTCGTCTTTAAAGGATTAATTGAAACATGGCCGCACGGAAAATCATGTGAGTTGTTTTCAGCTGATATTTTTGGGCGTTGTGTGCAAATTTTTGGCAAGGCTTCTTAGAAATGTAACGCCTCGACGAAAAGTAAGAATGCGACAGAGTCAGACCGGAACTGCAATTCGTATGTGTTTCGGGGAAAATGCAGTGGCCACGTCTTTGTCAGCATCCTCAAACACCATGCAGTTCAGGTCTAAGACTGACAATTTTTCCCAGGTTATAAATAAATAAATTTGCGACATCTGAATACATGAGCAGTAGGAAAATGCAAACAAAATATATTCCCACGATAACAATGCGTAATATGCACTTACCTGATTGGACGAATGACGACGGTGAAGGACGCGTTGGAGATGACGTCATTTGTAAGGACGAAGTTGATTGGTCATCGTCCAGAGTGACATCGACAGCTTGAAAAAGTTGCTGCGGATTGCCAGAATCCTGAGAAAGGTCTTGTAATTCTTGTACGCTGTAATCTGAAAGAACATACGTGGAGGGCAGGAAGGGGACGATTAATGGGTTTCGTTCAGTGCAGGTTTGAAAAATACATTTATTAACAAAGGAAACAAGTACCTGATGTGGTCGGCGGCGAATTTTGTTCTGATTTGATATTAACTTGCATCATTTCCTGGTCAGCGTATTCGTTAGACCGTTGATAACTGCATTTTTGCTCCGCCAGGCCCAATGGATCTGAGAAGTGTAACAAAGGTATTACTTCCATCCATGAGGAGCCGTTAGAAGTAACCGAAAAGGAACATGATTTAATCAGTTACCTGTAGCACGTACATCAGGCGAAGAAGTTGGTCTATCTGCAGATGCTTGCGTGTTTCTAGCTGTCATCACTCGATCAACATCATTGTAAAATGGTTCAATGCCACTTCCATTAAAGTTCCCAGTCTTTTTTACTTCCCTGTAGCGAACTAGAATATTTTTTATGCGCGTACGACACTGCTTCCCATTGACGCGATATCCTTTTCTCATCATATATCGGGCAACGCCGTCCCATATAGGTTGATTTCTGAGAGTAGATCGAAGTTGCTTTTGAACCGAATTGTCAGCCCAAATCGAAATTAAAAGCGCAGTTCCTGCGTGATTCCACATATATTTGTGTTCGTTCATTTGCAACTCAAAGCGTGTGCAAATTCTACGGCAAGTTACAACCCACCAAAATGCTTGATACCTAACGTAGCTAGGAAAGTTATAAATATCACACCGACTTTCAGCTAATCCAATTCAGTTCCGGACCGGTTCGGAACAGGCCAAACCGATTTGCATGGGTAGGTAGGGTAGTGGAAATAATCAACGTTCGGGTACGAGCTTCATGAATGGTTAATTATTTTGACACAAGCACATTCACTACCCCTGCATAATGTAAAAACAGAACACCCTACATGTTACCCCTTTACGCTACTGAGAAATGTCACGTTTCCTTCGGAGTGCTGGGACAAGTGGAGTGAAGGTGGAGTCAACGTATAGACTCAATAGTCTTATATATATTAATGTAGCGGCATAATGTGCTTTTCTGCTTATTTTATAAAAGAGTCATATTTGACCGTAATTAATATGCCCACTGCACTTACATTACAACAAAGCACAATTATTGGAACAATATCTCATTTGAATCAAATTAAATTAGGACTGTACGCCCAGAGAAAAGTGAATATGATTGGACAACTGATGGTAGTTAACAGGCCATGGATATATATCAGCCAATGAGAGAAACCGTTGTATACAGTGTGCACCAGCGAAGATATACAAGATGGCGGTGGGTCGGTGTGTTTGTGTGTGGCGATGACATATTTATTTATGCGTATATTGCAGAAAAGTTAGGGCGTAACGAAAATGTACTTCCCAGTTGGATGGCCCAGAGTACTAAATATTCCACAGTTAGGCCAATGTTCAATTCGTCAAGTTGTTTGTAATAGGGATAAGATTTTGTTTGCCATACTGACGGACGATTGTTTGTCAGTTTGGTTTTGCAAGGTTAGCTTAACCAAACTTTAAATCTGACGTTAAATCCTGCTTGGCATATTTCTTGGCTGCACGAGACGTATGCTGCTTTCAATAAGTGATGAATTATTTGTCTTGCAGTTGAATACGGAAATCGTTGTAATGAGGTCATATTATTCCAATGTTGTGAGAAGTACTTTGTTTTCAGCCGTGTGTTCCTATAGTCCTCCATCGGCGATCATGTGAATCAGTAGAAGACATTGGAACGAATGAACTTGTGGAATGGCGACCAGATTCCAGTATGCTTGTTGTTGCTGTAAGGATCGAACATTTTTTCATGTTCGAGTGACTTTTCAAATATTTGAAGCTGGGTCGTGTTACAAAACTATCACTATTTTATGGACATGAGTTATTTGTAATGTAAAACAATGTGACCCAACCCTCAGCCACTTGTTACTCATTTCATTTTTTGTGATACATATTTTTTTGACACTTCTGTGGGAAGCCATGTGTTACTGCAAATATATGTAGGTCATATGGCTTGACCTACACTATCCCTAAATTATTTTGAGCTGTAGTATTCATAAGTAAAGTCAGTGGCATTATTAGATGGATTAGAATAGCTTGTGTTGTATTTAGTTTTTCCTTGCTTGCAGACTGTTCTTTGATTCACCAAAAAGGGGGAGAGAATGTGGAGAGGATGGAGAAGTGATGTATGGCTGTGCTTTCTATTGAAAAATGTATTCATGTATTTGTATAATCTGTGAACAGTAACAGTAATAATTGCAATAGGTAAACTTAATGTAACTGTTTTTTAAGGAAGGGGTCAGTGATGTATACAAGTTTGTCTGGTATTTCATTCATCTTTTCTGACAGAGGTTGTGTAGGACACATCAGTTCAGTCTGTATGCATACACTTGTTTATATGAATCATCATACTTGTCTCTACATACTGAATAACAAGGACATAACATGTTAACAATTCAGTTGATGTACTGAGTTTTCGTGTGATCACATTGAAGGTCAGAGGTAGTCCACATTTTCTGCTGTTTGATTTTGATGAAGAGCTTATGAATCATCCTTGTGTGAATAGTTAATTTTTTATTGTTTTTCAAATCTTTCCAACCATACATTGTACAAAATCTGATCAAGTGAAAAAAAGGAGTAATAAATACCAGGAGCTTGAATAAATGTTTATTTTCAAATGGAATTTAATTTTTTCATTGTTTTGCAGACATCAGGTGGTTACTTGCTGTTCTACAAGGTTGGGGTAGTTGCAGAACAGAAAGGTCTGTATGAGCAAGTGGATTCACCACATCCAAATTTACGTAGGGATAGTGCTGAATTGTTTATCAAAGAAGTAATTCCACCTCTTCTGCTGACACTGGTAAGTTATTGTGTTATTTGCCTGTTACAGAGGTAGCTTTAGTGTCAGGTACCCCACTATTTCTTGTCATTATATGTTTCTTCTTTCTACCAAAATGATGAAAAAATAGTTTTTGTCTCATTGTTTAATCTCTTCTTTGTGCGAGTTTATTTTAAAAAAGCACAAGACTGCTTTCTTATAAACTTTCTATTATAAATTGGTAGTTGGTTGAATAGCAACAGGCAGCTAGTAATTGTGCTTGTTGTAGTGTATTTCAGATTTATGTGTAGCTGTTAACACTGAATATAACGTATTCTTGGCGTCTTTAGATAGTCTTATTTTAGTAACAGGTAATTATGATGCGTAGAATATTCTTTGTACATTCTTTCTTTGAACTCGTTTTGAGAAAAACTATAATTTTCCTTTATGGTACTTTTATTGTGTAGAATCTAGTGATTACATATATATACTGCAGGTTTGGAACATGCCAGTGACCATATGATATTATGAACCCACTTTTTAGCAGTAGCGTTTGATGTATCCAGAGCCAGCAGTAGGTTCTCCCTGCATTGTAACAAATATTTTTGTAATAACTGTTCTAATATTGTGCTTGTATTTATGGCGTTCTTTCAAGTTTATTTTCATGAAGTGTTTGTCTATCAAGAGTTCGACCATATTCTTTAGTTGTCCCATAACTACCACATTTGCAGCCCAGCCTAATCTACTTGTTTTTTGTCAATACAAGATATGGAGTATGAATTGTGAAGTGTCACAATATATAACTTCTACTGTTTTGTGATTAATGTGTCCTGCAATGACATTGTTTGGATATATATCTAATTATTATTTCAGTATTTAGTTTGTTGTAAGAGGCCATATTTCATTTCTGTATAAAGCAGTGATCAGAATGTGAGATTTGAGATTTCTGTGGTGGTGACTATTAAAGGCACTTTGTAAGAAGATGCGGCACCATGTAGTGTAGCAAGAATTTACCATTTTATTGGGGGAATATGTGTCCTCTTATACTGAAGACGGAAGCAGCCTATTCCTCCAAAATGTTTTTTAAATTTCTGTCATACTACAAAACATCATATCCCAGAAGGTTGTAGTTCTCAAAGGTTGACGTAAGGGCTTCATGTGATCTTAAGCTTTTGAGACATGACTGCTTTTCTTCACTGAATGTAATTTGGTAAGTGTATGAGTGGATGAGATTCACACATTCCAATACATGTTGTTTTATAGTTGTGATAATGAAGGACATTTTGTATTTCAGGATGATGAGGTTGGGGTTCAAGGAGGGATTACCAGTATGGTCTGCATTCGTGATGAGCTTATGCTAGCAACTACTCGAGGTCACGTGCTGAGGTATAGGTGGGATGGTTCTCAGAACAGAGATTATTGTCTTGATCTGAGAAGGGTACCTTTCTGCATTGATCAGCAAGTTTCTAAAGGTTAGCTTCCATTTTTATGTGTTAATGGTACAGTTTGTGCATTAACCCTTTAAAGCTGCAATTAGCCGGAATTAAATCCCCTCACTCAAGTGGCACTGTGCGGAGGTTTTTTCACTGGGGATTTAATTTTTTATGCTTGCTCTTATTTAAAAAATCGTATCTCATAGACTTTTCACTCAAATTTAATTAAATAAAATTTTGCAGTCTGTTTACGAATTGATTTATTCGGGAAAAAAATGTTCACCAATTTTTATAATAAATTAGACCTGTGAAATGCATGTATTTCATGAATGTCGTTAACAAATTTTGTTATTCACATAATTCTGGTTGCTACAGAAGATCTGTGGCTCATTGGATCTCTGTTCTCACACACACGTGCATGCACAAACACACACACTATTTTCACAAATTCACTTTAGTGTGGTACAAGGAACCACGCACAATCCAACGTTACATCTGGGGCACTTATACACTGTTGTCTTGCGCTGGCTGCGAGATGAACAGACATGGCATCGGACGATGTTAGATTTTTCCGGCCATTGTTGACTGTGCCGTACCTCCAGCCTCATAACATTGGTGTCAGTGGCACTAGGCCTTCCAACGAAACTGGGGGTGGGCCAATCTTGGCTTCTTCCAACTTCTTCAATCAACTTTCTCACCAGGAGGAGTCTGCAATCTGGGTTGGTATATTTAGCCCCACACAAAGGTAACAGAATCCAACTGTTGAGTACTGTTAGATTCAGAGGATGGAAAAACGGTTTCCTGGTCCATTTGAAGCTACGTCTACACATCAAATAGCTGTTTGCCATATAATCAGAATTGTCGCTGTAGCCCATGTGGCGGTTATAGTGTGCCATGATGTGAGGCTTCACAGGCCTGTTGTTGTCACAAAAATTTCCTTCTGCTGGTGGCGGGTCCATATTAGTTAGCATGTAAACGTCTCGTCTGTCTTTCCAAATTAATGCAGTCAAATTTCCCCAGGGCCTAACCCTTATGTCACCCCTCTTCAATTTTAGTTTTTTTGGTCCAAAGTCTGGGGGGCATGTCTTTTCTATCAGGCTGTACTGTCCTGCATGAATTTATTTTACGTCTCTCTAAGTCGTCAAAAATCCTCGGGAATGAAAAACAGTTGTCCATAAACAGTTTGTGTCCTAAGCCTTCAACTCTGCAAGTCAAATGTCTGACAGTTGCATGTGTTTCAGTCATGTCGTCAGTGGCGGAGCGTGAGTCTTTACCCAAGTAAACTCGTATGTATACCCTGAGTCATCACACAGTTTGTAAATTTTGATACCGAAACATTTCCTTTTTTTGGGAATGTACTGCTTGAAGATAACCTGGCCCTTAAATTTTACGATCACCTCGTCCACAGCCAAATGTTCCAAAGGGTTATAGAATTTAGCATAGGCCTGGTTCAGTGTGTCAAAAATGGTCCTTATTTTCCATAGTCGGTCATATTTTTTGCCTTGGTTGGGTCTGTGTGAATTGTCTGCAAAATTCAAAAAACGCAGTATGTTTAAGAACCTGTCTCGTGTCATGGTCTCACCATAAAAGGAGTGTGTATCTGTCTAAGTCGAGACCAGTAGTCATGAAGTGTGTCTTTGAAGTCGTGTCCCATCTGTAAAACCAAGGCATTGAAAGTCATCATGTCTGGCATTGTAATGTCAGGCAGTCGGCGGCTGGGTCCGGCTTGTTTGTCCAAGTGTTGCTGGTAGTACAGGTTCGTCTGTTCCACCAGCAGCTGAAAAATTTGTGCAAAAACATCAACACAGACAGCAGCGACCTGTCTTTGTTGATGTGTGAAGCCTCACTTTTTTTTATACCTTTTGCTGGACCAGCAAAAGTATAGTGATGTTCCTTCCTTGAGGCGGTCCCCAGTTTGATAATCCTGCACCACTTGTTCCAGCCTGTGGCTCTTCTTCTTGTGCTGAGGCTTGTTGTTGTTCCTCTTCAAGTTCACCAGATTCATCGACATCACTAGCCTCAGCACCAGAATCAGACCCGGAATCTGCCACAACCACAATTTCACTGATGGCTTCCTTATCCAGCCTGATCTTTTTCGCAGCCATAGTGCTACGAATGCCAGCACTCATCTGCATTAGGACTGCTGTGTGTGACCATGAACCTTACATGGTTCTGTTTTTAGACAGACTTTTTGTGTGTTGCTGCTCTGTTTTGTGTCATGTCTTGCTGTCAAACGCAGGGGGCAGTTCTTATTTTCCTGGTCCACTTTTTAATTTTTTTTATTGCCAGTGCGTGGTGAGTGTTACACTGTTCTATCATTTACGAAGACTGTTCTGTGTTGCTGGGCACTGAGAAATATAACGCCACGATAAATATGAACTACTTAGATAGTGAGAACAAAACAGGTGTAAAGGTACAGTGTGAATGCCGCGTAAAATTCCTTGTATTCTAGGGTGTCCACGACGCTTTTAGTACATTTGACAGCTGTGTGTCACAATATAGTGCCCCAAAACCCCTACACAGTGCCCCAGAACTACAAGAGGCACGTCTGTTAGCCCTCCTGTAACTGAAAACATTGATTTTCATGGATATCACGTTTCCAGTTTAGGCTGAAAAATAGGCATTATGGTACACCACTGGAAGCCTTCCAGAGAGTAATGAAGTAATAGTTGCATATCACACTGTTGAATTCAACCCAGACCCAACCCACTAACGACTGCAGTGCAAGCAATAAAGAGAAATATGCTTTGTCTTGAGCAGTGTTGAAGTGTGCACTGCTAAAATTTGTTGACGTCTCAGTTGTGTTATTGTGGAGGTGTACAGGGCAAGGGAGGACCGTTACTCACTACACAGGCAGCCTTGACCATCAAGAGACCTACCACATACATAAATTGTAGGTGAACATGGAAAAGAAGTCAGAAAAATGCTTCCAAATTGGACTCAGCATTCGTGTCAAGTTAACTTGACGTTCGGCTATGAGGCACATTTAAATGCTCACAGTGAGCGTCGAAGTAAACATGACATTCGGCAGTGAAGGGTTAACCCTTTGATGGCGAGATTAAATCTCCCGGCGCAGGACCGCCAGACAAGGTTTTTCACTGGGCATTTAATTTCTAACGCTTGCTCTTAGATAAAAAAAGCATATGTCGTAGACTTTCCTTCAAATTTAATAAAAAGAAATTTTGCAGTGTGTTTATGAATTGATGAATTTGGGAAAAAATATTCATGAATTTTTACAATAAATTTTGTCCTGTAAATTACATATGTTATATAAAATGTGGGGTAAATATTTTATTACTCACATAATTCTGGTTGCTGCAGAAGATCCATGGCACCTTTGATCACTCTACTATCACCACACACATACACATACACATGCACTATTTACACAAATTAGTTTTCATGTCTTAGTCCGCAAAACAAGGTGCCATGCGTGTGTTGCAGTCATGTCGACAGAGTCGCAACATGAGTCTCTACCCAAGTACACTCTCATGTCATGTGTATGACCTGATTCATCACGCAGTTTATAAATTCTGATGTCAAAATGTTCCCTTTTTTGGAAATTTACTGTCTGAATATAACCCTGCCTTTGAATTTTACAATTACTTTGTCCACTACCAGATGTTCTGAGGGGTTACAGAATTTAGCGTAAGCCTGGTTGAATGTGTCAAAGACTGTCTTTATTTTCCATGGTTGGTCATATTTCTGGCCTTGGTTAGGTCTCTGTCAGTCTCTAATGGCTTGGTTATCAAGCCTCCTTGGTGACCATGCCAGGAAGTCAGAATGCGCTTCTGATACACTAAGAATGTTGTGCGTCTAACCACAGCTGCAGCAACATGACCGCTATGTGTAAAACATCCTATGGGTTCATCTTTTGAAGGACATTTGTTGGGTTGGATTACTACCTCATCCCGGCTTCCCTGTGAAAAACAGTGGACACAGGTATCCGCACCCCCCCGGTCCATTATTTTTGTTATTGCTACTGCTTGCTGAACACTACCCTGGTCTGTTACAAAGACAGTTTTGTATTCCTATGCACTCATAAATCTAATACCCTAAGTAATGACCAACTTACATGATGAGAGCAAAACAGATCTAAGCCTACAATGTAAGTGCTGTGAAAAATTCCTCGTATTTCAAGGGTGCACACGACGTTTTTACTATATTAGACGCATGTGTGTTACACATTTCTGCCCCACAACCCCTCCAGAGTGCCTCAGAACTACAACAAACACGCCTATGAGCACATCGATTTTCATGGATATCTCCTGTATTTTTATTAGTTCGGTCTGAAGATATGCGTTACAGTATGCCACTGAAAATTGTTCAGACGTCAATTAGTAACTGGCTTCATAGCACACTGTTGATATTCAACCCACACACGACTCCAGGGTGACTGATAAACAAAACACTCCTTCTCTAGAACAGTCTTACTCAGCTGAGAAATGCGCAGTTCACCAATGTATTGACATATATATCACGACTGTTGGAGGAGGTAGAGGGTTGGAGAGGGAACATTTACAACTGCACACACCAGCTCTGACCTTCAGGGGACATACCACACAGAAATCCTGAGCGGTACATGGGATAAGGGTGAAAAAAATACTTCCAAATTCAACACAATTTGACGACGACTGAGGTCACCATTCTGTGCCACGTTTAAATGCCCACTGCGTGATGACGACAGTCTACATTCACAGTTATAAGGTTAACATGACAGAAGCAATGGGTATTCTGCTGCTACTTTCTGTACTGTTTTGGAAATGCAATTTATAGCAACCTTAGTTGTTATAAAAATTTTGTAATATTCCTTTTTGCATTTATTCAGTATTAGAAAATTGAAGACATGGAACATGATGAATATTGTTACTTGTCAACCAGAGTGCATTATAATTTTGGTATTAGAACTTACACTATTGTATGAGTTTTACAGTGAAATCTTGTTGTAATGGAATTGTGCAGGTGACAAAATTATATTTGTTGTAATGAGATTTCATTACACAGAAATTTCAGAATGAGAATTACGAACATGTGAAAAAAATAAGATAGAAAGCTACCATGCTTACTTCATAAAAAAGTATGAAGTTTTTTTCTGTGCAGCCTGTTCTAGTAGTGGTTGCTCAGCAGTCTCTTGACAAATTTCACTGCTCTCCAGTACATGGCCTGGAACTTTGTTTTTGGTAATTACAAAGTCCTGAAGACTTGGAAACGTGTTGGAGGTCTGTGGAGTCAAAGTGCACTTCCCTTGAATTCCATTAGACCAGATGATTTTGTGGTGGATCAGACTTCTTTGCACAGCAATAATCCATTTACCAGAAGTTTGTTGACTGTTTATGTAGAAACCTCTCCTTCTCCATTGTTTGTGGTATGAATTGTTACCCCTGTGGTTGAATTGCATCAGAAGCAATGCTGCTCTTTCTTTGCTGCCCATCTTTCAGAAATGTAGACATGGTTGGCAGGCTGATTCCATATTTTCTTGTGATATCACCTTTGTTTCTCTCTTGTAGAATTTTTGCTTCCCATCTAGGAAGGACTGCTTGTGCTTCTTTATCTCTTCCATAGTCCCTGCTTACAAAAAGGAAAAGTGATTAAACTGTAACCATAACAATGAGTGATGATAAAAATATGATGTGGATTGAAACTGCTTTGAAAGAATTTGCGTATGGGCACTGCTGTTTTTTACAGTGCAGTGGCACCAATGTCTGTGTAATTGTGCCAAGTTTACAGAGGACACACATGCCTTCTACTTCTCTATTAATTGTTGATGTTGTGTAACCATGGTGCCATAAACAGTTCTATCTTGAACAGGCAGATACAATTTGGGACTCTGCTTGTGGCACTGCAAGGTGGGGAAATGTTTGGGAAGGAACTAGTCTTGTCCCTGCTGTGAGATTGGGTGGATAAGATGTGGTGTGCTGTTTGCAAACATTATATGTGAGAGCTGATGTGAGAACACAGTGGTAGTAGTGTCATGTAATGTATGATAATGAGAATTGTGGGTTTAATGGCACCATATCATTGAGTGAAACTGAATTGGAGTCAGATACAGGAATCCAACTGTGGGGTAGCACAGCATGATTAAGTAGTGAATGAATGTCTTTCCTGTTGATAGTAGCATGAGCTATGTCAGTTAACCTATAAAGTACGGACTTCAAAAGCCAGTCGTCTCCTAGTGGCCTGACTTTTTTGGGCATTTAAATCCTAAAATTGTAGGCCTCTATAAAAACAGATATATTTTCTACTCTATGTAACATAAAATTATGAAATAAAAACTGTTGAAACAGAATAAAGTTCTACATTTATAGACAAATTGGCAATTTTTAGCAATAAAACATACTCATCAAACTTTCTTTCAAATTCGAAAGTTATTTTGTGTAATATATTTTATGACACTTCTGTGAATTTTTATTGTATTTACCCCTTGCTTCACACTGCAGGCTTGTGTGATGTTACATTCATGGAAGTACACAGCACTTATTTACGCAGCAAATGTTTTCTATTCTGTTTGCCTCATGCCACAACAGTCAACGCTACTCTCTGTGTCCAGTGACTTGCACGTTCACATGCATATGTCACATCTTGAAGCATTTCACTATTCACAGACTGACGTCACATTTCTTCCAGAAATGCAGTGTGCTTTTTCAGGGAACATATATGACAGCACCTTGTTTTTCTTTGCAAGGCCAATGTTTTGAATGTAGCAGTGTGTTTCATCTAGTGTAATGTGAAAAATCTGCCTCAAGAAGAGAATGAAGATTGAAAACAGGGAGGATTCTGCATTTATATTTGAGACAGCTGATCAGTTGATGCCATTTGGAGGTCCATTGAAATCAAAGATATGTGACATATCCCCAGCTCTTCTAACCTGAAACATAACTTTGGTTTGCTCGGTGTTATCTTCATCTTCTGAGGATGAGGTTCCATCAGTTTGTATGTCCCTTCTAATTCGTCATCAGATTCCTCATCCATCAATACTTCCTCTGTTTCATCTGGCTGGAGTGGTTTTGAATATCTTGCTTGCTTTTGAAGTTCCATTCAAAGGGTCTCAACTACATTGAATAGATGAAAGTTATTGACAATTTACCTCTGACGTATAAATGGTCAATAAAATAATAATCTGTCACTGACAAAATAATGCAGATGAAACTCTGTCAGTAAACACTGAAGAACAAATACTAATACTAACCAGTAGGGAGTACTTCCTTACCATCTGCCACTGAAGTTGTGCAATATTTACCAGTTTACCACCGATAAAGTTACCTCAAACAGCTGTGAAAAATATCCCGTAAAGCTTTGTCAATAAATATGTAACAAAAAATTGTAGATGGCAGTATAGAAGCAATCTGCTGTCACTGTATATATGTATATATATACATGCGATTCCACCACTGCGAAACAATATCGGACATGCTACACTTCTACGAAAGCTGCCAGAGGGCCAATTAGAGCACTTTCATATTGAGCTACATTTCAGTCTCAAAGAATGGTGTATTGTATATTGCCTGTCACTTCCATCAGCTGATACTTAAAGTTCAAGTCTGGACACACATAATGTCAAAATCTGGACTGCCATAAATTACATCATTGCTCATGAGGAACACCAGGCCTTCTAATGGGACCCAAAATAGGTTTGTTTGGGCTTCCTGCTAAAGCAAACACTGTCAGTGCTGAAAAATGTCATGCTTGCATGGCCTTAGATGTAGCTAACATTCAGCCACTGTGGAGTATTGACTGCATTAGATGTACCTAACATTTGTCCTTTGAAGTTTAAAAGTGGAGCCATGTTTTGACCTCAGAGCTCAGCCCCAAGCACTATAGTGGCTCATCTATAAAGGCATGTTTATGTTGGTTCATTTGAGTTGCAAACCATTGAACATGGAGCCAAACAAAGGTTGTGCCTGTATTGTTACCCATCATTTTGACTCAGTTGTGCAGCAGCTGCAACCAGTGTTGCAATGGAGAAATAATCCACATTACAGTAACTGCAGAAGTTGAGAGTGTGGGTGTTAACACTGGCAGATTAGTCATATGCCAACAATTGAAATTAACGGAAAGAGAGTTTCTTCTTCACATAAATTTAAATAGTGACTGGAATCATATTGAAACAGCACTATTTGACTGGGATAAACTAATGTAAATGCATCTCTCCTACCCTCAGTTGAATTGAAAGTTTTACCAGTTGGTCACATCTAAGCATGGTTTCAATTTCTAGTGTTGGTCATGTGTATGAAGTCAGGTGATTGACCAGTGTCAATGTGCTGTAATTGATACTGTTCTGCAGTAGCAGATTGGAATGTGTTGCTTGACTGGTGCTTAATGGGTTTTGGTTTAGATGGGAGATGGGTTTCTGTCTTAGGGTTTTATTCATGGGATTATAACTCCTCTTTCTAACTTGTGTGTCATCTTGCAATCGAAGTGATGAATTTTGTAAGGTATGCATTACTCAGTGCTTTTACTTTTACAAAATTTGTAATATTCGTTACAGTTTTTCTTAGCATGATGAATTTCTGTTACATTAAATTAAAATTTTTGTTACAATGGTTAGAGAAACCTTTTTGCTAAATATTTATTATATTTTTTATTGGTGGAATTAATTTATTTTGTGTCAGACTGAAATGTTCGTTGCAGTAGCATTGTTACAGAAGTATGTGTACTTCAAGATATATAGAAACAAATTTTGTTGTACTGAAATGTCATTATTCTGGCATTCGTTAAAATGAGGTTTCACTGTATGTATATTCAAGTTCTTTTTACCGTAACAATTTTCTGAGATGTTTTGGAGTAATTCAACAAATTATGCTTATTAGGCTTATTAAGCTTAATTTGGTAACTGTCTGTTTTCATATTATGCTGTTTTCATCCTTCTCTTGCTCATCTGTTCACTTACAGACAGTTTGAATATTGTATCTTGATTTGGTATAACCCTATTTAATGTTCACACAAATGTGGAGTTTTCATGGATTTTTTGGGAAGAGTATGTCAAGTAATGTGCACCTTGTTTATAATGTCCAGCTTTTGGAATTGAAGCAGCTTTGTTTTTGATGTTGTAGCCATACCGATCATGTGTTCAGTAATTAGTTGCTTTACAGCAGGGAGTCTTAACTGGCATGTTCCTAGCAGTTGCTAAGCGTTTCATGGAAATCTGATGATCCACAGTGTGATTCATGAGCTAAATATGAAAATTATCATGGCACTGTTGATTGCTGAATTGCATAAACTTAAACTGACATTTGGGGGGGAGATGGACAAGTGTTTGAATTGTGTACACCTCATGTGCAGTTGAAGCATGGCACAGATCCCGAAGCAACAAGATGTAAAGGTAACTCCGTTCATATTATTGCAATATATTTTTTATAATCAGACTGGTTCATTTATGAGTATTTATTTTTATGTCATTACAATTTTTTGTATTCCCATAAAGGTGTGTTAATGTAGGACACTTTTATTAATGCAAATGGTTAACTTATGCTTATTTATTTTTGATTGATTAAAATTCTGGTGTTCCCATGAAAGTGTGTCACGTATATGGATGTCATTCTTCAGTGTAGCTTGACAGGAAAAGACTAAGATGTACTGCTGTAGAGAACCAAAACAGTACACACATATGCAGTGTGAAGTAAACACAAAATTTGTATAAATTTTGCATTGCAGAATGCTACATATTTTTGGAACTAAAGTACAAGGGTTATACATTCATGCTGTGTTCTGTATAACCCAGCTTCTTCACCTTGTGAACTGCCAGTGCATCATCAGCTTGCTGTCACAGATTTTAAGTGTTCTGAAGATACATTAACAATATTTTGGACCTCAATTCCAATACTGGTTTATAGCGTTAACATAAAAATGGTGACAGAGACATATATTGTCACAGTAGTCTGCTATAAGCAGTGTAATATTAATAATTGCTGTACAACATCGACAGGCTTCCCAAACAAGGTGCACTCACCCACCAGTACATCAGGGACCTCACATGACAAGTTAGCCACATACACTATGTTGTTTGAAATGCAGGTGTATGGAAATGACCTTGGATATTAGCCTTTTAGGAATTGAGAGTGTCGTTTTATTACAGCAGGTTTGAAATGACATGAAGAAATGGGAACTTGGTGAAAATTGTTTTATATTTTTATGGGAAAAATATACCAAAGTGGTTACATTTTTGTCACATTGTGAAGCTTTTGTGCTTCATAGGTGGGAGTTTCTTTTAAGAGGGCAATATATAACAGCGGCAAAGTGTATGTTAAATATATGTAAACATTTTGGCACTAAATTGTTCTGATGTCTTAGACAGGAAGAAGACAAAGGCATCTTAAACGGGGGTCACTGTATTTATGTTTTGGTGTGCTTTATCATCAGAGGCGACATAACACAGAGAATGAGGCTAAAATATTCTCTGTGTAAACATGTCAGGTATTAAGGGGATTATGCCATGTGGTTTGATAGCTGAGTACCAATATTTTGGAGGAGCCTGCATCCACGTGAATCTTTTTGGGAATATGCATGCAGATGGAGGTGCAGGTTCCTTTCTGCCAAACTACATTGCTTTACATCGTAGAAGACTTCAGTCGTAATATGTACCACCACCACCACCATCACCATCATGAGCTGTGAAGTATTAGGTGTAGTGCCTGTTCTTTATCCCTCAAGATGAAGCTGGTCCTTCCATCTTTTCCGTGGGGGTCCTATGCTTCTCGTCCCTTTTGGCCTATATTTCAGTGCCTGTTTGGGTATCCTGTCTGTGTCCGTTCTCTCTAAATGTTGTAGCCACTCTCGTTGGTACTGTTTTATTTCCAGAACGATGTCTGCACTCCAAGTTTCTCCCTCACGGATTGATTTATATCCCCATCTAACGTAGTAATTCCTAACAAATGTCTTAAAAATTTCATTTGTGCTGCTTCCAGTCTGTGTTCATCTCATTTCTTCAGCACCCAGGCTTCACTACTGAACTTCAAGGCTGCGTTAGCTGTGATATTGTGGATTCTTAATTTTGTTTCATTTGTCATTTTTTTTCCAAAATGCCTTCGTAGAACGCCATTTATTTTGTTATATATTTGTATTTTATTTTCTAAATCACTTTTGTTATCTGATATAAGGTGTCCTAGGTATTTAAACTCTGATACCTGTTCATTAGGATTATAGTTCATGACAATTTATACTCTTTGTATGTGGTTCCCACATATTGACATTGATTTTTTTTAATGTTTGATATGTTCATTTTGTACTTTCTTGCTGTAAGATTTAGGTGGTATGCCATAGTTTGTAATTCATCTTCAGTGGTGGCCGTTAGTATCTGGTCATCTGCATAAACTATCATGTTAATTATTTTCCGGTTGGTTAGTTGAATGCCTTTATTTATCACCATTTTAAATTCCTGTAAAATTTGGTTGATATATGCATTAAATCGTATTGGAGAGAGGCTACATTCCTGTCTTACACCTTTATTTATTTGAATTGGTTCTGATATCTCATCATTAAATTTAATGCTGACTTTCATATTTTTATAAATACATTTTACTGTCTTTAATAGTGAATTTGGGATTTTTTCTTCCATTACTTTCCACAACATGTCTCTGTTCACATTATCCTATGCCTTTTCGTAATCTATAAACAAAGGGAATAATGGTAAGTTATGTTCTTTCCTTTTCTCAATTATGTGCTGTGCTGTAAATATGGCATCTGCACAGCTATGCCCTTTTCTAAAGCTGCACTGTTCCTCTTCCATTTCGTCTTCCAGATGTGCATTTAATTTGTTGTTTTATTATGTTTCTAAATAGTTTGTAGGCTGTAGGCAGTAATGTAATTCCTCTATAATTTTCACATTTACTCTTTGACCTCTTTTTGTGTATACTTATTACTATTCCTGTTTCCCACTCTTGTGGTATTTTGATTTTTATCTACTATGTTATTGAACAGCTCTACTATGTGTACTTTTAAATAATTTCCTCCAAATTTAAACAGTTCCATTGGTAGGTTACCTAATCGAGGGCTTTTCCTGGTTTTTGCATGTTTAAGTGCTTTGTCTAACTCTCCAGTTGTTATAATATTTGTGTTTCCATTTATCATTTCGTTTCTGATTTCCTTTTCTATTCCTTCCTCGCCATTGTTGCCCTGCTCATTCCAGAGCTTTTAATAGTACTTCTTCCATTGCAGTTTTGATATAGGGTTAATTTTGAGTTTATCCCGTTCTTGAAGTTGTAGCTGCTTGAATATTTTAAACCCTAGCCTTTGCGTTCCTGTTATGTCCCTCTCTAATGACTTGACGAATTTTTCCCAGTCATCTCTCCATTGTTTTTGTGTCATTTTCCTTACTATTGCTCATCGCTTTTTGTATTCAATAAAGTGTTGCACTGTTTTGTTTTGTAAATACTTCCTACAACTAGTTTTCTTTTCTTCTATTGCAAGTTTTATTTCAACACTCCATGTTCTAAGCCACTTTTGGTTCTTCTGTTTTTTATATCCTGTGCTTTCTTCTGCTACTTCAGTAATGGCTTGTTTAATTTTCAACCAGTCTTTATCTACATTTCCTGTTATTGGTGTGAGTTTTTCTTTCAGTCTGTTCCTATACAGCATTGTTATCAATTCCTGTTCCAGTAAATATGCCTGAAATCCAACAGGTTTTTTGTGTATTGTTTTGTCTCTTTCCTATTGTAAAGTTTTACATTTATAGTAAATTTGAATTTGCTTTCCACTAGCTTATGGTTACTATCAATTTCGCTGCCTCTGAAAACTCTTGTATCTTCAGTGTTGCTTTTCATTTTTCATTGATTATGTAATCTATTATTGACCTTGTTCCTCTGGCTTCCCACGCAAATTTGTGTATATTTTTGTGTCTGTAAAATGAGTTTGTTATTGTAAGCGTATTGAATGCGCTAAAATCTCTTAAAGCTGTTCCATTGTGGTTAATTACGTGTTCCCCTTTGGTCCTGTGCATTCTGGGATTGGTTGATTGCCAATCCTACCATTGAAGTCTTCTGCTATGATGATGTTTTCCTTTTTTTGGAATTTTGTCTATAACTTGTAACTCATTGTAAAACTCTTCTGTTTCTTGTTCTTTCCCTTCTATGGGAGCATATACCCCCACTATTGTAAAATTTGGTTTAGTAGTGATAGCCTGGTTACCACAGTTCTGTCTGGAATCCAAGTGTAGTCTTGTATCTTGTTTTTCCAATCTTTCTTAATTAAAACTGCTACTCCTGACACTGCCTATTTATTGTCTTGTACTCCAGAATAAATCATTACGTACTTGCCAATATCTTCTGAGCCTTTGTTTTTCTTTTTGGTCTCTGTGTCAGTTTTTCTTTTCTGGATTTCTGATTGTAACTCCTTTTTTCCTGTAATACCTCTGATGTTCCATGTGGCTACTTTCAATTTCCTGAGTCGTAGTCCTTTGTGCTGAGCCATGTTGTCATCGTTAATGGCAGTCCGTTTCTTCACTGCTGGGAATTTACGAGTGGGTGAGGATGTCCCCTGGGTAAGTTACTGGCCTTTTGCAGGGTAAGCCTAGTGGTGGGGCTGCCACCTTGATGCCTCTGGACTGCCATGCTTTTCTGTTGGGGTGTGCTCCCCTAGCTGATGGGGTCCAGTTTTAAGGTGCTGGACATTCGCCTGCACCCTCTCCTGTCTGCTGCAATTGCATTGCCCAGGGGTCACGCAGCCTTAGCCTTCATGGACATGGGAGTAAGATTTGTCAACAGAGTCGCAGATGTTGCGGTTGGCTTTCTCAGGATTTTTGGGTTTTACATATCAGCATCTGTATAGCCCCTGAGACCATATCGACCTTTGACCCCATGTACTGCCAGAAAAAATTTTTCACCCATTTAATACATTTGCCACATCAAAATCTTAAACAAAGTTCTCAATTTCTTTAATCTGTTCCCAACAGGCAGTGTTGAAATGATGGTGACAGTTTGTATAGCTTAATCTCTAAGGTCACTTCCACATGTGCATTTCACACAGCAGAATGATGCAACTTCATGGCATGTGGCGTAGAAGTCCATTCACATATTTCTTCTGTGATGGAGACACAGCAGTGAGGCCGTCCCCCCTACTTGGCCTCTGTTGCTGTTCCATCACCGTAGTTGGTATATCAGTCATTTTGCTTCTAGCCCCCTGCTGTTAATATTAGTAGTGTACATGTCTGGAAGGTCTTTTTTCTCATGCTGTGCCAATGTGGCAAAGTAGCATTGAAGGCCGGGTTTGTGCATGGCCTAGCAACATGCCCACTTGAAATTAACTCAGAGCAAGCTGCCTTCCACACATAGTATGTTTGAGGTATGTTACCGGTGTGGAAACATGAAACAGACTGATCATGTGGTAAGTATGGTGCCTGTGTGCTGTCTCATATGCAGTAAGCAAAGCCCCTGTCAATTCCAGACCTTTCTACGGTATTTTGAGCCTAGCTTTCAGCGACTTCTAGCGGCATGCTATGCAAAGTTTTTACGATTGCTAGTAGCATCACTGCTATCCTGTCCCATGCCTGTCTTTTTACACTTTCTCTTCCGCATGTTCCAGCAGACTGATTTGCACTGTCATGTAAAGGAGCATATTGCATCTGTAACTGTTTTATACTGTAATTTTAAAAATTTGATGTAATCTGCGCACTTAGTGTATATACTCATACATTTTGTATTAACATCAAATTGTGTATGTGTGCAAGTTTTCATCTTGTAGAACGATTAATTACTGAACAAATGATCAACATGGCTACTGCCACTCTTAAAAATTGGTGTTGTACCAGAAAGCTGTTTTTGTGGTCTGTGTTTAACATCCGTTATGTATTTTGATTCCTCATGGAAGAAATCTGTCATGACCAACACTTTTCCTTGCTTTACTAAAAATGATCAACATGGCTACTGCCACTCTTAAAAATTGGTGTTGTACCAGAAAGCTGTTTTTGTGGTCTGTGTTTAACATCCGTTATGTATTTTGATTCCTCATGGAAGAAATCTGTCATGACCAACACTTTTCCTTGCTTTACTAAAAATTACTGAGTGACCAGGTTTCAGCGTACATAGCCATTATCAGGCTCTGTAAAAACATGAATTAAGAAACTCTATGTCACATGAAGTGAAAGTTTCGTAATTCATTTTTTTACAGGGCCTGATGTGGCTATATAAGCTGAAACCTGGTCACTCGGTAATTTTTGATAAAGCAAGGAAAAGTGTTGGCCGTGACTGATTTCTTCTGTGGGGAACTGAAATATATACCTTGTATACACATGCCAGCAGAGATATTCAACATCGGAATGGACTGAATGTTGCAGTGAATTGAGTTTAAAGTTCAGTAAACTGTGTCATTAAATGTCATTGGTTGTATAAAACACCTTGTTGAACATTGCTAGATCAAGAATGGGCATAAAAAGCAAGCCACTTTCTCTGTGTGAAAAGCTGAACATAATAAACAGAGTGGGTGTTATACTGAATGTCCCTCGGGCCAAAATAACTGAAGAACTAGGCACTGGTGTAAGAAAGGTTGTGGACAGTATTGGTCAAATTCCAGCAGGATTGATTAAAGTGGGTGGTAGGACAATTTGTTTTGAGATCCATAAACTTATTCCTTCTGTTTGACATAAGAAGCATTGCCCCAGCAGAGGAAGGAGTCGATCATTGTACCTGTTTCTAAGAAGAGTGCTAAACAGCCTGCAGTAATTATCAATGCACATCACTCTTATCAACTACATACAAAATTTTACCGAACATCCCTCTGTCGAGGTTAACTCCATGTGCAGACTAAAGTATTGGGGTTCATCAGTATGGATTTTGATGCAAGAGGTCAACTGCTGGTCATATATTCTACATTTGTCAAGTACTTGAAAAAAATAGCGATACAATGGGACAGTGTATCAACTAGTTATACACCACAAGACAGCCTATGATTCAGGCAGCAGGGAGGTCCTGCATAATATTATCTCTGAGTGTGGTATCCCTGTGAAACTAGTAAGGCTGGTATATGTGTGCTTAATTGAAATCTACAGTAGAGTAAAAGTAGGTGAACATTTTTCTGGCACATTTCCCATTACGAACAATCTGAACAAGGAGATGCCTTGTTGCCACCACTTTTCACCTCTGTTTCGCCATGTACCATTGTGGATGTTCTAGCACACCAGGAGGAGTTGACAGTCAGCTTCTGGTTTATGCTGTTCATGCTAATTTAATTGGTGAAAGCATGCATACCATAAAGAGGAACACAGCAGGTTTTATTAATTGCTAGTAAAGAGATTGTTAGAAGCAAATGTTGAGAACGCTAAGTATGTGTTCATGTCTTGTGGGAAGAATTCAGGATAAAATCACAACATAAAAGTGGGTAATAAACCCTTTGAAAATGTGGTGAAGTTGAATTGTTTGGGAACAAACAGAACAAATTAAACTGCATTTGTGAAGAAATTAGGAGCAGATTGAACCCTGAGAGTGCTTGCTATCATTCGGTGCAGATGTCTTGTCTTGCAGTTTGCTATCCAGAAATATAAAGATTAAAATATACAGAACTGTAATTTTGCCTGTTGTTTTGTATGGTGCAAAACTTGGCCTCTCACATTCATAGAGGAACATATGCTGAGGGTGTTCAAAATTAGGGTGCTGAGGAGGATATTTGGGCCTAGAATTGGCAAGGTAGTAGGGACTGTAGGAGATGGCATAATGAGCTTCATGACCTGCTCTTCTCACCAAGGATTAGGGTGATGAAGGTAGTTAGAATGACATGGGTCGGGCATGTGGTATGTATGGAAAAGAGGAGAGGTGCGTGCAAGGTTTTGGTGGAGAAACCTGAGGCAAGGAG
The DNA here is from genome assembly GCA_013340265.1 of Coptotermes formosanus. Taxonomy (NCBI): domain Eukaryota; kingdom Metazoa; phylum Arthropoda; class Insecta; order Blattodea; family Rhinotermitidae; genus Coptotermes; species Coptotermes formosanus. Next base: position 1,261,616 of record BLKM01012980.1, on the reverse strand, counting down.
ACCACTTAGAAGTCGTAGGCATAGCATACATGGGACGATAATATTAGAGTGGATCTTAAACAAGTAGCATGTGTGGGTGCGGGGGAGTTGACTAGATTTATGTGGTGCAGAGTGGGGACAAATGGTGGGATCTTGTGGATGTGGTGATTAACCTTTGACTTCCATAAAATGGTGAGAATTTTTTTGCTAGCCGAGGAGCTGTTAGCTTCTCAAGAATGGGGTTGGTATGTGTTCCCCATTAGGTGGCAGTTAGCATGATAGAGATAATGGTCGTGGGCATGTCATATATTTAGGGCTCTTTGATCATCCTGAATTTGAGGCTGAATCGATTTACTGCTTTACATCTTTTATTGTTGACCTTCCATATGGAGTGCTGTTTGTTTTGTTTCATTTTTTGTTTTATGATTTGCAGCAGTACCAATCCTGGAGTGTAATACATATATCATGGATATAGAATACTCACCACTGGTTGGTGGGTTTGCTGTTGTCCTGAGCGATGGTCGAGCAGCATTTCTTACAGCTGCTTCATTAAGGTTTGACCCAAATGTAAGTGTCAAACTGCATATCATATGGTGTGTGTGTTGCATGACAATTTGAACATCGCCTGGTGTACATATTCATATTTGAATTGTTCAGTTGAAGATACACTTGTAATATGTGCTGTATACTTCCTAGAGCTTAAGTGAACTAGACAGTTGTGAGATCGTAATAGGATATAAATATGCAGTTGTCGCTTTTTAAGGTGGGCATACATCATATAACTGAACACTCTCGTATTTGCTTAAATGAAATGTTCTGAGTATAGTGATATGTCATAATAATGATTGGTTTTAATGAAATGCCTATAACTATGCAGTAGAAGTGGTTTTATAAAGAAATAGTTTCTTGTAGTATTATACTTTTATTCACGCTTTGTAGTTGTGGAAATGTGAGTCTGCATAGCACATGCAGTGAATGTGCATGTACATGTGCATGCGCGCGTGTGTGTGCGCGCTTGTGCATGTGCACATTTGTGCGTGTATTTTTAATATATTATTTTTTATGTTGCATGGCACAAATTGCGTGAGCATGGGGTTGCTTTTTCCTCACATTCCTGGATGACCATGAAATTGTGTCTTCTGTTTCAGTTTCTTCTCTCAATGTAGAATATGCTGACTGCTGACTTCATATGCATAGCATAAGTGAAAAGTAAAGGCCTCCCTCTTGATTACTTTTGTTTTACTAAGGATATTGTAATAAATGAAACGTGAAAATAATTCTTGAAATGAGCCCTTTTATCATCTGTATTTACTTCTGCACATAATTACCCCAGTTCTCCACACACTTCCACCAATGACGGACAAGTTTCTCAAAACCATCAGAAAAGAACTCTACACTTTATTTCTTCATCCAGGTCTTGACAGTCCTTTCCATCTCTTCATTTGAGTCATACAGATGTGCACGAAGGTCTTCCTTCATTTTTGGAGAAAAGTGGAAGTCCCATGGCACCAAGTCTAGACTGTATGGCAGGTGTAATAGGATGGTGAAACCGACCTTCTCAGTTGCCTCCATGGTGGTTCTGGAGGTGTGAGGCCTGACATTGTCATGTTGCAGCAAAATGTTCTTCTTGTGCTTCTGAACTCTTCTGAATTGTTTTTTCAAAGTTGTTCCATTGTAGCACTCTGAGTTGATGATGGTCCCATTTTCAAGGAGGTCCATGTGAATAATACCAACTCTGTCCCAAAGAACTGTAGCCATGACTTTTCCTGCCCAAGCCTGGGTTTTGAATTTTTTTTCGCAGGTGAATCTTTGTGATGATATTCCATGGACTGATGCTGGGTTTTGGGTTTGTAATGATGCACCCACATTTCATCAGCTGCCCTTATGTTGTGAAGACATATCTCATCTTTATTCTCATAGTGTGACAAAAGTTGCTGGCTAATTGGTACTCTCACAGCTTTCATCTCTGCTGTCAGCATGTGAGTAGTCTGTCTTGCACAAAACTTCCAGCATTGAAGAACATAAATAATGTGACCCACATGTTTCTGTGAAATTCCAAGCTTATCAGCGGTTTCCCTATGAGTGATCTGTTGATTGTTCTTAATCAGTTTATCAACCTTTTTCTCGTGAAAACTCATTGGTTGCTGTCACACGTTGTCCACTTCATTTATTACACAAGTCAGTTCTTCCTCATTTGCCATCCTTACATTTTTTGGCCCAGTGATGCACAGTGTTTACGTCAACACAGTCATCTCTATAAGTAACTTGCATTCAGCAGTGAATTTCAATTGGAGGGGCTCCGTTGGCAGTTAAAAATTCAGTCACGGCACTTTGTTTAAAGCACATCAACGAGTGCTCAGTGCAAGCTTCCATTCCATGCACAGTAGCAACACAAGCTCTTAACACACCAATTTGCCACCAGCTGAGGTGAAGGAGCAGGTGCTATAGAACATATCGCAACTTGTAGCACATCAGTGCTGCCTCCTGTTGGCAAGTGATAAATTTGGAGGCATTACTTTTCATTGAGCCCTCATAGTATGGAAGGACCTGCTTCCTTCTGTCCTGAGAATGGACATGTCAGCAGCTTCTCTTATTCCTGCATCATGTAACTACCTCTAGGGTCTCTACATTGCCATGACAAACTCAAACTTATTATTCGTTCTCTTTTAATTGTGTTTGTCATATGCATGCAGATGTTGGCCATGTGTTGCAAGCAAGGTGTTCTTGAACCCATCAGTACTACACATTGATGGCATTTGTGATTGGGTAGGTCTTACTGCAGCTGCATCAGTTTTACTGGAGAATGTGTATAACATTTATGCAGTGCTGATTAGAACTGGTACTTAATAATAATGTAACTGATTGCCTGTGAGGATACCTTTTGAGTTATGTGGTTAATTTCTCACATTGACACATTATGCAATTGAAGTACAAATATGAGAGTATGGCCCGTTCATTAGATTAACCTTTTATGGATGAATGGGAAAAAGACTGTCTCATTAAATGTACTGTCAGCCCCTGATACTGCACCCCCTGATATAGTGTCATCCTCTTTAGCAACCATGAAAGTTTGTGAGCAGAAATTCCCACTTATTTTAATGTTGGGAACCCTTGATACAACACCACCATTTCCACCCACCATGTGCCATCCGCCAAAGACTTAGGTGATACAGATACACCTCTGAGCATTAAATAATATTCATTGTAGCCCATGTTGTAAGGTATGTAGGGAAGTGGATGATGTTGATTGGGATTCCTGTCTGGTGACACAACACTGGTCATTGCTACTACCTGTGCGAAAGAATTAATCAGCTGTGTACCACAGAAGTGTCTTTATTGCAAACAGGTACTGACCTTATAACCTCAGCTTCCTTTTGCCTCCTCTGCCCCACTTTCTCCCACCGAAAGTTTTAAGTTATCAGTCTTAGACTGTACAACGTATAGACGACGGTCTGGGTAATCTCAGATTCATGGACTGTACCAAGGTGAAGACATGGCTGTTAAAGTCTCTGTCAGATGACTGTGACATTGCAGTATAGTTTTTAATTATCCTGGCTCCAGATTTTACTAATGAAGTGTGGAGAAAATGGCAGTATTAAATGTCAGTCAAAAGGAAGAGGTCTGTGCTTGTAGAAGGCAATTTCCTGTAGCCTGTAAGCAGTATATAGCCACCATTTTTCCTTATCATGGGACAAATCTGTCAGTTAACACTTTAGTAGTAATACACTTAGTGAAAAAATAAGTGGGAAAGTCTGTCAAATGATAACATAAAAAAGTTGAAAAGTGCAAGATGTGAACAAGCTGGAGGGAGTTTTAGAAATATGATTAAGGGTGTTAAATGTTAAAAATTTTACAGCAGCAGATGAGGTTGATAAGGAAAAGGCATAGGTTATTTGCAAGGACTGTCCACTTGTACTGTATGAAGTATTATTCTAATATGCGATTATATTGTAATTAACATATTTTCCTATCATTATAAGTAGATTTTCCAGGTGTAAAAAGGTCACAGTATTTCAGTTTACCACCACTTTTGATATAATGTTGCAAATTTTATGTTATTCATACCGTGCATATTCTTACAATCAGTGTATCGACCAACAAATGCACTTTCTGTGATTTCAGGCTTCTGCCGCGATGTTGATGAGACCTGCGCTCTTCTGGCTTATTATGTGGCGGCGAATGGTAATCTTTTACCAACATTTTGAGACATGTCAGTCCCATTTTCAAGGGTCGAGATGTCCAATGAAACAAGACTTCCTGACCCTTGAAGATGGGACTAATATGTTGTCCTGAAACTTCAGTAAAAGATTACTGTTTGATGCTGCATAATACCCCAGAAGAGCACAAATCTCAACAAATGCACTGAATAAAATATGGTTCTGAACAAGTATGAAATTTCAACTCCTAAAGGTTTTGGCAGTGGGGTTGCCATCCTGAGTGATTTACAGAAAAAAGGAATATAAGCCCAAGACATTAATCTAAGTATTACACAGCCCATATGGAAAAGTTTAAAGTGTTAAAATTCTAAAATATGTAAAATTGATAAGCGTAAAAATTACAGTATTGTAATATTAAAAGTATGTAATAGTGAGCAGTTCCAAGTGTAAGTTTGTAGTTGTTTTCATTTTGTACATAGTATGCATACAAACCTCTGTCTCTGGATAGAAGAATGAGACTTCTGTATAGTTGCGAGAACATAACAGTTCTTCTGTGTGATCCTAGCCACATTGATGTCCTTCTGACTGACTTTCATATTAAGATTGTCCTTGTGATCATGTTGGTGTGAGTGGAGAAGGACTCTCTAATGCACTTGCTGTTTGCTGTTCTCTTTGGAAGAAGTTTGTGTGAACTAGGCAAGGAATGCGAGTCATGTATAAGTTAGTCACAAGAAGAGGAACACATTTTATATATTTGCATGAGGTTTGTACTGATAAGGGCATATTAAGGCTATTTGTTCCCATTGATTTTTTCTGAAGATTTTGTTTGTCATTCACGTTCTGCATTGTACATTGTTATTAGTGTCAGCAGAACTGAATAACCATGGTAACTGATATAGCTAAATAATTCAGTCTGTCACTAAAACACATGAATCATTTCTTTAACAACATTATATTCTATGTATGGAACAACCCAGTTATATCCTTTTCCTAAAATTGAAATGCCATTAAGTTCTCAAATGACAGATAATGAAATCTCTTTCTAATGTTCCTGATGGTGAGGTGCCACATTATTCAGTGTTTATTTTTGGTACTCTCAGCCCATTCATCTCGAGTTGTATTTTCTGTTTAGTTTTCCTTGGGTAGTCATCATGTCTATCTTCAAATTCAACTATGACACCTTTAGATAAATTCTAAAAGGTTTTGATGATGGTGTATAATATTGTGTGGTAATGGGTTCATGGACTTTACCCATTGTCCAGGGAGTAAAATATTAAAACATTAAAGAATTAAAAATTAAAAATCACAGCGTTTCGGAAGCTGGCTCTGCTTCTGAAACGTTGTGATATTTAATTTTTAATTTTTTAATATTTTAATATTTTACTGTCCAGACGATGGATAAAGTCCATGAACCCATCACCACAAAATAAGACACCTTTGTAGTCCACGCATGATGCTAGAAGTAAATCCATGAGAACACCAGTGATGTAATCCCGCAACTGTAGTGAATCTTCGCTCTCTACTTTTCTGAATTTTGTATTACACTTGTCCTTTAAAGCTTAGTTGTACCATCTGTTTCAGTATTCAAAACTCTGCATTTAGCTCATGGAATGTATTTATAAACTGTGATTAAGACCTTTTGGTCTTTGTAGTGGAGAGACTGGGTTTTGTGGTGGGCAAGAATTTGGTTTTAGATATTATTTAGTTTAATGTGAGACTTAAAAGGTCAATCATGCTGTTTAGCACATGTTTTTAGATCTTACTGGTGCATACAAATGGTGTTTCATGACACAAAAACGTTTGCCCCACTTTTTTATCTCCAACCACGTATGATTGGAAAGAGCCAAAATTTGACATAGGAATAGTCACATAGGCCCTACCTTATTTGCAAGTGTTCCATCTCTTTCTATGGCTTTTTGCATTTGGAAAGAAGAGCCTCTGTCCCTTATTGTAGAAGTTCTGTGGGGCATGTCAGAACCACATTTTCACCTCTTTGATAATCTCACCATTGTCCCTAAATTGGTCTGCATGAGTTGGATGAAAGAGGTGAAGTTTGGCTGGGCCAAATCTTGATGTAGTGGGTGGGCAAAACAGTCAAACCCAATTTTGTGATGGCTCCTGATTTTTGAAAACTGGTGTGTGGCGTCACTTATTGTACAAGAGAAGAACATCTTGCATTTTCTGCCCTACTGTTACTTGCTTAATGCATCAGTGTAGTCTTTGCAGGTTCATGACCTGTGTCTCCAAATTGAGGGCTGTTCCTTTCTCCCTAATTTTGACAAAAACAACCTCATTCATGTTCCAGAAGACATTTTCCATCATGTACCCTGCTAAGGGAACTGTCTTGAACTTTGTGTGTGACATGGTCATGTGATGCCACTCCATGAAATGCTGTTTCATTTCTGGCTCAAACAATGAATCCATTTCTCATTCCCAGTCACAGTTCATGAAAGGAGGCCATCCGCTTTGTATCATATCAAGCCAGCATCTCAGCAGCAATGTTATTCTTCTGCAACTTCTGTTCTGGTGGTAGCTGTTGTGGAACAGACTGTGAACAAACATTTGAGTATCCCAGTTGCTGAATTGTTATGTTCACACTTGCTGCACTGATGGTAATTTCCAGTAGTGACTCCCTCTGACATGTCAGCCCTTCTGAATGATTTCATCAGTGTAGTGCACACTGTCAGTTGTCAGGGCTAAACTTTGAGTGTTGTGTTGTTTATCATTCAGGTTGGTTTGTCCTCTTTCTGACGATCTCACATGTTTCCCTCAGTGTCCAGCTCTGCTTCTGTTAACGGTGCAGGCTATGTCAATATCGGGACATTTATGAATATTTCGCACTCCTTCCCTGTCAGTAGGAATGTCATCACAGCTCCTGATTTGTGATGTGCCTCACCATGAAAAGCGATTTTGAATACAAATTACACACTTACCATCTAGTGGAATTTAATACTACTTTTAAAGGGTCAAGTCAAAAAAAGTGGGATGGGTGAGACATGTGGCACATTGGGAGATGGACAGGTGCAGATAGGGTTTTGCTGGGGAAACCTGAGGGAAAGAGACCACTTGGAAGACCAAGGCTAGGGTAGGGTTAGAATGGATGTTCAAGAAATAGGAAGGTGGTGGGGGGTCGTGCAGACTGGATTGATCTGACTCAAGAGAGGGACAAGTGGCAGGCTATCTTGAACACAATAATGAACTTGTTCCATAAAATGCAGGGAATTTCTTAACTAGTTGAGGAACAATAGCTTTTCAAGAAGGACTGTGCTTCATGAAGTTAGGTGGGTAGGTAGTGCCTTTTTAAGCGTGCTTGCTTTCTTGCTTGCTTGCTTGCTTGTTCATTCCACCCAAGGCCAGAAAGTTCAGAGTTAATGTACACCAAATTTCAGCTTTTTCAAGTCCTTTTGACTGACATAAGAATGTGGGGCTAAAGTTTTGAGTGGCCTGCGTGTATTACCAAGTTAAGTTTGTTTTCTTGTTATACTATACATTTTTTAAATTTTTTTCATAACATTTATCTACATATGTTAGATCTGTTCCAGTATTAGTGTGAATGAAGACTTTTCTCATATTGTTTCAGCAAGTTCAAGGTATTTGGGCCCAGAATGTAGAAGATGCTACATGTGCAAGTGTGAATCATAAGTATCGTCTTATAGCATTTGGAAGGAAAAAGTAAGAATAACTGATTCTTTTGACTAATAAAATGCATAAAATATGTAAATTCACATTATATTTTTGTCTCTGGGTTTCTCTGGTCCGTATCTAATGTGTTACTTTAAGTTTTGGTGTCTTTACATCTTGTGTGTTGAAGCTTTTCCATGGTTTGAGTGTAAATTACAGGACTGTCTTAAGGGATTCTTGAAGATGGTGACTGCAGTGGGTAATAACATGTTTGTTTGATGCCTGTAGTCATGAAAAATCAGGATTGCTGGAGTCTTTAATGTAGGGCTCAACAAATCCAAGGAGTCAGGTCACCATGGTGCTTAGGTAATTTGTCATGATCCATAGAATCATGGCAGCATTTATTGTAAATCATTGTCTCCTAAAAAGTGGTCATGGAAATTAGAAAGGGAGAATATAAAAAGATATCCCGGACTGAAGAGACCTCTGGGAAGACAGGTGAATGTGACATGATGTATTAAGTTGGATATTCAAGGAACAGGGGGAAAGGTGTGGATTTGGTTCATCTGATTCAGGGTCATGTCCAGTGGTGTGCTCTTTTGAACTTGCTAATGAGCAAAGTTTACAGTTTTTAAAGTTGTCTATACTGTGTACATGTGAATTTAACTTGTACTATTTGGACGAACTCATACACTAAAATATCACAATGTATCAGGTTTCACATAATTCCTGGCGTGTTTTGGTGTGGATCTACACAATCCTCAGGGGAACCTATATAGAACACTTGAAACCAATGAAGAGAAACACAGTTTTAGTTACCTAAGAGTTTGTTAAAATCACTGCTGTTCAGTTGATAGACCATTGAATTTGCATGTCTCCAGGACACTTTAAAGCACCTAAAAGCGACTTAAAAGGTGTTTTTTTAAAAACCACTTAAAAAGTGGGTTTAGGTGCTTTAAAATGTTAAACTTAAAAAACTTAAACCACTTAAAAAGTGGTTTTTAGGTGCTCTAAGGTGTTCTCCTGGAGACATGCGAATTCAGTGGTATATCAACTGAACAGCACTGATTTTAAGAAACTTCTAGGTAAGTAAAACTGTGTGTTTCTTCATTGGTTTCAAGTGTTCTGTGTAGGTTCCCCTGAGGATGGTGTAGATCCACACTGAAACATGTCAGGAATTATGTAAAACCTGATATGTTTTGATTTTTTAGGATATGCGTAGGTCCAAATAATGCAAGTTAAAGTTTACAGTCTTCATAATTGCCACCATGAGAAACCCAAACCTTATGTGCTGTTGTACCTTCATTTAAAAGGTAGGGAATAGATTAGCGGCTGAGTGAATTTTAATCACTCAAGGGGAGCGGGGGTGTTTGCTGTATGTACTTAGAAGAAAAGGATTTAAAACTGATAGCTGTACAACTGCATGAAGATGCCTTGACAAAGGGACTGTACTTAATTGCTGGATAGATGTTTGGGGGCATGTGGCAAACATGGGAGGGAAGAGAGGTGAATGCAGGGTTTTGGTTGGAAAACTAAAGGAAAGAGACCACTTGGAAGACCTAGGCATAGGTATGAGGATAATATTAAAACGAATCTTAATTATAATGGAAGGATGTAGACTGGATTCATATGACTGAGGATGCAGACCAGGTATGGCCTTATATGATCGTGGTAATGAATCTTTCGGTGCTGTGAAACATGATGAATTTCTTGTCTGGTTGAGGATATGTTAGTGTTTCAAGAAAGACTGGGCTCCATGGAGTTCAGATGAAGTAGCTTTTCAAACTTTGTTATCATCAGGGTTACCATACCCTGGTCTTTTCCCTGGACATACCCTGTTTTTAAGGCTTAAAATATATATCTGGGCAGATTTTTTATATTGTTCATTTGCTAGAATATTATTATAATTTAAGTGATGATATAATCTTTTATACATTATCTTTCCAAAAAATTTCGCAGAATGCAGTAAGAACAGAAATTGGTGTGTAGATAGCTCAGTATTTTTACCGCTTTTAAACAGGGGTTTCACCTCAGCATATTTTAAATGTGTGGGAAATTCACCAGCGGAAAGTGACTTATTACATATGTATGTTAATGGTGATATAATAGATGGTGTACTTATTTTTAAAATTTTGTTTGAAATGTCATCATATCCACAGGAGTTTTTTGTTTTCAGTGATTTAATTTTTTTTATTTCTTTAGCACTTATATTTTTGAGTTGTATCTTGGAGAATGGCTGGTTGAATATATTTCTTAAATAATCTAAGGGTTTCATATTTTGTGAAAGACCATCACTATATTGAGGTATAGCTATACCGTGTACATACGTGTATAGAATGATGGGATGTATTAATAATCAGCTCATACACACTTGCCGTTTGTTATGTTCACTTAAAAGATGTTGTAGATTTTACTAAATATTTTGATGACTTTTGTCATCTTCAAAAACATGTAAAAGAAAAAGAAAAAATTTCAGGGTTTTCTTCTCTCCTGTCCCATGAAAATGGACAGAATATTTCAGTTAAGGTAATAATGCTGCTAGTCATCCAGAATTGTTACAGTTAGTACAGTTTTGTTTTGCTGCTCCCATATGTAATGGGAATGTTGAAAGTGTTTCCTCCCTAATGCAAAGTCAGTGGACAAAAGAGAGGAACAGGTTGCCTGTTGACTCAATTAAAGGTATTTGCACCATCCAGTACAATTTTAAAAATGTGTCCTATGAGAGTTACATATAAGAAGGTGCTCCTGCCCTTCTGAAGAAAACTGGATCCACTGATAAATATGCTTTTGCCTAGAATAGTCATACTAAAATCTGTGTTATTATGTTTGTGCAGAAAATAAAAATGTACTCTTTTTTATGGTTGATAAGTGGTAAATGCCCTCTTTTCTTGTGATGGATATATGGTAACCCTGATCATCTTCATCATCATTATCGTTGTCATTGTCGTCGTCATCGTCGTCGTCGTCATCATCATCATCATCATCATCATCATCATTCATCCTTCAATGAGAAGACAGCTTTGATTTGTATAACGTGTATTTTGATCGTAAAGTTTTTTCATTCATGTAACGAAGACGCTGTATTCTCTGAATTGTGGTTGAATGGGAATTAATGCATTTCATTGTATTTATTTTCCAGTTCACAAGCTGTGGTATATTGTATTGATGAGAGTACAGGTGGACTTGAAGTTTCACATCATATTATCCTGTCTAGTAAGGATTATCCAGGATCTCCTGGCCATGTTCAAGGCATTAAATGGACTCCTGATGGCTGTGCTATGGCTGTGTCATGGCAGAAAGGTGGTCTGTCTCTTTGGAGTACATTTGGGGCACTTCTGATGTGTACTCTTGGTTGGGATTACGGCCTGCATGTAGATCTTATACATTCTAATCCTCTGCATATACACAGTATGGTGAGTAGAGTGGAAAATTATTGGCCTAATTTGAAAAGATTAATGCTTCTGAACAGTGGAGAAACGCTATTAGTGGCAGAGAAGTTCTGTTCAAGTATTTTGAAGTTAAAAAAATTGTCTACTATTTTCAAGTGCCCCTCACCCCCAAAGAGATGTATGTCTCTTGTACTTTTTTTTTTCCATTTCTTTTTTGGCAGCAGTGCTGCAGTGTATTGCACAGTGATACATACATCAAGCTGTCTGAAAAAATGTGAGGAATATTTCAGGATACCTATTTGTGAAAGTGTCCCTTTCTGTGGCTTAGAACTGTTTTCAGGATTTCTGTTTCAGAATGTTCTAGTTTTCACTGACCACAAAGATAACATAAATTTTGATCTGTTTATAGTGAAACCTATGTCCATGTAGCAGAGTCCTTGAGAAGCTAATATTCACCCAAGTAGCCAAGAAAGTCTCTGCATTGTATGGAATCCAAAGTTTGATTGGTTTCTCCATAAGAGCATGCCTTTCATCCCTGTATTGAGCCAAGTGAATTCTGTCCACACCCTTCTACCATATTTCTGTCCATTTTAATATTATCTCCTCATCTGTGTCTAGGTCTCTTCCCTTCAGGTTTTGTGATCAAAATTCTGTGTGTATATCAGTTTCCTGTCATGCTACGTGTCTTACCTATCTTGTCTTCCTGAGCTTGATTATCCTAGTAATATTTGATAAGGAGTGTAAATTTTGAAGCTGAGTATGAAATTGTTTCTCCACCCTCCTATTTCTTCCTCTGTCTGGGTCTGAATATACTCCTCACCACTCTGCCCATACAATTACAGTCTGTGTTCATTCCTGAATGTCATAGATGGAGTGTTACACTCATGAAATGCAACAAGTAACAATTTTCTTTTGTGTATTTTTATCTTTACATTTATTCTTAACCACTGTTGCATGTGGTAAACACCTCCTGACATGATCATATGCATGTTGTCCTGTGTCAGCCCATATTTTAAGTTAGTGAAGTTGCCAGGAAAGAAAGGTGGCACTTAATTGCTCCATTTGATAGGGTGGCAGAGTTAGTCTTTAATTTAACATTGTTTAAATTGTTTAATGAATGTGGAAAAATCTGCACAGTCAATTTTGAGATGGAGCCCAGGATCCACTGTACAAAGATCTGGAGCAAATGCCAGTATGAGCAGGCACACTTCTGAGTTGGCATGGATAAAAGCAACTGTTTTCATATCATTTACAGCCAAATTACATGTACATGTAGTTCTTCTGTATCAGTACTCTATATTCATGTGTGTTGATGTCTCCCTGAGGATGGCAATTTATCGCTGAAACACATAAGGGGCTTTATGTTTGTGGGTAACTTACAATTCTATTGTGTGAATATGTTGGTGTATATAAATGATTGCAGGCATAAAGTTTGGAATGGATAATATTAAACATACAGAATTGTTCGTGGTATGAGCTGTTGCACTGGCTTGTTTAAAAAAAAGGCATAGGGTTCTCTCATAATTGGACAGGTGTCAGCACATGGTGTCACAGTTTGTGTAATGTGTCAGTATGAGTTTATGGTTTCAGATAAAAGATAGGCCCAGTAATCCAAGTCGCACTCAGAGTACATCACACAACAGTCTTAATGTCATGTAATGACACATTGTGGATTACCATGGAAATTCTGTTCCTTTGAGAATTCATATATCCCTTGCGTAAAACCAAGTCCCGCCATTAACAAGAATGAGCATTGGGTCTGTTTCTCCATTGTCAGCCTGTGGAAGTATGAGTTCACAGAATTTAATCTCGCTTCACTTCCTTTGTGATAGAGTTTGTGAACAGCAGTTGTCTTATATTGATTCAAATACACCAGCTGATAACTTCTCACTGATAACTATGTGTGGGTGAGGAAGTGAGTGGGCTGTGGTCTGTGTAAGAAGCAAACCGACAGGAAATGACCAGCAATAAGGGACAGTTAAAATGAGGACTCTTAAAGTATTTTGGTATCTTATAATGTATTTAACAGTATCATATTTATACATTTTTATTATATATAATGTAATGATTTTCTACTACATAGTTGTCTGTATTGTTGCAGTCAGTGAGTATTTGTAGGTAATTGACCCATATCATTTTTGAAAAAGACAGTGGCTGCGCCCCTTACTCTTCTTTTGTTGAGGTTATACCTGTTTTTCGAATAGAATATATAACGGGTTCGAGCCCTTAAAGGCCTGATGCATGTAGGCCTTTTTAAACAGGCCATTTGTGTCCCCTAAAAGGCAAATGCTTCTTAGAGTGTTGTGGTCCAACATAAGGCCACAAACTGTGTAAGTTACACGTAACAAAAAAAAAAGATCAGGTACGCTTTCTGGCCCAGTAAACGTGTTGGCCAAGCTCTCCCTTGCTAAACACCTTTAGATTCCCCTTATGGTGCTCCTGTAAAATGAAAATGCTTCATTTCCAGAACCTTCTGATATGTGTCTTTCAGAGTCCTCAATATAGGAGCCCTCCCTCCAGGTTCCCTTCATGGAGCCTCTATAAAAAGAGAGATGCTCCCTTTCCAGAGCCTTCCCTAACATGTCTCTCAGAGTGACCAGTAAAGAAACCCACCTCCAGGTTTCCCTTACAAAGTCTCATATAGAGAGAGAGAGAGAGAGAGAGAGAGAGAGAGAGAGACTGTCCATTTCCAGAAATTTCTTTTACCTATCCCTTGGAGTACCTGGTGAAAGAGCCCCCCCCCCCACCTTCCAAGGCCCCCAGTGGGGCCTGTATTGAGAGAGATGCCTGCCACCAGGGCCTTCTTTTAGAAATCTTTCAAAGTCCTCTGCAAAGGAGCCCTGCCTCCAGGTTCCCCTCTTAGAGCCTCCATAAACAGAGCTGCTTCATTTCTGGAGCCTTCTTAAACCTGTCTCTCGAAGTCCCCAGCAAAAAGGCCCCTCCTCCAAGTCTGCCAACGGGGCCCCTATGGAGAGATGCCCATCACCAGGGCCTTCATTTACATTCTGTGTATCTGTTATTACATCGTGTAATGTAACCGTCAGTTGATTATGTTTGGGATTGATTAAATTTTGAAAGTTTTCTAATTTTAAGATGTGCCGCATCTAAACCTTCCCTGTTGATAACCGTGTTGTGCAAAATGCAGTCTAGTCAACCATATCAGATGTTTCTGTGGTCTTGTTTAATATTCTACATTTGCCTGCATGTATTCCAAACGCACTCCATCTGCTCTCTTCTTCTTGAATAAATGGAATAAAAGATTCTTCCATATTCAGCAACTTGTTTTCTGGGAAATGGCCACATCAGGTAATTAAGTAGCTTATATGCTTTACCCTGTAGTGTCAAAAGTTGAAGACATATATTGCTGTAGGTAGTTCTTGTTATGAGGCATTGAAATTATTCCTGTTTAGAAGTTTGACAAAGAATTCCTGTCAGATGGCTTTCCGTAAGCACCAGCAGGGATGGCAGTAAATATGTATTTGCCATCAGCCAGACATTAGAACACAGTGCAGCAATATTGTTTGCTAGTGTAGTACATGGTGTCTGAATTTGAAGGGCATGTCAGTTGTACATATTTTCCATCAATCTGCCTACTCAGTTTGGAAGATTTCACAGAAGAAAGATCTGATTTGACATTGCAAGTATAAAATCTCTTGTAGGTTTAGGAATATGAAGAGGTACAAGGATTTTCCAAATAGCTGTATAACATCTGTGATTATATAATGTATAGTAGAATTTCTGAGTCTGAAGCAGTCTCCTAGGGCTGCATAAAACATGCCACTTGACAGCTATTATATGTCCATTGAAAATGCGTTCTTGTGCTTATGTTACAAGCAGAACAGTCAAGAACAAATGGAAACACTGGAGGGACAACTTGTGATCATAACTCAAGAAAATGGATGCATATAATTCTTGACATCCTAATTTATGTCCCAGGAAACGAGAGTCACCATGGAGGTTGTTTAAATGTGTGTGAATGTGTTGAGCTCATTCTGAAGTATCTGTGAAAGCTTTCTTTGTAAGTTATCTAAAAGATTGTGTGGCTTTCCTAAATGTTGCACCTGGTATTTATTTTGTACCAAAAAAAATGTGTTTTTGGAATCACTAAGACATTATCCATCATACTCTGTTAAGGAAAGTACCTCCACTTGGTGTAACTTCCTTCCGTAGGTCATGGCTTTCAGTCATGCTCTTTCTAGCTCAGCTTGGCGCAGTCAGCTTGCACTGTGTTGCTTGGCCTAGATTGGTTCGGTTAGGCTGGGCCTTGCATAGCTTGGCTTGACCTGCAGTGTAAATGATGCTTTAAAAATATAATCCAACACAGAATGTCATTCTGTACGTGTTGGGATTGGATGTTTGTACCAGAAACCTTTGGTTTTCCCACCTAAATTGCTCAGGTACTATTTAGCTGGTACATGTAGAAGGGGAAAATAAGTAACAGTCAAATTTGTTTGCTCTTTTTGCTGTCTAATTACAACTGTGTATTCCAGGAATGGTCAGCAGAGGGTTACCAATTGTGGATGGTGAAGCGACAACCTGATCATGATCCTGGGGGACATAGCAGTTTGGACTGTGTTATACAGTTGGATTTTGTCAAGAGTGCACTCGCTGTAAACCCATGCATGGTATGCATTCATATCTTATTTCAAGTTATTCTTTTAAAAAACATAAACTGCAGTGAGAAATTCTGGGGAGAACTGTTGATGCTTTGAGACAAAGCTGAAACAAGAAGTGCTGTAAGCATATGGGCCATGTCATAATTCAAATCATTTGTAATTTGTGTTTGTGAGTATAACTTCCCTGCTTCATTAACCCTTTAGAGACAAAGCTTATCTGTTTTATATAAGGACTCAGTGCGTACCGCGCTGTAAACGCTCTCCACTTCGGTTATAAAAACCAATCTCTTAATGTTTTATAAGGCAAAAGTTGCTGTTTGTTCTGAGATCCATACACAACACATAAACGCAATGTGGGCACCACGTAGATTTTTTTAATGCTAAACCTGGTAGTATGTAAAGTTACTGCTAGGCTTTAAAAGGTTAATTACAGTTCTTTATACCACATATATGGCAAACAAGGGCACAAATATGTCAGCCTAATTTTAAGAAAAAGTTGTTAATGGCTTTTCTGAAATGTGTGATAAGGTGCAGTGGCAACTCGAAGGTGAAGACTGCTTCATTTCACTGGTAGGCAAGGGGGTAGGAGACTAGCATTGATGCAGGGGTCAGATATACCAGTTCCAGGCATGATATCAGCATAAATTTTTACACAGATACTCATTTAAACTGTGCAGTTGTATTATTCAACTATGCTTGTGTTTCAGAATCTGTTTGTGCTGCATTGGTAAGGCTAGCAGAGCAAGGAAAGCATATATTTCTGTTATTTTGCTATGACTTTGTTGTTCACTGGCCTTTGGATTGAAGGTTTTATGTTTGAATGTGACTGCAGAGAGGCAGTTTTATTTGCAAAAAATACATACTTTGTGAGACTTCTTGTTTGTTGAAGTATGCTACTAACATAAGATATGGATTAGCATGTCATCAGTTGAAAGGGCGGTTTTCAAAATGTGGCATGTGGAATATGATGTCCAGGATTCCTTAACTCTAAGCAGGGATTGCATTTGTTGCACCATGGATTCAGTTAAAGGTGGATGTTATACTTCAGAAAACAGAAGCACTTGTAAGGCAGTGTCTGTGTCAGTACAGAATTACAAAATAATACAGACAGATAAAATGTGCTGTGTTGAAAAGGATGTCTGAAACAGTTGTGGTTGAGTCTTATTGTATCTGTCTGTTCACTAAACACAATGGGATGCCCCTTCCTAACAAAAGTAATGTTTTCAGGCTTATCATTTTAAGATGTGTTTCCACAAGCCCCTTTTTTTAAATTTTGTCAGAAGTGCCATAAGAGATTTTCACTGTACTTTCTTTATGACTTTTGTTGGGCTTTGCTGTTGTGATGTACCATTCTGTGTGGATTTTAGCTTCCTAAAAAGTGCAGTGTATTGCATGTTATTAAAACTTACGGGTTTCATATACATGCTTTTTTTTATCTTGTCCCATTTTAAGAAATCTGTCCACTTATTTTTAACAGTATGACCACAGGCAAACTTTTTATTAGGATTGTTTTGTATTTGAGTAAATCTTATATGATTCTGGACTAAAACTGTAACATGAGAGAGAAAGCTTACGCAGGTATAGAAGTATGAGTTGTGATCATGGAAGGACCAATAAAGAAATACCAAGTTCTCACTTAACACCTATCTTAATTGCAGTGTTGAATGAAAAGTTCCGTTCACTGTCAGTGTAAGACTGTAAGTAAGCAATCAGTAATTTCAAAATTCCTTGTGCCTTTCTTACTTTTTTTTGTGTTCCAGAGTCAGCAGAGCCATTTATATCTCCAGGGTGAAGATCGAATGTTTGTAAATTTTGGTGATAACTTGACTAAGGTTTACCATGAATGCCCAAGGGACCAACTGTCATCCCTGTATGGATCAGATGATATGTTTATGGATGTAGGAAATTTTGTTGTAACCAGTACTCTGACAGGAAGTAAACAGTGGACTGTGGTACAAATTCCATCAGCCTATTCGAGCACTAACTGGCCTATTAGAGTAAGTTGGCATGCTGTGCTAGGATTTATGCCAGTTTGTTTTTAGATAGTTATGAGTATCTTAGGTATTGAAATGTGTAGAATCCATCACTTGATAATCAAGTAAGAGGATATGTCGGTCAACACACCTCATTTAATAAAATTAAAAATAATGGAAATGTGGGCACATGTTTCTGCCTATACTAAAGGCATCATCAGGTTGAATATGAGAACATTAAAATATACAGAGAATATTCAGTTCTGGCAGAGCTGTATGATATAACTGATTATCACTGCTATATTGTCATGTTATCATACTTGACCTGCTGATGGCTTTAGTATGTACAGCCTGAAATATGTGGCCATAATTTTATTACTTTTATTTTTATTAAATAAATTGTGTCAACTGAAATGCCCTCTTGTTAGATTTTCTGTATTATCATCCCTGGAGTGACCCAAACAGAGATCAGATCACTTGAAATTTCTCCTGCATATACCAATATCTTGTTTTCATGTATGGCACGTTGCAACAGTCATGGTCAGATAGCTGTAACTCTTGTAATTAAGGAATTACCACTACTAAAGGAAGCAATAAAAAGGCATCAAGGTCTGCAATTCATTTTATTGCACTCCCACATGTTTTAGTCCATTTTCAAGGAGACACTGAATCTAAGTGTTGTTGCCAGGCATTATAACGTATGGTACATGTCATTATTTAGTATCTGTACAGGCAGTTCTCGTTTTATACCAGGGTTACATTCGTGAAATGTTGCACAAATCAAACACAAAATTCCCATTTAGAACAGTGTATTTCCTTGGGGGTAGGCGACTGACAGCTTGATCTTATATAGTGTATGACTATGCCACTAGAGGACATACAGACCCGCAGAATATATATGTACTGTATATACAGTATATATACATTTCTATACAGCATACATACTTTTCTGTACAATATATTTATTTATTTCTCATGCAATAGAATACGCACATCTGTAGTTTTTGGTATGGTTCATTCTGGTAGGGCTATGGTAGTCTTGCTACACAAACACTTTAGTTCCTGACATAGCACTTTCTTTAATTCTATCAACATTATCACGAATTGTACATACGCTACTATGAGAAAGTCTAATATTATGGCATGTGGCTACAGTTCGTTCACCTTTTTCAAGTTGGCTTATTACATGTAATTTCTGTTCAATACCGATTGTCTTTCGCCAATTTTTCACTAGGATTGCACTAGTTGATGCAGATTTATGTCTTCCACTTATATTTGTAAGAAAAGCCAATGCTGTTGAAGAGGAAACTAAATGAGCCATGTGATTACATCACCAATGTAATCAGTCCAAACACATGACTGATGGCATGACAGTGGTGTCACTTTTTTCTAGTCTGCTACAGAAGGTAAGTGTGGCCACGGATCATCTATGCCAAATCTCATTAAACCGAAAATTATCACATAAATTTGAAAAGTGGTGTAAATTTTCATGTTGTATTAAAGCGAAATCGCATAAAATATCTTGTAAGACGAGACCTGCCTGTATTGCAAATACTTGTACAAGATGTATTTGCATGTGTCTGTCCTTTATTTTACTGTTGTATATAGCCTCTGCCAATTTATTCCTTTATAGGAGTATAAAAGAGGATGAGAGGTCATCTTTGGCATTTGTTTTTCAGGCCTTCTTTTGAAACATTCTTTCAGTTTCTTTTGGTAATTTTTCTCATTTGAATATCTGACATTCTTGGTTTTCTCTGAAATCTTCATTATTTATGTGATACATTTTGTCTTTCCTGTGACTCTTAATAGAATATGCATTTCTACTATTGTTACCTTTCTTATTTGTTGTTCCTGTAACTTCTAGCATTCAAGCCAACACAGAAGCTTATATATGAGTGTTACTGTATAGACTTCTAGGCATATCTGTAGTTACGTGCCTTTTATAGTTCAAAAATCTATTCAGGATTATTAAAACATCATTACCTCTTACATAAGTATACCAGTACTGTAGCCTAAGCAATTTAAATATACTTCTCTATATATTTTGTTTTGCAAACCAAATTTGAACTAATTAATTGTTATATAATGAATTTGGGATACCTTCCTTTCTGACCAAGTTTTTGTGGTTTTCTGTAATTATCTCAAGCATTTTCTGACAGCTTTAGACCAGACAATGACCTTATGTTGTATTTGCATGTGTCAGCAATTCATAACAATCACCTTAATATCCCTAGTTCCTTAATGTTAAATAATGTAGGCATTGTACACATAGTACAACATTGTGGCACGTTCGTATAACCATTGTTGTTGTGGAAAGGCAACTGTGCATTCCAGTTGCATAGTTGACCTACAGATGTCATCATTGACCATAAATGAAAACAAATTTTATGAAAATCCATCCAGTGGGAGCCAAACCGGTATGTGCAGACGGATTGACAAACATAACAAAGATAATAGGTGCTGTTTGCGAGAATGTGAATGCACCTGATAAAGATTCAAATCATATCTCACAGGGAACTGTATTTGCAGTTGTTGCATAACTGATGTGACATAACATTATGTATGGTTGTTAATGTAACCAGTGTTGTTATGTAACATATTATTGTGTACGTATGTTGCTTTTCATAAGAATGTGCATGGGCCTACTGAAGTCATAGTTCATATCACAGAGAATTATGTTTGGAGTTAGTACATAACTGGTGTGAAACTTATCATATTGTGTACTGTTACGAAACTAATGTTACATAACATTGTTGTCTACATGTGTTGCTGTCAACAATGTAAATGATTAATGTGTTACCACAGAAATGCAACAGTGCATTCTCTCTAGTATTGTTCTCTGTATTGTTGAGCTACACATGTTCTGTCTAACAATGTGAAATGCATTTAGGTCTTCATGTAAAGTGCCCTATATTATTGTCCCGTTTTAACAAAATTTGGATTTTCTCAACAAATTTTCATAAAATTGCCCAATATTAAATTTTGCAAAAATCCGTCTGAACAGATAGATGCGGGCAGACAGACATATGGACATGACAGAGCTATTGGCGGCTTTTCATGAGAATGCGAATGCACCACAAGGTGTTGAATTCTGAACATGAAGTTCTTGGTAGAACTTCTGATGTGTACTGTCTTTCCTACGTTTCATTCCAATTAGAGGGCTGTGAATTATTAATTAGATTATTTAGTGAGCTCTTAGTATGTGTAATTTTTCAAAAGAACATTCTGGCTTTGTTCTGTTTGTTAGCTGTAACCACGGAGTTTGGGACTGCTGCTGTGATTTAATTGTTTCACTTTTATATGATTTTTTATATAGAATATGTACCTATTGTTTATGATATATTTTTGTACCAAATTTTGCAAGCCTTCCTCTAGTGGTTCATTAGATGTCACCAAAGCTATTGACTAATTTGACGGCAATTCTGGGGAAATTGGTTATTTTTAATGCCTTCACTTGTGGTCTTCCTTGGTCATCCCCTGCCTGTGTGACAAGATAAAGGAATCTTTGTGAGAGGAATCATTCATGATCCAGGTTTCATGGCTTTTACTTATAGCCTGTCATGGAAGTAGCAGAATCCCAAAGAGATGCTTGGCAGAGGGATTCTTATTCCAATGTGGGGTACACGTTACACTGTGGAGCCTCGTTTTCTTGAAGTTTTAGAGTTTTAAGTGTGGTATCTGTGGAGAGAAAATCTGCATGTTTATCCGGTCCAGTGTAGAATCTGATACCCCATGAATGTGTCTTGTGTCTAACCCCAAGGCTGCCAATTTCTGTATAAATCAACATTTATGTAATAGTAATGGTGTGATGGAAATTTAGTTCTCATTTCCACAGTAGTGCAGTCAAACCAACAGTACAGCAATAAAAAGAACATGATTTTCTTACATGTCCTGTCAGGTTTTTCTGTGAGCTCACATTGTAGAATATGGTGTCACTCTTTGGGTTTTTGCTCTTTGTTTATTGAAGTTTTGTTTGTTTCAGTATACTGCCATTGACTGTGAGGGTCAAAATTTAGCTGTAGCTGGAAGAACGGGACTGGCGCATTATTCAATGGTGTCTCGTAAATGGAAGTTGTTCGGCAATGAGACTCAAGAGAAGGACTTTGTTGTGACAGGTGGTTTGTTGTGGTGGCGAGATCACGTTGTGATGGGGTGTTATAGCATTTTGGAGAACAGGGATGAGATCCGGATCTACCCACGAGATTCAAGATTAGATAATATGTTTGTGAAAATGGTGCGGGTCTCTGCTCAAGTTCTTCTTCTCAACACTCTTCGTGATAGGCTTATCACCTTCTGTGCTAGTGGTCAAATTTCAATTTACAGTTTATCCGTGAAGGAAAACCATTCATGTAAGTTATTTTAAAATTGACGTATTTGTCATTTTTTAATTATTTCTCTGGTTGTTTAAGAAGTTCTGGTATGTTCTGTTTATACATCAGTTATGCTCGGAAAATTGCAGTTACAGTATGTGTGTACCATACTTACTCAAATGGAAGATGAGGTTTTTTCCTTAAATTTGATGCATAAATATGTGAGTTTGTCTTAAATTTGAATATGAAGTGCCACACTAGACTGTGTGGAGCCAAATCAAGGCATGCTTTCCCAAATTGTCATGGGTAAACAAAAGAGAGGACACAGCATGACCAGAGTTAAGTGATACATTCTTCTTTTTTGGGACTTTGTCCATCCTCTGCTTTTTTCATTGTTGGTGAAAGAGGCACCTAACCTGGTGGACCCCTTAGATCGAGCTATTCTCAGTCACTGGGCACCGTAGAAACAGTAACTTGTGAAGATACATGCCTGAGAACAGATCTAATTCAAGGGTTGTAACAGGAAAATGGCTATTGAGCAATGAAAAATTAACTGCAAGGCTCAAAAATAAAGCCTCGAAATATCTACAAATTAAAAACCATAAAATAAGCCATGAAATCAGGATGAACAGACGGCAGACACAACACAAAAATCCAGAACACGTGTATTTAAAATTCCTAACACCACTTACACCATCTGTGGGAAAAAAAACTGAATCTTCATGCGTTCAGGTAAGTTTATAAACCAAGAAATATTATTTAGTCATTGGGTCATAACGGCATGGCAGCACATCTCACCAGAAGTAACTGTGAAGGGTTTTAAGAAGTGCTGTATATCCAGTGCGATGGATGTGACCGATGATGATATGTTGTGGAATGGCAATGAAGAAGATGGGAATGTTAGAAATGAGAGTGAGGAAGATGAAGGCACTGACTGCAAAGATGGAGACAGTGACACTGATCGGTAAAGGTAGATAGTCGGACATGCTTTGTGTGTTAAGTGTATGAAGGTAATAGTAAAATATTTTTTCTTAGCAGATGTTTTATTTCTGGGGGGTCGTCTTGGATTTGGATAAATACATTTTCCCTTTAGTTTGGAGGGTTGTCTTAGATTAGAGTCATCTTGCATTCAGGTAAGTACGGTATGTACATATGTAGCTGTTAAGGAATGTGGGAAAAATGACTGTCACATGCTAAAATTGACTGAGCAATTAAAAGATTGTCATAATTTTTGTTGTTATGTTCCCTGTTTGTTGCATACTGCTGTGTGTGTACTTTAAGAGTAATTTATCAAATTTTTCCCTCTCAGGTGATTTCATTGATATGTAGTGAAGTAGAAGATTAAGGTTACAGTATTCTGGGATGTGATACCATCGATTTTGTAGATCTACGTAACTATATGGCATCACATCCTAGAAGACAGTGGTCTGAATATTTACCATTATGAAAACCTCAAATGTCTCTTTGATGTAAAAGATGGCTGTTTGTGTCTTAAAATGAGCTGACAGACAGGCCAACATACGGACAGAAAGGTAGGTTATTTAGGTTATGCTTCAAGCCAATGTGCAAATTGACATAATAAATGTATCATCATAGGAAAGGCACAGGATGCATACTACACTGTATTTTCACATAAACAAGGATTTCCTGAGTGGTTAAGGTCGCTTAGAAGTATAACTTGTGTATTTCCATTGTAATGAAAGTTCTCAGTATGAAATTGAATAAAAATTTATTCTATATTAGCCACATCAGCTGCAGATTCACACCAGTTACATATTAACAAATTCCTGAGGAAGGGTTAATCATGTTCAAAAACTGTATATAATATTAAATGTTTATTGCAATCAATTCATGAATGTTTGTCTTGAACAGTTTAATATTTTTGAATACTTTGTTGGATGTTCATTTTAATCTTCACTGCGTATCTTACATTACATTAGTGTTTTTATTACAGTGTATGTAGTTTTTAAAATAGTGAAAAACATTTCATTCAGCCATGAATAATAAGTGTGTGCATGCTTTAACTTGTTCTGTAGTAGACTACATTTGCTATGTGATGGCATAAGTGCAGAAACAAGTTTTTATTAAATGGCTAAATGGACAAGTTTATGTATTTTTAAGGGGGGGGGGGTGGTGGTGGTGGTGGTGGTGGTGGTGGTGGTGGTGGTGGTGATGGTGGTGACTGTTAAGTTACCCAGTGGCAGCTGTACTGTAGGCATCAGCTTGCAGCATACATAATATAGTCATTACTGATTCTGCACTCCATTATACTGTTCCCCTCTACTTACCTACCCACTGTCACGTTTCCATGCGCCATCACATAGTGAATGTGCTTTAGAAGCCTAACATTTGTCCTGTATGGCTGTGTATCATTTGAGCACTGACAGCTTCATTAAATACGCGTAAATGCAGTAATAAAATTGTGAGCACTGTGAAATGCTGTAATCTACCACATGACTTGATTTCATGGACAGTTTTCAAGTATTCTTAGATCTGTTATCTTTTAAATATAGTTGCCAGGTTATGTACTGTGCCTACACACAGAGATAAGTGACTAATTGTGCATCTTTTCACTCTTGTTTTATACATACATTGTGATCAGTTAGAAAAGTATGGATATAAAACATGAATCTGGTCTGTGGATATATATGTATATTTTTTTTAGTAGGTGGTGTTATGGTGGAAATTCTGCAGAGTGTGGACATCAGTGCACTGTGTGTTCATCCTGCTTGTGTTGTTTCTGTGACATTAACAACCCTTCGTGCTGAAACTGGTCGCAGTGCATCAAAAGAGGTTGAAAGTATTATGCTGAATGTGAGTGGCAGATTGCTCATGGTGCAGCGTGAACAAAACTGTAGGCAAGGAGATGACAGCCTGGTAGGTAAATTATCGTCATACTTTCAAACCATGAGGATGTGGGATTGTGTAGTTGGCGCAGTGACTAGACTATGCTCTTTGATTACCAAGGAGTTGTGGTTTCGATTTATGACGGTGGTAAGAGATTTTTCCCCTTCTCCAAAGCATCCAGACCAGGATGAGGCCCACCCAGCCTCCTTTTCAGTGTATACTGCAGGCTTTCTCCTTGGTGGTAAAGTGACAGGTGCATGAAACTGACTTGTTGCCTCTTATCTAGTACCAAGATTAGGAATGAATGGAGCCATGTCTTCACTCGTCCATTTACCTTAATGGTGTATACAAGGAAAACTTTACATGCAAATCGTGGCATACTGGGATTGGTTTGTGAAGCCCTTTTAAAAATTTTCAAATTGTTAACCAGTTCTGGTTACAAGATAGACACGTGCCTTGCACTTCGTAAATTTATCTTAATGGGCATAGGAAATTGGTGATGCCTGGGTAATATGCCAGAGGTGTTATGTCTTAGGCCGCTAAGACCTAGCTTGTTCGGACCATAAATAGAGGCATTGTGACAGAACATATTTTTATGTAAGTATACAGAAGTCACTTGACGCGAAAGGCAACATATTCAACACATAATGTCAGGTGACTTTTGTGCCATCCTGTATATTTTTAGCTGTTTACTCTTGTTCAATGTTTATTGTGATTGTTATGTTATGAAATAGTGTTTCAAACCAGAGCAGTTGTGTAGGTAACCAGTTTGGGGCATGCCTACAACTATATTTCTGCTTTCACCCTTAATAATTATTAACAAAGTTACTTCCAGATCTCACTGGGGGTTCCACAGTACTTTCTGTCAAGCGCAGAATCCAGTGTGAAGAAACTCCTCGACAAATATTAGTATTGTGTATGTTCTGGTGCCCCTCTGACCCACAGTGTATTGTGCCCTCTGTGACACTATCTGTGGGGTGTTACCTACACCACTGAACCAGAGGTTATGTAATATCAAAAGAAGTGAGAAGCTGACGAAAAGTGTGGAGGAGTGGTGGATCTGGAACTGCCTATATGATGGTTGTATCCCATTTCTTCAGTGAAGATAATGAATGATTAGGTTATGGTCTCCTTAGATGTGACATTGGTACCTACCTCTTAAACTTCTGTTGCAAGAATTAAATGCTTGAGGTAGTGTCTGAAGACAGGAATTTAAATTAGAGGATTTAATTTTTACATGCATACTTTTACCAAAAAAATCTCTCACACACTTGTCCTTAAAATTTAATGAAATAAAATACAGCTGTTTGTTTATTGAGTAATGAACCTGCCATGTGAAATGCTGAGGGTTTGTTTATTGATTAATGAACCTGACCTGTGAAATGCTGAGGGTTGCTTTTCATAGTATAAAAGTCAGGTGTCCTGGAGTGCCACCCTCTTCTCAAATGCTGCACACTGAGCCTTTGTGCTGCTGTTTTTAGATATGTGAACTAGAAGTAATCTGGCTGCTGTAGTCTTGTAAATAAAGAAGTTGGCTTTCAGCTGGTGTGCAATACAGTTAAGAGAAATTGATTCTATATTTTTTTCTCTTGCCTGAAAATGTGGATTTATTTAGCTGAAGTTTCTTTAGTGCATGCCTTGGTTTGTACTTGTCTGTGAGTCAAGTGAAAACAAAATGAATGTGACTGCTGTCATGACATTGGTGACATCTTGCACTGTCAAATGGTATGTAACAGCACCCTCACCCTGACACATCAGTAACTTCCATGTTTTAGCGTCTGTGTCATTTCGAAGACAGTGTTATGTTTGGTTTCTCTTTGGTGCTGCTGTGCTATGAAGGCAGTGATTCTGATGGATGTGTTATGGCTGAAATTAAACTGTGTATTACGGTATATACTGTGCTTCTTCTTGTGTGATTGTGGACAGACATGATCCTGTAAAGATATTATGTGAATACTGTGTGAGATTTACAGTTTTTAGTTGTGGATCCACAACATTTTAGTGGGTTGAGTGCTGTGTGTTGCATTTCACTTCCCTACGACCCATTTTAGAGTGTCCCAGGACTACCCCCATGAACTGCCTATAGTTACAGTTCTTGATTTTCACTTCCTGCAACTTTTTTTGGAGAGTGGTGTGTGTTGTCTGATTAGTAAACATTTTGGTGCACCACCAACCCTTACAATTGGGTCAGCGGGTATAGAATTCCATAGGCATGTGTTCAGATTGCACAAACACTGGATTACACTGAACGCAATAACAAGTGCATGTCTCATGAAGCTAGGCATGCTAGGTGACAGGCTGCTTTGTGGAAATATTATAAAATCTAATGCAGGGTACAAGGTGTGGGGGGGAGGGGGGGGGCATACTGACTGAACATCTTCCCTTCCCAGTCTGTCAGACAGAATCACCTTTGTTGAGGTTGCTAGGGGAGCATATACTACAGGGCTGTACAAGAATGGCCATTATTTGCCAACACCTGTAGGCAATATTTAGCATAATGTACAAAATCCTCAATTCCTTGAAGGAAATCAGTCATGAGTGACTGATTTCCTTCAAGGAATTGAGGATTTTGTGCATTGTGTGTGTATGTCAACAGGTATGTCCAATATTAAATACAAAAAAATATATATAATATTTAGCATTTTGAGCATCACACTGCATGATGTCTGTAGCTTGTGTTAGACTGTAAAGGGTTAATGTATAATTCCTTAACACTGACGCATTCCTTGAAGATCTGCTTATGTAACTTACAGAGATGTATTTGACCTAGTATTTTGCTTTGAAATTCACTAATTAACTGGATGAGATGCACAGAATGAAAAACCATGGAAAAAAACTATATTCTTTGCCATACCTCTCCAGTGTCAGTCAAAACTAAGAAACAGAACTGATGCAAATTGTACCCTACAAGGCTCATTTTGGTGTTGAAGAGCTTCCCTTTCATACCTAAAGTGCCAAAATACAATTCTAATATTTTAATATGATATACATTTTTGAATAGTTATTTAATATTTTAATATACAGTCTTGACTTTCACCTGGTTTTGGCTTATACAGCTGCAATTTTTGTAAAGACGAGATCTCAGCTATCTGAAAAAGTATAATTTTAATGGGTTGTATTTAATTATCTTTCTTTATGTATTTTTAATTGCCTGATGATGTCTTTTCTCTAAAGCCAAAACATACAGCAAGCAATGCCATGGATATAAATTGACAGTTTGTACTTACCTTCTACTGTTCATATACCACAACAGGATGTCATTGATAAAGAGACAAAAGAGGAAGTATATTCTGATGTTTTGTAGATTTAGAAAAAGTGTCCAGTTCCACGAAGAGGGAAGCACTGTGTGGTCAGTGAGAAATGGATTGAGCATATAGAAAGAATGTGTGGTGAAATATAAATATAGTTCTCTGTAAAGTGGAGTTGTTAGAAAGTGACTGAAATGTAAAGAGACACAAAGATAGAATGAAAACTTTTGAACAACAAATGGTTACACATGAATGAATAAATAGTGCACAAGAATTATTTTGATTGAGGACATCCCATTGGGTTTTAAAACGATTGACTAATAAAAATTACAATCAAACATGCTATATTTATTTTGTAACAATATGTTGTTACCAGGGGGCTACATGTTTGGACCCACAAGGGCAATCGTTAGGCTTTGTATAAAAACATAAAAAGGAAGTGAAAATGTAAATCTTACATGTATATTTTTAGAGTGACATCTCATAAGGCTTTACAATTACTAATTTTGTTTACAACTTTTTTTGTGGTAGCCCAAATTTTATAAGTTGTGTTTCTTTATATTAATCTGTTTCCTCTTCTGAGAATTTTTTTTGGGTTTTGTAAGGTTTCCTGTGAAATTAAACTAAATGTTTAAAATATTAAGGTTAAAATAGTAAAATTGTTCAAATTTGCTTTTTTGAGGATTCTGAAAGATGCATGTGGAATGTTAGTCTTTTTTTATTTATTATGTTTCCTGCTTGCAGTTTAGTGGCATTTGTGGTGTTTTAGTAACATAAACACTATATACCTGTAACAACAGTGTTATGAAAAGTTTGTGTATGAACTAGTTTATATCCAAACTTTTCGTTATATAGTATATAAACTGGTTTATATACAAAGAACTGGCTAGTTCCAGGCATACACCTGTGCTCCTCCTACTGTTCTGGCATCACGGGTGGAGAATGTGTGGGTCCCTCGCAAGCCCCGACGTGAGAAACCTCATCTGACTGAAGCTCTATGGCTGTTCTGTGGTGCTCATGGGATGATGGTTTGGCTTCCATTGTTTCCCAGGGATGGTGATAAATCTCATTCATTCATGTCCAAGAGGATAATGCTGCCTTTCCATCTGAGAATATATCCACTGGGTAAAATAACATTATGATGTGTTATGTTATTACATTTTTTAAATTAGTTTTGAAGAGTCATAACCCAATTATCAGTGAACATTAGAACTTCAGAAACGGTTTTTAACTTATTCATGCTTTATATGAGATCAGGTCGTAATTCTGACAACATAATAGTGCTGTACAAAGTTACTACAAACATTTTGCAAGAGTATTGTGTATTTAGTATGTGGCTGCATTAATCCATTACTTCAGGTCATCAAGTTCAGTCATTAAGTGTGGAACAGGGATGCGTAATCTTTAACAAATCTATAGAAATTAGATCTGTAAGTTGTAGGGTTTGGGGCTTAATGATAAGTCTGTCTTCCAGGACCTGATTACACTGATCTACAAAATAAAATTTTTTTTAATCATCAGAGATAAAAATATACTTTTGTAGACTAACTTTTCACGCTGATTATGAAAATGTTTTCAGATTTTTCCTGGCACATGCAGTTTGTACAGGACAACTTATGCTCTAATATTCACAAAAATTGTAGTAAGACATACACAGGCACACTTGCAGGACATAAAACATGATTTGGTATAATCTGCATCATTAGTTCTACTGAAAGCAAAAGTTAAAAATGTGATGACAGCCCCTTTCTGTGGTACACTAAGTCTGGGGCATCACGGTACAACATCCAGCAATAATCTGCAATCATACACTCATTCCAGACACCTTGATAGTGGTGTTCCATTGACTTAATATCTTGATGAAAGCATTCACCTTGCTTGTTGCTGACTTTACCAAGGTTTTCTGGAAAGAAATCTAAATGTGAATGCAAAAAGTGAACTTAATGACTCGCGATATCCCATTTTCTTATATGCATTCGGAAGTTCTGGATACCATCACTGAACTTGGGAGATTTCTTTCTACCTAAGAAGTTTGCACAGACCCACATAAAGCTTTCCGAAGCTACTCCTCCTGTGTTGGTCAGAGTTCCTACAAGGGCTTCACCTTCCAGGATTTCTCGGATTTGAGGTCCCACGAAGATGCTGTCTTTCAGTTTTGCAGTGCTAATGTTGGAAAATTTTCTACTCAGGTTTTGGAGTCTAAGAACTTAATCAACCCGAGTTTTATGTGGAGAGGAGCAAGAAGTATCTTCATGAGATTAACCAGCGGAATGTATTGGACACTGTCTTTTCCTGGCTCATAGGTCTTCCTTGGTTCCCAGTCATGCTTGATGTAATATTCGGCTGTAGAGCGACTATCCCAAAGGCATAAGAAGCAGCAAAACTTCGTACAACCTCCCTTCACACCCATCAACGTACGAGTCACCTTCAGGTCTCCACATGTTCCATTCGTGGACATTATACTGAATTGCTTCTACCAGTAGTTTTATGTTATCATAAGTGTCCATTAGGTGTACAGAGTGAGCAATCGCAATGGAAGGTTTGGAATTCCTGTTATGGAGAAAGACAGCTTTCAGACTTCGCTGGGAACAGTCGATGAAAAGCTGCCAATCTGATGAGTTGTGTTCTTGTTTCAGTTCCTTAAAGAGGCCATTGATGTTGTGGCAGAAGACCATGGACCATCTACCCTAAAAAAAGTTTGCAGAACATTATTGCGTATTCGGTAGTGGCAAACTCTGACATCACTCTGTGAAAGATTTCTTTCCTTCACTGTAAAAGCAAGCAGTTCTGCTTTGTCTTCTGACAGAGAAAGGTCTCGAATGAGATCATTAAATTCTGGCTGATTAAATCGTTTTGGTTCTGAAGTTCTCTCCTCTGGGATGTATTGATGTCTGAAGAGTGCTGAATAGCTTCAGCTGAGGCACCATCTTCACATTCCATTTGTTCTAAAAATGCCAGTCCATTCTCTGGAGGCTCTGGAGCTGGTAAATGGTCATCATGAGGGATTGGCCTCATTGCAGAGATTAGGTTTGGGTACACAATTTTGTGCTTATTCTTTGCTGAGAAGCCAGTAACACCGACTCAACGTCGTTCCTGAGGAAACTTAAACAACAGTGCGACAGAGTGTTTCATAATTAACATCATAACCTGTGAAGACTGATACGTTCAGACCTCTCTACAAAAATGTTGATTACATATTTCATGAGTATTTTGAGTACAAGTTAGATTTAGTGGGTGTACAGGAGGTTAGGTGGGACAAAGAAGGGACTGTAAGAGCCGGGGAGTATACTTTTTTCTATGGCAAAGGGCAGGAAAATCATCAATTGGGAACAGGTTTTTTTGTGCACCAGAGAATATTATCAGCAATCAAGAGAGTGGAGTTTGTTAGTGCTAGGATGTCATACATAGTGCTGAGAGGCCGCTGGTGTAATATCATTGTTCTGAATGCGCATGCACCAACGGAAGAGAAGGGTGATGATTCAAAGGACAGCTTCTATGAGGAATTAGAAGGGGTTTTTGATCATTTTCCTAAGTACCATATGAAAATTCTGTTAGGAGATTTTAATGCAAAAGTGGGGAGAGAGGATATTTTCAAACCGACTATTGGGAATGAGAGTTTACATCAGGATAGCAACGATAATGGTGTTAGAGTAGTAAACTTTGCCACATCAAAGAATCTAGTTGTTAAGAGCACTATGTTTCCGCACCGAAATATTCATAAATACACCTGGACCTCTCCTGATGGGAAGACTCACAATCAGATCGATCACATATTGATAGATAGGAGACGGCATTCCAGTATACCCGATGTGCGATCTTTCAGGGGAGCTGACTGTGATACTGATCACTATCTGGTGGTTGCGAAAGTTAGGGAAAGACTGGCAGTAAGTAAACAAGCAGCACAGAAGTTTGATGTAGAGAGATTTAATCTCAAGAAGCTAAGTGAACTAGAGGCTAGGAAACAGTATCAGCTTAAGATCTCAAACAGGTTTGCAGCTCTGGAAAACTTAAATGTTAGTGAGGACATGAATAGGGCTTGGGAAAACATTAAAGAGAATATCAAAATCTCGGCTCAAGAGAGTCTAGGTCTACACGAATGGAAGCAGCATAAACCATGGTTTGATGCAGAATGTGCAGAATTTTTAGATAAAAGGAAGCAGGCTAAAATTCAGTGGTTACAGAATCCAAACCAAAATAATGGAGATAATCTGCACAACGTAAGACGTGAAGCTAGTAGACATTTCAGGCACAAAAAGAAGGAATATCTGAAAGCTAAAATTAATGAAATTGAAACAAACAGTAAGAAGAAGAATATAACAGACTTGTATAGGGGTATCAATGAGTTTAAGAGGGGGTACCAGCCTAGAAGTAATGTAGTAAAGGATGAGAAGGGTGACCTGGTTGCAGACTCCCACAGTATTTTGACTAGGTGGAGGAATCATTTCTCCCAGCTGTTGAATATACACGGGGTTAACGATGTTAGGCAGATTGAAGTACACACAGCAGAGCCACTAGTGCCTGAGCCCAGTGCCTTTGAGGTTGAGATGGCTATTGGAAAACTAAAAAGCCACAAATCACCAGGTATTGATCAGATTCCAGCAGAATTGATTAAAGCAGGGGGTAGGATTATTCTGTCTGAAATCCATAAACTTATTATTTCTATTTGGAATAAGGAGGAATTGCCTGAGGAATGGAAGGAGTCGGTCATTGTGCCTATTTATAAGAAGGGTGATAAGACAGATTGCAATAACTATCGAGGCATATCACTT
The DNA here is from genome assembly GCA_013340265.1 of Coptotermes formosanus. Taxonomy (NCBI): domain Eukaryota; kingdom Metazoa; phylum Arthropoda; class Insecta; order Blattodea; family Rhinotermitidae; genus Coptotermes; species Coptotermes formosanus. The sequence goes on along the minus strand of BLKM01012980.1, from coordinate 1,228,707 downwards.
TTGTCGACTACGTACAAAATTCTATCCAACATCCTTTTGTCAAGGTTAACTCCATATGCAGAGGAAATTATTGGGGATCATCAGTGTGGATTTCGACGTAACAGGTCAACCACTGATCATATATTCAGCATTCGTCAAATACTTGAGAAAAAATGGGAATACAATGAGGCAGTGCATCAGCTATTTATAGACTTCAAGAAAGCCTATGATTCAGTTAGGAGGGAGGTCTTGTATAATATTCTCATTGAGTTCGGTATCCCCATGAAACTAGTAAGGTTAATAAAAATGTGCCTAAGTGAAACATATAGCACAGTGCGGGTAGGCAAACATCTGTCTGACACGTTCCCTATTAAGAATGGCTTGAAACAAGGAGATGTTCTGTCGCCATTGCTTTTCAGCTTTGCTTTAGAATATGCCATTAGGAGGGTTCAGGCAAACCAGGAGGGCTTGAAATTGAATGGTACACATCAGCTTCTGGTTTATGCTGATGATGTTAATATATTGGGCGGAAGCGTACATAGCATAAAGAAAAATGCAGAAGATTTAATGATTGCTAGTAAGGAGATTGGTCTAGAAGTAAATGCTGAGAAAACTAAGTACATGGTCATGTCTCGAAATCAGAATGCAGGACACAATCGCAACATAAATATAGATAATAAATCCTTTGAAAGGGTGGAAGAATTCAAATATTTGGGAGCAACCCTAACGAATCGAAACTCCATTCATGAAGAAATTAAGAGCAGATTGAAGTCGGGGAATGCTTGCTATCATTCGGTGCAGAATCTTTTGTCTTCCAGGTTGCTATCCAAAAACACAAAGATTAGGGTATACAGAACTATAATTTTACCTGTTGTTCTGTATGGATGCGAAACTTGGTCTCTCACACTGAGGGAGGAACAAAGACTGAGGGTGTTCGAGAATAGGGTGCTGAGGAGGATATTTGGGCCTAAGAGGGACGAGGCGACAGGGGATTGGAGAAGACTACATAACGAGGAACTTAATGACCTGTACTCATCACCAAATATTATTCGGGTAATCAAATCGAGAAGACTGAGATGGGCGGGGCATGTGGCACGTATGGGGGAGGAGAGAGGTGCATACCGGATTTTGGTGGGGAGACCCGAGGGAAGGCGACCACTTGGGAGACCCAGGCGTAGATGGGAGGATAATATTAAGATGGATATTCGGGAAGTGGGATGGGAGGACATGAACTGGATTGAGCTGGCTCAGGATAGCGACAGGTGGCGGGCTCTTGTGAATGCGGTAATGAACCTTCGGGTTCCATAAAATGCGGGGAATTTCTTGACTAGCTGAGAAACTGTTAGCTTCTCAAGAAGGCCTCTGCTCCATGGAGTTAGTTAGTTAGTTAGTTAATGAGTATTTTGAGAAGAATAAACATAATTAACATAATTATATTGCGTAAATAAATTAAAGTTTACAATCCAGGTTTATTACATAAATAAATTAAAGTGTACAATCCAGTTTTCGTATGAAAATAACGATCCTCCCCATCTCAAAAACTATACGTGATGGAGAAAAACTAAATACAGATTTGGAATCAGCAGTTCAAACTTTATGTAATTTACATGTTGCGTTGCTTGATGAATTTTCCTTGTAGACCAGTGTTATTTAATCGTTAGAAGCATCTTGCTGGATGTGTTCTTAAACAAAAACATTAACCAACCGGAAAGTATTTTCTTTCACTTGCTTTAGTAGGTCTTAATATTATAACCAGTCTTCTTCTCGCTGCGGCTGTTCTTGTCTTCTTCTTCTTTCACTGGTAGACCAATTGTGTCTTGTACTAGCTGTGGTCAGTAGATTCATCACCTCCACTCAAGGGAATCTATATTTTGTGTGTCCAGAGGGATCTGTACCCAGTCCTTGGATTTTTGTTTCGATAAATACTTGAAAGGGAATCTATGTTTTGTGTGTCCAGAGGCATCTGTACCCAGTCCTTGGATTTTTGTTTAGATAAATACTTGAAAGATTAAGGTTTATATTTGTTTAATTGAATAAAATCTTTATTAGTTACACTTGGTTTTACTGAATGTCTTGCGGCACTGAAACACTCTATCATCTGGCCAACTGCCTTCGTGTAGTGCTAGTTCGAGCGACACACGTAAAATATGTTCTTATAATGGCGTTAAATCTTGGCAACCCAAGACCAATTTAATTATATTTAATTTTGATGGCACTTCGCTTCACTGTAGTATTATTCCAGCACACAAAACATAAGAAATTTTAATTTTGAGTGTGTTACTAAATGCTTGTGTAGAAGATGCTATTTTCACGTACTCTCCGACTGCTGGACCAAACGAGAGAACTGCATTACTCTGTTTTGCCTTACACATCGTTATTTCAAACAACTTACAATTTTTCGTATTCATTAACATGATTTGAAAAACTCTCCATAGGCTACTTCGAATGAAACGACTGCAGTCCAGTTGCTCCTACACCACGAGTTACGGTTACCCAACCTGTCAACGTCTCAAGTCATGTCTGTCTTGCAGTTTCCAGAGGTCCTTTCTTCCTCCAGTTCCTGTCCAGTCACTGGCTGCCAGTCACACACCTCCTCTCTAAACACTACATATGATACAGTTTATCTTACTTATCCACAACAAAATATATATATTTTTCTAAATTAATTTACGTAGACTAATTCTCTCAAATAACTCAAACCCTGTCCATACGGTTACAATATGATGTCTGTAGTGTAGTCAGTTTATTCATAATAAATTCTGAAGAATTTGTATGTCATTTTTAATTGTTTTGTGTAAAGGTGCAGAGAAAAAGAGTGTAATACAGGCCTGTGGGTGGATGTAGAATGTCATTAACAGCTATTTTATTTACATACAACTCACTGAAGTTTGTGTATCCTATTCATCTCATTCTGTATGTGGTGTATAGATATTCTGAACTTCAACATCTCGGTACAATTTACGTGACCAGGGTTGAGGTCCTAGCAAGGACAGAATGTTTCTTCTCAATGCCATGTCCAAGTAGGTGCAAAGGTTTCACACCCAGTCCCTCACCTCCTTCTGACATCATTGTTACTGTTTAGATGTATAGTAGGCCTATAACAAATTGTCACATTTCGTGCATGTCTGTATTCTTATGAATTGTATGTTTGAAAAAAAAAATAAAGTTTTTGATGGTAATGGTATATTACATGTACTCAGTTCTGCTGGACTCTGATGTTGGACTGTGATTGTGGTGGTCAGTTTTTATAATTTTGGTACAGTATGTCCTTTAGATAAGTTTTGGGGTTTTTAAACTAATGAGTAAATATTACTGAGTTATGAAGACATTTAGACTACTGTGTTGGTTTCGTTGAAACTGGTTTGAAATTTTGGAAGTTTCTTTCAAAATAACGTAGTGTTGAATGCAAAATATGTTACAAACACTTCGATGCACTATTTAAATTCTACCTTCTAACTAACTAACTAACTCACTAAATGGAACAGAGGCCTTCTTGAGAAGCTAACAGTTTCTTAGCTAGTCAAGAAATTCCCCACAATTTATGCAACCCAGAGGTTCATTACCGCATTCTCAAGAGCTTGTCACCTGTCCCTATCCTGAGCCAGCTCAATCCAGTCCATGCCCCGATCCCACTTGAAGATCCATTTTAATATTATCCTCCTATCTGTGCCTGGGTCTCCCAAGTGGTCGCCTTCCCTCTGGTCTCCCCAGCAAAATCCTGTATGCATCTCTCTTTTCCCCCATACGTGCTACATGCCATGCCCATCTCATTCTTCTCGATTTGATTACCTGAATAATATTTGGTGATGAGTACAGGTCATTAAGCTCTTTGTTATGTAGTCTTCTCCACTCCTCTGTCACCTCGTCCCTCTGAGGCCCAAATATCCTCCTCAGCACCTTATTCTTGAACACCCTCAGTCTTTGTTCCTCCCTCATTGTGAGGGCCATTAAATTAAGGGTACTATGTCACACTGTGTCTAGTATGTTCAGTTCATGAGGAAACTTTCAGTTTGATTGTATCCTACCCTGTTAGACATGGGAAAAGTTCAATTACCTTGTATAATCATGGATTACTTTAAGGCTGTGTATTTATTAATGTAATACAAAGTTTTATGTTACATTTTTTCATTTTTAGCTATTTTGTTTGAGGATGCAATTCTCTTGGGTGCTGAAAATGACACAATGCTGTACACTTCAGATTCAGATTCACCCTTTTCTCTGCCCTTCTGTGTTCTGGAGCGAACCGTAAGTTCCTCTTCCTTTATTTGGGTTTATAAAATGTAATTTTGTGATATTGCAGTTTTCTTTGTGTGTTGTATTAACAGTGAATGGCATTTTGCGTTACTGTCACTGAAGAATACATTACATTTAGTTTTACACTGTTTCAGAGTCAAGTGTATCTCCATCAAATACTGCGTCAGCTGATACGTCGAAATTTGGGCTTCCACGCGTGGGAGATTGCTCGAAGTTGCACCAGTCTTCCATACTTCTCCCATTCGTTGGAGCTCTTACTTCATGAGGTACTGTTCTTATGCTTTCACTTTCAGGTTGCTTTCTGAAAGTACAGCGGTGTGCAGGGATGCATATTGTGTGTGTGCCCTTGCATACTTTTGAACCAATTGGTCAAATTGTGTGGAGTTTGCTAGGAAGGTTTTGGGGTTATTCTGTTTGGGTAGTGAAGGAACACAGCTCCATCTTCAGAACACTTTTAGTAAGCTGTATTTGTCCATATCACATTTGAAATATCAATATCTGTATCATGTTTATAATTGCTTGATTTGTATAAAATTGAACGTGGATGTCATGCTGTTTTGGAGACCTTTCCTATTAATAGTTCATGGCTGACTTTGATCAACAGCACCGACAAATTATTACTGAGACCTTGTAAGTGGCATCAGCAGGAGGGCCATTCATTATGCATCCCTACCAGCAGCCAGCATACACCTGGTTTTCTGCATGCTTTCAAAAAATGAATGGGATATTTCCATGACCTGTTCATGTCCAGGTTATCCTTCTTGTTCATGTTGCGGGGATAGAGATTGATGTGGGTTGCCTCTATGATGATCCAGTCCTTGTACTGGTCTTTATTGGAGAGGATATTAGTGTCTCAGAGCTGCGTACAGCTATGCTCTATCACTGCTGACTTAGTTGGCTGTGTGAGGCGGATAATGCCGTCAGTGCCCTCTTAACCTTGTCTTGCTGGAGCATCCAGTCTATTCAGTATAAACTTGGTCACACTTGCAGGAATTGCTGTCCACATCCAGAGTCTTGAGTACACCCAGACTGTCCTCCACAAGGCAAAGGAAACTTGATGCCTTCCTAGGCAGGGGACCAACACATTTGTTAGTAGTACTGGCTTGTATTAAAATCAGTAGTTTAAAGCCTTTGGAACAGTAAAGTGCACCATGCCAATGGTGAGTGTGTTTAATATGTGTTAGAACTCCATTTGTATGGCTGTGACATTCTTTTCAAGTGAGAGCCAGTAAACGTAGGAGTCTTTGTGCTTTGTATAACAGTTGATATTTGAAAAATATGGACAATTTTTAACATGATTATTGTGAAAAATACAGCTTATGGGTCATGAAAAATAGGATTCTTTTGAACAATGAATCAGGAGGACTGGGAAGTATTGAGTTTGGCGTGGTATGCATGAGCTTCATGTTAGTTCATCCACATATTTACCTTCACATATCCTGTCTCAGATATCAATGGCACTTGATGTTAGAGCTGAAATATTTGGTCACTCTTCAGAATTTATTTGAGTACTCAAGTCTTGACAGGTTTATTTCTAGCTGAATGCTATTATTTCAACACCAAAATTGTATTCTCAAGAATTACATGTATTCTTCAGTCCCTACAGTACGTTGTAGGGCATTTCAGCTGTCATAAATCTTTATGTCATAGAAGTGTATCTTTGTGCAGAATGCTAAGATGCAAAGAATGCTTGTGGAAACTCTTAGACCATTTACACAATGCCACTCTTGTTTTAAGGTACTATCTAATAGCTGGAGGAGAGGCAAATTTAATGTCATCCAAAAATATGGAGCAGTAGGGAAGGAGAAACAGGCTGTGGGAAGGATAAAGAACATGGCTGTTGAGGCCAAACATGGTAATCAAAAGTTTCAGTATAAATATAGTACAGTGGAACCTCGATGCATCATTCCTGTTACCATCGTTTTCCCGCAAATTTTGTCTGTTTTGTTTGGTCCCAGAATTAGCCCCATATAAATAATGCTATTTTTGCCCGCCTCCATTGTTCCTCAAACTATCATTTTATCGCATTAATCACTGAAAAATCACGGTCCTGATGCAACAGTTTCCGACATTAATCGTTTTTGGAAAACTGAAACGATGATTTAGTAGCTTATGGGGGGGTGAGTGCATGAAGACCTTCAATTAATTCAAAAAATTGAGGGTGTGCATGTCTACCATGCTTTCTTAGTGCCACCGCCAGCTGCAAATGCAGATCGTATTTCCATCCTTTTCTTTCAGGCTGCAGGAGCAGTTTAGTGTTTTACTCCTACTCCCATCACTCCCCTCATTTCCCTTGTCAAACAGCGCATTCCGTGTAACACAGCAGACCGTCAAATATTGTCTTCGAAAAGCTGGCTACAGGCGTGGACAACCCTCAGGTGTTAGTGACGTCTCAATGAGGAATGAAGATGATGATGATGCTTTTCATCACAACTGGCAAAAGTTCAGTGGCATGGATAATGAGAAATTTGACCATTACATCTCTGTGGACAGTCACCTTGCAACCAGTGGTGTTAATACGGTGGAGGAGCTGTGCGCGAGCCACGTGCAAACCCAGCGTGCAGCAGGAGAGAAGAGGAAGGGGAAGATACTGAACCCGAACCCTAAGTTGTGCCGAACTTTTGCCAAAGCACTCACGAAAGTGAAGTCTTTTGTCTGTGCGCGCAGCAACAGTGATGGTGATCGTGATAGTGTTCTAAGCTTGGAGAGCTCATTCTTAGAACTTAGACGCAAAGTTTCTGCAAAACAACTGTCAATTACAGAGTTTCTTCAGAAGAATTAGCAGTTTTAATGAAGAGTTGTATCATGTAATTGCCAGTAAATAGAAGTCATTAAGTTTTTATTATCTGTAGTTTTTAATGGTTTCCCGCAAATATCATTTTCCCGTATTCATCATTTTTGTTTTCCATCCCCTTCAAAAACGATGCATCGAGGTTTCACTGTAATTAAACCAACAAATACACTTCACTAGAGAGTAACCTTTAACTGTGCACAATTTTCCTCCTACATCCTCATCCTCTCCCAGGCCATTATCTAGGCATATGAGTCATGAGGAAAAGTTAGAAAGATAATGTTTTGCATGTGTCATAAAGTCCATGATGCATTTACATATATAAAATATATTGATGTAAAAGTGTAGAGTACAGAGTTAAAATAGAAACAAACATTACAATGACCAATACTTACGTTATACACCTGTGTCTGTTGTTTTCAAATTAGTCATTAACAGGTTTTTGTTTTGGGGGAATTGTAGTCACGGGGTTTCATGTACAAAATTACATGTTTGATCTTGAGATGAAACTTATATCCAGACATCTCACAGTACAAATTATTAATATGTGTATATCAGTTTGCATGCCTTATGACAAAGCGTATCGTGCTTGCGGAGGGCTTCAGTGCAAAACCATGTTGGTTACACCCCCACCCGAAACAAATGGTTAATTGAATGATAAATTTGAAAAAAAAAAGAAAAAAAAAGAAAAAAGAAAAAATGTAGATGGTCCAAATAAGTATTGGCTACCATAATTTTTATTTCTATTTTAACTCCCTACTCTACATTTTAACATTACAATATTTCATATTTAAAAATGCATGACTGATTGTGTGATTTATGTTACATTGTGTCTGTGTAACTTTGCCTTGTAATTGATATTGCTTGATAATGACCCAAGAGGGGCCAAAACTTATAGGAGGCAAATTTAAGACTCTCCAGTAAAGTGTATTTGTTGGTTCAGTTACTAAGGTTGTACAATAAAATGTGTGGTGATATGCAACTTTATAAGTTTGACTATCAATTTGAAATTCTGATGCTTGTTGATCTGTAGGTGCTGGAAGAAGAAGCCACAAGCAAAGAGCCAATTCCTGACGCATTACTCCCAAGTGTGATTGAGTTCATACAGGAGTTCCCAGTTTATCTACAAACAGTTGTGCAGTGTGCACGGAAGACTGAGATTGCTTTGTGGCCATATTTATTCTCTGCTGCTGGCACACCCAAAGACCTCTTTCAGGACTGTCTGGCAAGAAAGCAACTTGATACAGCAGCATCTTATCTCATTATCCTCCAGGTTAGTACTGGAGGGTGCTTGAGAACTTCTTGCTGTCAGGACTGCATGGATGACCCTTGTAGTTAGATAGTGCTACCTCCCCATCCTGAAATTTTTGCTTTGAAAATCATGGTGTATGACATTTGAGAAGTACTGTGCTGATACTTTATAGGAACTGACTTACAGAATTACAATCTTCTGTGTTGTGATGCCATGTATTTAGGTACATAGACATCAACATTTAGAAGGAACCTGCTACCTCCATCTTGGTGGTGGACCACTGTTCTGCCTTGAAGATGGAGGCAGCAGGTTCTTCCAAAACACTGGTGCCTGTGTACCCAACTACACAGCATCATCTCTCACAAGATTATAATCATGATACTCTTTGCTATGAGGATTTCAGACCGCACAGGTGCAATCAGTTATCAATATATAGGTACTTGGTTTTCAGTATTTCTTTTCTTGATATATATATGTGTGTATGTATGTGTGTGTGTGCGTGCGTGCGTGAGAGAGAGAGAGAGAGAGAGAGAGAGAGAGAGAGAGAGAGAGAGAGAGGTCAGACAAAAAAAGAAATGAGGATGTGTTAGTAAAACTTTTATTATTGAAAAACTACAGAATTCAAAGCTTGGCCTCTTCAGAGCAGTCTCTGTTGTCTTTAATGTTCTCCCTTTTCTTCCCTCATGCTTCAGAGTATTCTTGGAAGGCCTGTTTGGGAATGCTGTGTATATGCTGTGTCATATGCCTCTGTGTGTGCTCCATGTCATAAAAAGTTGTTCCTTTCATGAAACTTTCACATTTTGGGACCAGATAAGCATTGCAAGAAGTGGAGTCTTGTGACCACAAAGTGTGTTCCACTGTTGTGATAAGCTTTGGTCTAAAACTTCCTGAAAGAGAGAGGGTGTTGTCATGATGAAGAACCCACTTGTTGGGCCACAGCTGTGTCTTATTATGACGCACTTTTTCTCTTCAACACACCAGAATATCTTTCTGGAAGTCTTCGTAGACCATTTTCCCTGTTGGAAGATATTTGTGGTGCACGATAACTTTAGTGTCAAAAAATGCAGCATTGTCTTGATCTAGGAACGTGACAGTCTCGCTTTCTTCAGTAGGGGAGATGAGCTTGCTGTCCAGTGGAGGCTTTGTCTTTTAGCATTGGGGTCTTACTAGAATACTCATGACTCATCACAACTGCAGCATTGTTCAAAAAGTCAAGTTTTTAATGGTTTGTTTAAGAAGGTCATTGCATATTTTAACTGTTCATTTTTTGGTCCTGTATCAGAACTTTTGACTTCACCTTGGTATTCACCTTTCTCATGTCCAACTCTTCCTTCAGAATCTTGCAAATTGATTCCTTATTCATGTTTAGCATTCAGCCATCATTCCCATCATTATGCAGTGGTCAGTGCACTTAAAATTCTGAACTTTTTTATGTTTCATTGGGTTTTGTGGTGTGGGTTGACATTTCAGATTGTGATGTACGTCTTCACCATCTAGCAGTCTGTTATGCCATTCAGATGTTCACATCAGAGACATTGTTTCTTCAGAGAATGATACATTCAAGTTAGGGTTTTGCTGGATTCGTACATACATTTCTGTCACATTTTCAATCAAGGGCAATAAAACGTGTCTTACTTAATAGGCGTAACACAAACAATGTTTACCTACCTTCAACATGCAGGCGCTTTTGAGAATCTGGAAAGGCAATCCTAAAAAATTGTTTCGTCTGTTTGATTGTGTTGAGAGTCTTGTATAAGTCAAACATTCAATCTTGTTTATTTTTGGCAGTCCTTACATGCACTGAACTTTCCATCTTTTTTTTTCGCTCTCTTTTGGGAATATCACTTTTGGTTTATGCCTACTTTTTCTGGAATACAGCTGTGTCATAAAACAAGGCCTTGGTGTCTTCACTTTCATCTTGTGCCTTTGTCTTTTATGATTTACTGGTAGAAAATTGAAGTATATTATACGACTATTAAACAAGCATTTATTTTAAGTGCCATGTAAGAGGCTTATAGCTTTGCCTGAAACGTGATGGATGATTTATATGTTTTGCAGTGGTGATCAATTTTTCTGTTCACTGTGCCAGGAGTTGGGCATTTTCTGTCTATAATGTGCTTTATAAGGAAACATTTTCTTATGAGTGATGAGAATGACATTGAATATATATTAAAGTTCATTTCAAGTTTATAAGTATTCTGTATAAGTATAAGTATAAGTATTTCAAGTATTCTGTTGACTATATATAAACTGTTATGTTACAGAATCTAGAGCCTTCCTCAGTAAGCAGGCAGTATGCAACACTGCTCTTGGATGCAGCTTTGGAACACTGCAAATGGGAATTGTCTAAAGATCTTGTACGATTTCTCAGAGCAATTGGTAAGCTTACAGTGTTACATAAAATGTATCTGATAACCACACTCTGTAGTTTGGCTTGTGAAGGAATCTTTGTTATTACAGATCCAAATGATGTTGAATCACCTCGTGCCTCTTTCATTCTGCCATCCAAGTATGGAGTGAACCCACAGACTCCTCCTGTGAGCCCTAATGAAGAGGACCTTTCTCTTGTTCTTGGTACAATGCAGGTTTGTACTAACAGATGCAAAATTTCTGTGTAGTTTGTATGGGAGTTGATTTATAAAGGGCATATGTTTTACAAACTGAGCAGGGGAAAGTGCTGTACCTTAGGCTATTTTTTTACCTTCAGTCATTAGCCGTTGCTGTGCCATCTATAAGCAAATGTGTACAATATTCCTACCTGCTCTAAAATTGCTCCACAATGAGCAGTGTGTTTAATAGAGTTTTTGTAGTACAGGGTTATTTAATGTTTACAGTCTACTGAAAATTGTGGCTATGTAAAATATATTTTCAAGAAGGCTATTATGAATTTTTTTTTCAGAGTTTTAATGTTGTGTATGGTTTAAAGCACAGGTAACGTCTTATTTTTCTTGCAGTTTAGTTTGATATAAACAGTTTACCTGTTAAAGTAAAATAACTCTTAGATTTGCCGCTTCCTCCATCTTTTGTTCCTTCCTTCCTTCCTTCCTTCCTTCCTTCCTTCCTTCCTTCCTTCCTTCCTTCCTTCCTTGGGCTATCCTCAGTCATGGTTTGTAGCCAAGGGTCATGGTCACAGGCACCACATGGTGTATATGTTTAAAACAGATATAACTTTTTTTTTACCTTGGCCCCAGCTTAAAAACGTTTCCTTTCTAGGATAATGATACAAAGCAAATCAGATAAAACAAGGCAAAAGGGAGATTCATTAGACATAGAATGAGCCTTAAAAGATGTTATTAATAACAAAACAGAAGTGAGGATAGTAGTAGTTGTTCCTTCAGGTCGCAAGCAACCCCTGGTGATCCTGATGGACTTTCTTACCAAGAATACTGGCTGTTGCTATCCCTTAGCAGTTTTCGTTTTGTTGTTTCCTCTTTCCATGGCCTTGTAGGTCAGGACCCTCCATAGTGTTCTGTTTTGAATGGCAGTTTAGATGTCATGCCAATTTATTGTCACAGTTCATCATATTTCATCTCTCCATCTTATTTGCTGTCTTTGTCTTCTTCCACTGCCATCTGTCAGCCCAAACATCAAGTCTTTGTCCACTGAGTCTGACGTTTGCATTATGTGTCTGAAATATTTCAATTTTCTTTTTATGGCTAAAGTTTCTAGGGATTGCGTGGGCTTAATTAGATTAATCTCTGATGCATTCGTCCTCCTTGCTGTCTGTGGTATTTTGAGCAGTCTTCTCCACTTCCATAGCTCAGAGGAATCTGGCTTGCTTTTATGTGCCTTCATGAAAGTCCAGGTTTCATATCCATAGAGCACTGCTGGGAGGACTATTAGAAGTAAGGATAGCAGCATGTTAATTTTGGAATCTCAAGATCTATAATAAGCTGTACATCGTAATTGGTTGATTGTTTTAGACAGGTTGCAGAATTACATTAGGGTTTTACAAGGAACAGTGCTCTGAAATTTGCCTTTCAGTATGGTAAAGAAAACAGTGTAGTTATGCCAAAGAGTTAGGAAAAATTGTGTTTGCTGGTAAGAGAGGGTGGGGCTGCATTCATTCATCATTTTCAAAGGTGCACCACTTGATTCAAAATTATTGAAATTTATTCAAAGTAACTTAAGGTGAAAGAAAAATGTTTTCCATTACTTAGGAGCACTACAACATCGTTGCTTCTTAAAAGTGACACTTGTCAAATGTCATCCATCAAGATTGATGCACTGATGCACCCAGTTCATAACACTTTCCATCACGCAAAGTAACATGTTAAGTGATGCAACATTGATTTCTTTAAAAATTGTCTGTTCAATGTTATGTAACTCTGCCAGATGTGTTTGAAACACTGTACTTTTCAGATTTTGTATAAACGGAAATCACAGCCTCACATACTGGGCAAATGAGCTGGTCAGGAAATGCCACTGTGACACGAAATGATGCCATGTTGAAACATGATCATTAAAGTGTCCATCGACTGCTGAGCAGTATGTTCTGTTGCACTGTCTTGTTGGGACCAGCTGGTGGCAAGATTGATGTCATGATGGTGTAACCCTAGAAACAATTCATTCACCACATACACAGATCGGTTAGGTGTCGGAGTAAGTGCACTGCCAGCTTCATCATTAAAAAACAAGAACCAGTGGTACTGAACACTGATATCCTGCACTGTTACTCTCTGACTGTGATGTGGTTTGCAACACAACTGATATAGAGTAGCTTCGCTTCAGTATTCCTTGTTTATTCACACAACCCTTTCAATTTCATCTGCCATTATCAAGTGACAAATAAAATCTGCATCTTCATTCATGAAGCTAACAAATTGCTAACAAAATGTACTTCTTGAAGAAAAATCAGTTTTATGGTTACTGAGTGTGACGGAATGTTTGCATGCTAATTGTCTTGGACTACAAGACGTAGCGGCCCATACTCCATCAGTATGTCTTGTGTCTGCACAATTCTGACAGAGCCTCCAGGTGTCTTACCTGATGCAGAAGCCATGGTTCAAAACTTCTGTACCCTGTTTGTGATGGCGTTGCAGTCAGGAACATTTGCGTATGTCCCAGTGTTGGTATGTTGTCTGAATATTCATTGTCTTGCTATCACAGAGTCATTGTTTAAAAACATATGTGTATGGAGCACATGGTGGACAGCCGACCACTGATCCAGGTTTACTAAGTGACTTTCCTGGCTCATGGCTATAGTGCATGTACTTTCATTCCATCTCCATGGCTGCCAGAGTACTGTGTAGACAAAGATGTGTGAACACTTACCCATTCTGTATGTGGCTTAGGGACTGAGGAAATCCAAAGGTGCTGGTGTTACTTGATCTATAAGTTTTAATGGTGAAAATGTGAATGCAATCAATTTTTGCAAATTCAGAGTAACTTATTTCAAGACACAGTTTCACTGCTAGTAAGGCCTGTAATTTTGATTAGATTGGCAATTCAGATGTGTATATTCCTTCCAAAATTATCTCAACTGAGGGAATGAAGCAAGTGGGTAGTGTGACTGAATCAGAGAGAGAGGGAGAGAGAGAGAGATAAACATCACAATGATGGTTGCTGTAAATGCTGTTAATAACTACATTACTCCATTGTTAATATTTCCAAGAGTGAATTTCAAGAATTATGCAGAATGATGTGCTGCAACTTCTGTTGGAGGTGCAAAGCCAACAGGATGGTAAAATGAGACTCTCTGGTTTATGGGAATAATCTTATCTTGTGTGAAAGGCCTTGTAAGGACGACCCAACTTTCTTGGTTGTACATGTCATGAAGCCTACTCATGAATCCCAGCTGTCAGTGTGACACCAGAAAATAGGCTTGGCATGCTCATATTGCTGCTGTGTAAATTACATATTGCACTATCATGGTTGATACAAAACATGTTCAGTTGCTTGCCTTACTGATTGAGTGTTGTCACTGCCAGGCAGACCTGTAAACATTTACATTATTACAGGTGTTATTGGAAAATCTTTCAGCAAGGCATTTACAATACTTAGCACTGTAAACGTGACAGGAGTATATCCCTTAAATGAAAGTGTTTTTGATGAAAGTGAACTGACCTGCTTTGTCACTGATAGACTTCACTGTCAGGTGAGAGAAGCAGACACTACATCTTGAGACCCAAAGGAAGACACAGTTGTATCCATGAAGAAGGAACAGTGGCAGAATACACAGGGAGGAGGAGTGTAGAAACAGCTGGATCCCATTAAACATGCGAGAGAAAAATGAAATTTTAAAGAGGGGATACTATTAATGGGTGTAACAGGAGCATGAAGAGTTTACATGTGTAGAATTGAGGGTGGTGATTATGCAGAAGTGACTGAGAACAAGTGTTAATATTATGGAAGGAAGTTCTTCAGTTCCTGATATTGCACGAGAGAATTTTATTTTGGATATCTGGCAGGGAAGAGGAGCATTTCTTGTTACTTGGTTGAAGTAGTGAATGATTTTCATGGATAAGAATATGAAGTGAGATATTACAAGCAGCTTGAGAGCACAAATGAATTTATCTTTGAGAAAGAAAATGAATATCTTAGCAGTCTCATTAGTGACTTTACAGAAAATTTAATCTCCAGTACCAGCAGGATTGTCCAAACACCAAGCAACACTGCTACACTTTCCATTTGATTTTCTTGCACCCAGTTGAAATACAGTAATGCTGCTTCTTTAGGTGTATAAAATGTGATTATGTACATTCTACTTAATTTTAAGTTGAAAATAGCTTAGCTTTGATGTATATGTAGGTGTGATGTGAAATGAATGTTGGTGGATTAATATTAATTGCATACACTTTTCTTCTGTTATTAATGTTTTTATTTTAGTGGTTTAAGTTGTGTGTATTTATTAGTGCAGTAGGCCATAGATATACTCAAATTACATTTATCCTTCACTTTCTCTTGAATTTTGTCCCAAGGTAGCAAGTGGGGTGATGTGAGATACAACCATATGTTGAACAATGGGTCACTTTACTTTTTTATGCGCATTCACAATATTGGAAAAAGCAGCTATTAACTTCATCATGTCTGCCTGTCCATGTGCCCACATGGAACAACTCAGCTCCAAATGGATGGATTTTCAAGAAATTTGATATTTCAGGATTTCTTGAAGATCTGTTGAGAAAATTTGTGTTTGATTAAAATCGGACAAGAGGAAGAAGAGTGGGTACTTCACATGAAGATCTGTATACATTTGTGATATTTCACTGAGTTATTTGTAGAATGAGAAACATTTCAGGCAAAAGTTGCAGGAAAAATCAAAACACATTTTGTGTTCAATAAATTTTTTTCCAAAAATCGTGTCATTTATGACATAATGTGGAAAAAGATGGAATAGTGAGACAGGCCACAGATGACAATATAACAGGGCACAGAAAAGCCATGAGCATGCTGGATAAATGAGGTAAAGATAGAGAGACACACACGCATAAAATTTAATACTTACTGTGTCGTAGGCACATTCATATGATGTGCCAATTTTTAGGCATGTTTGCATAGATGGGAAAAGCATCTGTTAGCTCTGTGACTTCTATCTGTTCACATCTGTGAGCACAGTTTGTGCCAGACTAATTTCTTTAAAATTTTGTATTGGTGACATGAAAATTTGTTGAGAAAATCCAGATTTGTTTACAATCAGACAAAAATATCGGGCATCATACATGAGTACCCAAGTGTGTTTCATGTTGTTTGCAGTGACATATATAGTGCAGCAGTAAATAGAATGCATTGTTGCATTTCCATGGCAGTGCTTTCTTATTTATTATATTGTTGACAGTGACATGTGTCAACAATACAAGGGGAACTCGCTGTTGTATCCCCATGGTAACAATGGTTGTGCATTGCATCACAATGTTACGCTGCATGTACGTTGCCTGTCTTGTTCCTTTTAAATGTTATCAATAAACATTCAAGTAAAGAAACTTCACATTAAGTGTGATCCAGTTGCTATAGTATGTACCATTTTAAACGGTGAAAACAATATAAAATTAAATGTAATGAAGTTTTGTATAAAATTAGTGAACATGTTTTAAATGTTTTCGTGGTAGAGCGATAGTTGTAATGTTAAGTATATCATGTACCTGTGCTTCAGGAGTCCGATGTTTTTGTGTACCCAGTAGACACAGTACTGAGGAAAGTATTTGTAGGTCGTCTGAATGTAAACTGTGGTCGTGACGTATTTGGAAGTCACAGGCTACCTGATATAGCGGGTTATGTTCACCTGTGTATTGTTCAGGGACCAGAATGTGATGTGTAGTATTGGTACTATGGAAGGCAGTATGTACGTCTGTGTTTCTGAATAGGTTTGTAATTTTTCGTACTAGTGGGCTATGGTACATAAGGGCCCATTTTTTTGGTTTGTGTGGCATATTGTGTGAATTGGGACTATTCATTTATCGTCGTATCTGTAAGTTTAACCTAAGTATCTGGGTGTAGGGAAAGTTACTAGCTTTAGCTATGTGCTGTATAATGTGCCATTCTCTTTGTTTTTGTTTTGGTGAGAGGGAAAGTGAGTGCATGTGTGTGATATAATATGTATGCACAGCTGTTTTGTGTTCTGTGGGGTGGTTTGAGAAAAGGTCGTAGTTGTACCTGTTATGGTAGGTTTTCTACATATGTCAGTTTTGATACTGGTTTCCTTCCATATAAGAAGCAGATCAAGGAAGTTTATTTTTTCATTCTTTTCAGTTGTGGGTTTAAAAACTATGTCCTTGTATACATGGTTCATACTGTTGGTGAGAGTGCCTGGATCAGTCATTTTGTTGTTGTAGATGATCAGTGTATCGTCTGCATATCTTGCATTTTTTGCTCCAAAATGTTTCGATCCCTGTTGGGATCATCTTCGGGGATACATTTAAAAGTTAAAATCACACAAACAGGATGACAATACTGTGTTGTAAAATGTGTATAAAACAGTTGTGTGCAGTTCACTTACAGATCCTTGTTTTTTACTGGAAATATTAAAAACACTAAATTAGTTAAAATACAAATGTGAACAAATATAATGAAGTTTTACATAAAATTAGTGAATGTGTTGGAGCATCGTATTGTAATATAAGAAGATATTTAGTAATAACAGTACATTAAGTGGTATAATTTGTACTTATTGAATAAAGTGTGCACGGTAAGAATAGTATAAAATGTGCAAAATGTGTTGTGACTGTGTGCCAATAAGTTACAATTCCATAAAATAAATGCAAGACACTGAAGAGTTAGTGAAAGTGACTGGAACTACGGACCCCCTCTTCTAATGGCAATACAGATGTCCCAGAGCACATAGTTCAAAGCCTGTGGAATCTGAAGATGTATACTGCAACTGTTTTTGAAAAAAGAGCAAGACAACCCATGTTTGACAAATATTTCAAGGAAAAGTAAACATCTGGAGTGAAATGTGAGCTTGTGAATGAAAAGTCAGTGACAGTGTAGTTAAAGATGTAAATAAAACTGTGAATGAAAGGTTCCAGACAAAATGGTCAGATGGTCAGATACAGGTGAGAATGTGTTAAGACAGCTGCAAGTTATACAAATTCAGCATACATATGTAATAAGTTCACAAAAAAATAAAAACTAGAACTTTTCAGTCCTACCCTTGTAAAACATTTCCCACTTAAGAAGTCAGATTTTCTTGGAATTTTCAAAAATGTCTTTAAGAGAGTTTCAGTTTGTTTACATACTGTGTTACAAGGATTGTAGCACAAGCAATCATGGGATATTTTATTAGGTCTAGATATTGGCTGAGGGTGTCTGAGAAAATCCACAAATCTGACCTGGCTGGGATTCAGAGTTACATATAAATAACAAACCACTATGTGACTTAACCGTTTGTTTCAAATTATTAGTGTTATACTTGTGTTGATGTGATGTTTATGTGTTTACATGCTCTCCTGAATTTTTGATATTGATAAAACACATTTGACAGGTATCTAGGGGCCGTAGTTACAGTACCACAACATCACCTAAAGTTCAGCAGATTGAGTCAGGTACTGCATCGATGACAGGACATCACAGAGAAATGTTGCGTTCAAATAGTGGTAGTGGAGAGTGCAGCAAGTCTGTACCTCTGAGACGTAAGAAATCTGTTCCTACAGGACGAGGAGATACCAGGTATGACATCACATGTGAAATTGACAGTGATACAACTCTATTTCCATGGGGAAGCTAAGTAATACTATTGTGAAATAATCTGAAGGTGATACCTCATTCTGAAAAAGCTGGCTGGTTTAACATTTCTTTAGTTTGTCCAGTGAAGGCCCAGAAGTTCCAGAATAATAATTCAGTTTCATTCTGTTTCAACTTGCAGATGTGCAGGCATATTCAGAAGTTGTCAGACTGAATCAAAAATGAAATGCATGCTTATAGTGCAGTGCATGGCTTTTGGCTGGTGAAGGATTTAGCAGGACTGGACGGGCCTACCGAGTGTGGTGAAGTGGCTAGGGGTAGGTGTCTGTTTGCTTGGAACTCCAGTGTGACAAGGTTAGCAATACTTACAGAGGCAGAGAGAAGGACTAGACCAAACATGACACGGTTGCTGCATTAAGGACCTGTTCGTAGCCTACTGTTCAAAAATTCCACCAGCCAAAAACCATGAACTGCCCTATGCCTTTAATATTGGATGTTGTGCCCTTCAAAGCAGTCCCCTTCCAAGTTTATGCAACAGTTCCAGCATTTTCTGCCACTGCTGGAAGCACCACTGGTACTGACGTTTTGGACTTGCACGTAGGATGGTCAGCTGTTGTGAGCATCCAAGATGCAGACTTCACAGATATCCACTGCATGTTGAAGCCTTGCATAGAGTTTGCCAGCGTGTTCCGTATGAGAGACCTAACCTGCCAGCACTTTTCAGAATGGTACTCCATCACACCATGCTGATGAACTGGCAAACTTTTTATGTGATTTTGTCTGCATGACCTATGGAGGGACAACTTCAACATCCGTTGTCTTGAGCAGGGGTGAAACCACTCAATGGCCTGTGTTATATTCTTGGCATTGCTGTTGGAACCTGTTTTCAGCATTTTATACTACTGTGATGCAGTTTTACTGAGTCTGAAGCAAAACTTAATGCTAATGTGTTGTGCCTTCAAAGCAGCCATTGGGAAATTTGTACTTCCCTTGCAGTGTTAATGAAAGGAGGCCAGCCTACATAACAGCAGTCAAAACGAGGGGTTTAACAACTCTTGTTCACATTTAACTTACACCATAGGATGAAGAACAAATATTAAATAGAAATAGAACAAGGAATAGTGAACATCCAGGACAACCTCTAATTCAGAACATAATTGAGATTATTGCAAAATTACAAGACATCCTCCCTGAGGGCAAAAAACAACATATTACAGAATTTTCACTTTCACCTGGAAGTACTAGACATTGATTTTAACTTGAAACTATTCAATTTTAAACCAGTGTTTTTATTACTTTATGTGGAACCTGTACCTGCTGAAAAGAGTTTAAATGAATTTGGCTTATCTTGTCTTATGAAATGTGTAAAGTTGAGATCTCAACTACGTCTGTATAGTGACGTGAACAATGGTTTAACATAATTTACATGATATCTTTTATTTGGTACTCTAATTTTGCCTGGCAATGGCCTTCTGTACTTGAGCAAAAACAGGTTTTATTCAATATATAATAATATAACATGTAACTTAGTTGTGATTAACAGCTTTCACCCCTTTACTCGGTGTATCTTCATCATGGCAGGATGTCTGTCGTAAAGATATTTATGATAATGAAACCTATAATCAGAACCAGACTTGAAAATAAAATGTGTATCGAACATAGCATAAAGTTTGGTAGCTGTATTTTTTTCATGCAGGATGTAATTATTATATTTTCATGACTTGGCCATCTTGAATGAGTTGGTGGCAGTTCCTACATACCAAATCCAGTGGGTTTTACCAAAATTGTGCTTAGCACTCCATTTCTGAGGTGTGTTTGATGTATACTGAGTTTTGAAAGTTGGCAGTACTCACATATTCAGGTGACTGATCCTCATTGTACTGACATATTTTTCATTTTATACGTGAAGCTTGTACAGCAACTAAAAATCCTCTCGTGGCCAGCTGTGGGATGGTGCAGAATTTTGTTTCAGAGACCACTTTATCCTCCATTATCAGTGAATGATATAGGCAGTTGTTGTAGGTTATGTAGATGTTTGAAGCCCCTTTTTCACTGTTGCCCATCACAGTATGATGGTAGAGACTGAGACGGCCTCTGAAAAATTGGACTTCTGCTTCAAGTTCACACAGCTGATCACCAGGGAGGATTTCATTTTTTTTTTAAGATTATTAACAACAGTTGGGCTTAAACCCAGGGCCTTAGAAGACTAGGGTAGTGTGTTAGGCACTAGACTTGTAAGCAGTCCAGGAATAGTTGCTGTTGACCTGTTTGTATATTATTTATTCCAATGACAGTAAGTCCTGAACTTAGACAAGTTTGAGTTACACGGATCTGTAGCTGCTCAGATACATCAGCATGGTTTGTTATATGTAAACTGTTTAGACACTTCACCTTGTATGGTCATTAGTACTGCATACGCAGAGTTTGTGTATTGTAATACATTACAATATGGTATGTAGTGTAGTGTTAATGGTAAGAAATGGATTGGATTGAGTATCAATACTGCACTGCCTGGAAAGATCTACCAGATCATAGACATTGCAAACTTTTTATTAGTAGACCATGTAACAAAAGAGCTAAAGATCTACTTAAATTAAGTAGGCAGCAATTAAGAATGGTGTTTACATTCCTCTGGGGCCATGCTCCTGTGAGGAAGCACGTGCATATTATGGGCCTGTTTGATGGAGATCCTACCAGCAGATTTTGGAGGATGGAGACTGAAACAGTGCACCTAATTATTTGTTGCTCTGAGGAGTTGGCTCATCAGCACTGACATGTGGGCATTTTATGGTTGCAATTGCAGAGAACCATCAGGTTCAGCAGAAGAGTTCTTTATAGATGTTATCTTGCAACGCCATGCTCGCCGCCTTCTCTCAGCCCACCGTTTAATGGATCTTGGGCACTTTGCTGCACACCTGGATTTCCACCTTGTGGCATGGCTTGGCAGAGAACGGGACAGGGTGGCTAGAGTGGATGACTTTGTGGCAGCTCTCAAACAACTACATTTGGATTTTGTCTGGCCTTATCCAGTGCTCTCTCATCCTGTGTCATACTACTTACAGCAGAAAACTTCAGCTTCAGGTATGGTTTTCGTGAAGAGTTTGTGTTACATGTAATTATAAACAAGAGGAAGTGTATGCATGGCATCCAGCTCCAGGATATTTGGTCCATATATTTAATACTTCAAAAACTAAGAGTTTGGTCAGGGTTTCACGTGCATTGTGATCAAGATGTGTGCGATAGTTGATGTAAAGTTTTTGCTATTGTTACATTTTATGAAAATTGGAATAAGTTCACAGATATTAGTCAAACTGCATGGTATTAAATTTCATTACAGTCTGTTTGATGGTTGTTGAGTGATTATATGCAAACAGACAGTCAGCTAATGTGCTAAAGGTAGTAGGAACATTTTTGCATCTTTGCTTGTGAGTACACCAAAAAAGTAGGGTTAATTCATGTTTAATGGTCCTTTGAGTTGGAGCATTGTTCTGAATGCTAAATTCATGCAATGTATTCACTGTTTCATCCCAAAAAAAGGTGACTTGTCTGAATGCAAGAATTGGAGAGGAATTACATTGTTATCAGTCCCAAGTAAAGTTTTTACTAGAATATTATTAAATAGAGTAAAGAAACCAGTAATGGAGAAGCTGAGAAGAGAACAAGCTGGTTTCAGGGAAAATAGATCCTGTATAGATCAAATAAATACACAAAGAATAATAATAGAACAGTATATGGAATTCAGGTCACCCCTGTATCTTAATTTTGTGGATCTGGAAAGGTCATTTGACAGCATTACAAGGACTAGTATTATAAAGGCCATGAAAATCTTTGGCATCCCAGAGAAAATTATTAAGTGAACTGGAGAAATGTGCAGAGGATATGCATGTAAAGTAGAGGATGAAGGTGAACTATCAGACCCTTGTGAAATTAAAGCCAGAGGAAGACAGGGATATCTGCTGTCCCCAATCTTTTTTCTGATGGTTGTAGACATAATTATGACAGCATTAATGATGAAGGACAAAAGAGACAGAGGTATTCAGTGGAATCTTATTAACAAATTAGAAGATCTGGGTTATGCGGATGACATTTGTTTGCTTGCACCTACATTTCAGGCAATGAAGACTAAATTACAAGATTTAACAGAAGCAAAAGTAGCTGGACTACGAATAAATATAGGGAAAAACAAAATAAGTCAGAGTAAATGCTGCAAATAAAGAGAGGTTTTGCATATAGAATATAATGAGCAGGTGGAGGAAGTCGAACACTTTTGCTGTCTGGTTAGTCCAGTAACTAAAAATGGAGGTATTGAAGAAGGCATAGACAGTAGAATTAAGAAGGCCAAAGGTACATTTGCTCAGCCGACTGCTATTTGGGGATCAGACATATTGTCATGCAAAACTAAGCTCAGGATTTCTGAAACAAATGTCAAATCTGTATTATTATTTGAATGCCAAACCTGGAAAATAACAAAAATATTGTAAATAAATGACAGACTTTTATAAATAGGTGTTCGCATGCTATTCTGCAAATAAGATGGCCCATAAAAATATCCAATCAAGCATTATGGGACATGGCAAAACAACAACCAGTTGAAATACAGATGAGAGAAAGGAAACGGGGATGGATTGGGCATACTTTATGGAAACCACATAATGACCTGACACGAGAAGCATTGGACTGGAACCCTCAAGGGGTCAGGAGAAGAGGGTGCGCAAGGCTGACATGGAGGAGATTGACAGACGAAGACCTAATTAAGATGGGAAGGAGCTGGAAAACAGTCAAGGAGCTGCTGAGGGCTAGAGTGAGGTGGCTGAACTTCACAGAGGCCCTGTGCTCCATATGGGAGTTACAGGACAGCAGCAGCATTCATTGTTTCTGTAATGCCTGCATTTATAGCCTCTGGTCATAACTGGCAGTAGTTAACGGCTACCTGGCTGTGTGTGCTTGGCAAGAGATGGAGACATGTATAGCTTAATGTGAACTGTGACCCACAGGGGATGGCTTATGTGCTCCATATTTACAGAGTTTTGGTTTTTTTTCTAGATGTGAGAGGTGCAAAATGTATGCTGAAAATGTGCACTCAATTCAGCTGTATTCCAACTCAAGACCTTCAGTGTGATGTACTGGTGTCTATACCAATAGGCTGTGAAGATACATGACAAACAAAAATTAAATCAGTGTCGTCCAAACACAACTGAATTCTATTTATTATATAGAACTACATGTTTATATAGAACTACATAGTTGGAGTCGGTGCATTTTTACTGACTCGGACTCTACCTAAAAATTCCTTACGACTGTGACTCCACATAAAATTCCTTCCAACTCTGACTCCACAGCCCTGGTTTGGACAGGTACTGATTTAATTTTTGTACTGTTAACAACACAACATGATGACTTTGTTAAAAGTACATGGCTGGATGAAAGTTAGCTTAGATAATTGAGCAGGAATGGTATGAATTGAACCATAAGTTAGGAATGTTAAGTGGGTATCTTTATCATATGTTTCTTTATCAAAGAATCTTTTCCACGAAACTTCTGTATGCATTCTTTGTCTCACTCATCCTAGATGGAATTGTATTTTAAAAGTCTGATATGACAGAATAATTTTGTAGAAGAGGAGGAAAAGAGATCATTTGATTTCAGTGAAACTGAATCACACAGGCAACAGTAAAACTTTATTGAGGTTGCAGTTTGCGAGAAGATCAGGTATGTAAAAAGAATGTTGTTCTAAGAGCAAAGGACAGGTAAGTGTGAGTTACAGTACTTTGTCAATGGATGGCAGGAGTGTGAGTGATTGTATAATTGTATCACTTCTGCGTGAAAGTGTGCAGAACACTGTTTTTATTAAGAGAATTACGAACAAAGAAACCGAATTGAAAAGGTTGATTGCAGGTTCATGTCCTTCATCTCCGACCATTGAGGATCGCATGAAATCCCCTACAGTGGATGTGGTAAGCCCAGGTACTATTGGAGGAAGCAGGGTTGGTGACAGTGGCTACATGAGCTGTGGAGGTGGTCAGCATGACACAATCCTTTCTGCTACTGTCCCAGCTCCAGCTGAGGTGGGGTCATCACACTGTAGAAACACTGTGTTGGTGGCCAGTGAATACCATACTAGTTCTATTGTTGAAGCTCACCTTATGCCACATCTTCTGCAAGGTATGTTAAGTTTTATATCATCTGCATTTATTGATTAGGTCATGAAATCTGTTTCTGATATAAGTATATGTGTCATACTGTTTTTATCATCATCATCATCCTTGCCATCACCATAATTATCTTTGATAGATATTCCAGGTTTATTTCTTTTATATCACACCTTCCAGGCATTGACTTCTACATATGTCTTCTTATCAAGTACAGCAGGACCACCCCAAGTTTTTGTTGGCTTTATTGCGGTATTGTGTTTGGTGTTTCATATTCACATACAGATATGCCTGTTTTGTGTTCTGAGTACCTCCTGTCAGTATGCATCTCTCTTCAGAGAGATGGTTGTCACCACATGATTATTGACATTGTAATTAGACCTGGATTAACATCAATTATTAACCCTTTATGGCCGAACAGGAAGACAGTCCCAGTAATTTAAATGCTCTCAATGACCAAAAGAGAAAACATCGTACTGCAACGCCATTTTCTATACCTATAATTACATATTTCTTTTTCAAAATATTTGCCTAAAAGGCATGTGTAGGCATAAAAGAGTGTGTGAAATTTAATTCTAGTTAAAATTATTACTAATGAGGTTCAATTTTTCCGACTAACAGCCTTACAATTTTTACAGCAGTCATGAATTAGTTACATACGTCTCTGGGCAGTCGTTCTTATTTTTTACTTTTATTGGTGAAGTGAAGCAAATACTCATACATAAAGACCATTTGGACAAGTTCCTGTTCCTTCATACAGCTCCTTCTGTAAAATCCACACCTGCTTAACCCCTATTATTTCATCAAGAAAATGCTACTGAACGATATTAGTTCAGTAATTACAGTAGTAATTTTTACTTTGATTTGTGTGTTCCGATTTTCAGTTTCAGTGTCAGTTGGTCCCCTTACATGCAATTTGGTGTGATATATCTGGAAACATGGGGTAGTACACAACCCTATGTTGCATTCTTGATGCTTGTTTGTGTTCTTGTTTCTTTGTTTTTGGTGAAACACCCACAGCACTGAATTCTCTGACATTGCGTAAGCCAGTGTCTGTTGTGTCAAGTCATTTTAGTTGGCTGGTGGATTGGGCTTGTCTTCCTTGTCTTGCAGTCTGAGGTCAAGGCACCCTTCCCACCTCTTGTATTAGGTCCCTCACCAGTGTCAGCCTGAGTTGTGGGTGTGATTATGTTGAACCACAAGAGGTGAGAATGATAAAGCTGTTGAGAATGGTAAGGTATAGGACATGGAAGAATAGCTTCTTTGTCCATTTCCAAGTCTGTCTGGTAATAGAGTAAGAGTTCGTGATGCGGTCAGATTTGTCGACGTATCCCACGTGTGTATCATGCATAGTTTTGTACTGTTGCTGGTTTCACAACTTTTCTGTGCTCATCACAGAAATTACCCTGTGATGGTGGAGAATGCATGTGCATCAGTATGTTTACAGGTTGTTTGTCCTTCCACACTGTGACTGCTTTCACCTTAGTCTTTAGGTCACCCCTCTTCAATTTCATTTTATGTCCACAATTCTTCATCATCCCATTTCTGTTTGGTCAAACAGTCCCACAGCAGTTTATTTTATTAGAATGTAAATCATCACATAACGCTGGAGATGAAAAGAAATTGTCCATGTACAACTTATGTCCCACATGTTCAATCCTTGCAGTAAGTCCTGTTACAGTTGTATGTGTAGCTGTCATGGAAGGAGTCGCACATTTCCCATCTTTGCCTAAATAAATATTGTAAGTACATCCCTTAGAATCACACAGCTTGTAGATTTCCATCCCAAACCGCTTGTGTTTCTTTGGTATATATTTTTTGAAGATGACTTTACCTGAAGAGCACAGTGATTTCATCAACTGCTTAATGTTTTGTCAGACTGTAATATTTAGCATATGAATCATTGAGCTTGTCAGATATAGCTCTCATTTTCCACAGCTGGTCATAATTTTCATCTGTCTCATCAGGCTCAATTTTAGTGTTACTAAAATGTAGAAATCCAAATATGTGATAGAATCTGTCTCATTTTGTAGTGTTTCTGTAAAAGGCCATGTAGAACTGGTCTAGCATCAACCAGTAATCTTTCAGTGTGTCCCTCTGATCATGCCCTGTCTGCACAATGATTGCCAAATCAAAGACATTTTGTGAACAGTCACGTCAGGCAGTGGGGACCATCCTTCGTCCACTGTGTCCAAGTGCTGGTGATAATATCTGTTTGTCTCTTCCACCAAGAGTTGTATAGTTTCAAAAAAGAACATCCAAACACTAACTTGGGAAGAGTTTTTATTGATGTGGGGTGCCTCTGTCATAACCAACTGGGACCCCCTGTAAACCTGTGGACTACAGGTACAGTAGGGTGGCAGTTTGTATTGTCAGTCCACTTCGTGAAGTTTGTGTCACTGTCATCGTCACTGTTGCTGTGAGCAGAAATGTTGTCATCTGCCAATGAACGTGCATCAGAGTCCAATTCTAATATCAGTGCAGTGATGTCTCAGTCTGTAAGGTTTCTCCTTGCAGCTGTACTGCTACATGCACTTCAGCACAACTCAGCACACAACAGACCCAACACCTTCCGACTCTGATTGTGATTCAAGTGTCTGTTCTGCCTGGCCTGTCACATGTTATTGCTCTGACAGGGAACGAACTGAACTGTTCAATTGAAGATAGGCATGAGCATGCTCCAGCAATGCAAAAAAGGCCACAAAGAAATCTTATAGCAGAATTAAGAACATTTGCCTCTGGTTCCATATTGCACTAACCAGAGCAGTGAATGTCTGTATGCATTCCTTTCCTCTCCCACTGACTGCATATGAACTCATTCACCTCAGCACCAAGATAAGCCAGCACTACCACGAAACCTAATCATCAGTGTAAGACTGAAACCTAAACAACATCTGAGGAAATACCCTGACATGTACAGTCAGCTCCAAATTTTAAAGCACAGGGTCTCTATTTACAGCAGGAGCTATTTGAAAATAATAAATCTAGAAAATGAAACTTGAGAGTGAAAAATAAACAAATTAAAAAATGACCTTTAACTAAGCTGCTTAAAAATAGGTGGATTTTCTTGAAACTTGTGGAACTAGTAGGTGGATTCTTACTTAAGCATGTACTTTTTTTTAAGTTTTGAAAATGTGTGAAACACAATCAGTAATATTAGCAGGTACTAAAATGGGCATTTAAAGCAAAGAGAACCCCAGCTGTCAGCAGCTACTTTGGGATTTAAATCACTCATACTTTAAAGGTTAAATACCACATATTCCAAAAACAGTGTAGAAAATGCAGTTATACAAGTTTCATTAGACACCAAATGCACAAAATATGTAACTAGTTGCAGTAACTATTTCCTCTTGCTAAACAGTAACAGTGCTGTGTAGGTGATCCTTGTAGTCAAAATGTTTATAGTCATAACTGTTATTCTCAGCTGTGGGCAAGGCGGGGATTGCTGGGTTGCCAGGTGTAACTTTTATTTCACTGCCTTTTAAACTGAATACTCACTCTTGTTTCTTGTAGACCAAGTCATGGGGTTGATTGTTGCCTCAGTTGTTGCTGGCTTTTAAATACCCTAAGTGTCATTTGTGATTCCATCTCAGAAATACCACCTGAGTGTGCTGGACAATATACATGTAAGGGTTTGGTTCCAGAATCCATTATCTGTCCATGTTATTTGTTAACCTCTGTACTGTGTGGGAGGATCCAGGTAATTGAGGAATCCAAACTAAGTTGGCTGATGGTATTGTCCCAGTATGCCGTGTGTGCTGACTCCATATATGTTCTGTATCTACTGTTGGGCTCTATCGGAAGGACTGTGGCTTCATTCCAACATACCTGGTGGCCTTACTTCAAAGGCATGCTGGGCCAATTTTGATTTTTCTGGACATCCCTCTTTGAAATTCTCTCAGTGTTCCATGAGCTGCATAGCTAGCATTCTACCTATTCCTCCAACATTATTTCGGCCACATTTGCATGGGATCCTGTAGATGCAGTGTGGCGTCTGTTGTGGGCCTGCTTGTGGTTTAGTTCTCATAATTGAACCCCTGATGGTATTTTTTTGTTTTGAGTACTGTTCTGATATTATATTGGTTCCCAGTGTGTTTAAACTTTTCAGAGATTGCCTTTACATGGGGTACGTTTATTTACCAACACAAGGGACTTTTTCTGATTTTTTGGAAGACTTGTCTCTGACAGTGTTGAGAGTTGTGGTGATGAAGTGTAAGGGATAAATACTGAGCTGTAGATCCCATTTCAGGTTACCAATTTCTTCTGTTAGATCTGGTTTTACTTGACATATGATGGCTGTATTATGTAAGCTGTGAATGACGCCCTGTTTCGCATGCGGAGAGTCATTCGCAGGTTATGTGATTATGGATTTCAGTCTTTTATATTTTGTACACTGTGCATATTGTGCATTTGTTGGTTTACATTAGAAATGGATTTCAGTCATTTAAGCTTTTCATAAAGCATTTGGCTGGCCAGTCATAAGAGTGTCTTCTGTTCAAACCATAGGAACTGAAGTGTCTGGCTTGATTGAGGCAGTTATTTTTGGTGTCACAGTTGTTCAAGTGAAATTTTGGGCTGGAGCATTACATAACTGCCGTGAACTATTATACCCTATGTAATGTGCTTTGGTACAGTGTGTTACTGCATAGTAATACTCTCCAGGACTAAAATGCTGCTCATTCTGATATACAATATCTGCAAGTAATTGACACTTACATTAAACTGAGAGTTGCATTCATTGCAGGTATTTGAAGTACACTTATGCTGTGAGTGAGAGATACTTCTCATCTGAATAGAGCTGAGGCAAGCTGGTGTAGCAGACTATATGCTACTAGTCATATCCATACAAGAAATGTTGCCACCCTGTTACAAACTGTATGTCCCCTATGGCCTCAGTAGCACTTAAGGCAACAGTGAGTCCTCGTTTGCCATTTTTCACAAGCCATTGTTGGCCTTGTCCAGCAAACTGGGGACTTGAGGCTTCGTAAACATTAAGATATATATATATTAGGCAGATAAATTGTTCCAGAGTTACAAATTCTTCAAAAGTTCAATAACATAATAATTTGCTGCGGAATATTTCTCATAGTTTTGGAAAAGGATAACTGATTTGTAACCAATATTAAAGTAAGGTAGGTGGTTCAGTAGTTTGCATATTCACACATACAATTACTCATACAAATGCTGTGTTAGATGAAGATACAGACAGGAAATTTGAAACAAATCTTGTAGGTTCAACAGTTTGTTGTATTAGCTAAAATCTGATGAAAATAGGTAATATTTTGTACTCACATGTGTGGTGAAAGCCTGGAAGTTTAGGTCTTTAGGCACTTTGCTAGGGGACCAGTGTGTGGCTTAGTGAAGTTGTGACTGCAATTTCCTACTTGTTAGCCAAAGGATAATAACACATGTCCAGGTTCTGCTTGGGAAGTGGGGTCACTTGACATCAATAGGAGATGGACAGAACTGAATGATCCTCTCCTACACATTTGAGGTTTCACAGCTGAGATGCAGTGATCCAATAGCAAACCCTGATTCAAAATTTGATGCCCATGAACACTGCGTGTAGCACCTTACATAGCCATGCCTGGGCATGGGGAAGGGCTTCCTGTATTCAGATACTAATTCTGTTCTGTGCAGTATTTGTTATTCAGCTGGTATTCTCATTCATGATTTATTTTGCATTCATTCTGTATTCTGTGTTCAGCTTTTGTTTATTGCATTAATCAGTGGAGATTACCTGTTCTTGAACTAATGCAGGTTGTGGCAGAAGCACCTGATTTTTTTGAAATGAGGTAACTAATAAAAAGAATGTAATATTAACAGACATATAGGTGCATTCATAATTCATAATTCAATGTGGAATTAACTGTAAATGACAGCATTTGAAAATGACACTGTTCAGGTGACATCCATTGCCACCTCAGAATTCTTGCATTTCACCTGGCAGTGAGATCATGTTGCAGAAAGGTATGAGGGATGGCTTCAATACACTGCTGCTTCCTAGTTGTAAGTTGGAGATGCTGGTAGGGTGTGTATCATTCCTTTCAGCCTTCTGATAGTCCCACAGGAAAAAATGTACTGCCAAAAGATAGGGTTAGCAAGGAGGTCAGTTTATGTCTTTGGAAACTTGAGTGTGTCACGTGGCACTGTCAGTATTCTTGTACATTGCTGACTGGAGTTTAGTCACCATGGAGTGTTGGTCAGTTGAAGAGTGAATTGTGACTGAGGAGGTGCAGCTGTTTTTAACCCTTTGACACCAGAATTTTTTGTAACAGAAAATCCTGGCTAAAGAGTCCCCTTTTCACAGGGGTTGATACAGCACACAGTCTGCAGGGGTGTATGTATGCTGCCCCTGCTTTCGTTACTCTGTTGCTGTGGAGATCAAAGCGGTGTGAAAAAGGGTCAGTAATTACTTGAGATTAACAGGTCATCTGCATTCAGTCTGTGCGGCTGAAAATGTGTATGAGGTCTGGAATGCCATGTTGCAAAGTTTGCACTGGTCATCTTGCTGCCATGCTGTGGCCCTTGGCATAAATGTGAGGAGTGTTTGCGC
The DNA here is from genome assembly GCA_013340265.1 of Coptotermes formosanus. Taxonomy (NCBI): domain Eukaryota; kingdom Metazoa; phylum Arthropoda; class Insecta; order Blattodea; family Rhinotermitidae; genus Coptotermes; species Coptotermes formosanus. The sequence continues at coordinate 1,197,607 of BLKM01012980.1, read as the reverse complement.
AATAATGCATTATGATATGCATCGTCACCCATTAAGTACTCAGATTGTGCAAGTACTAATTGAATGGGACTGGGACAAGGCGTATCGTATATGGTTTTGTAACCAGTTCTTGGACTTGATGTGAGAAAATGCAGGTACACTGGATGCATTACTGCTGTCAGCTAAGGCTCAGTACCATCCCACAGGTTATGTGAACAAATGCCATTTTTGATACTGGGCCCCAGATTACCCCCCTGAACTTTATCAACATCTTTGCCATAGCTGAAAAGTGACAGTTTGGTGTATGGTATCTTCTTGTGGCATTATTTGTCCTTATTTCTTAGAGGATGTTGATGAATGTGTTTTAACAGTCAGTGCTGAGCAGTGTGAAGTTATACTGGAAAATTTCCTGTCTAATGAACTGCATCGTTATGACCTGCATATAGGGTTTCAACTAGATGAAGTCACTGCTTACACTGCACAGATGAGCATAGAACCTGTGTGCCATATGTGGTCACAGCAACTAATTGCTGACTGTGGAGACATTAGCTGACCTCCTTGCATACCTGATCTTTTGACAGTGGACTCTTTTCCTGTTGGGCTACCTGAAGGTTGAAGTGTATGAGACATTTCCTGTGAGCATCACTGACTTAAAACAGTGAAATTAGCTGTGTTTTGAAGCCATCCATAACAACTTGTTGCAATGTATGATGATCTCTTTGCCAAATTGAATGCAGGATTGGAGAGGTGACAGTGGGGGTCACATGAAAAATTTTATTTCCAACTGCTGATGGCTGTAGTTAATTCAGTTATGAATGTATGTATATATGTCAATAAATTGTGAATTTCTTTCATTAGTTGTTTTATTTCAAAAACTGACAGGAATTTCTTCCCCCCTGTTTATCTGTGAGCATTCGTTGACTTCAGCCACCATCCTTCTAGTAACTTAAGTGAATAAATTAATCTATTTGACCAACTTTGTGTTTGTGTTGTCAAGCATTATATGCTATGGCAGAATGGTTCATTAACCTTTTAAAGCCTAGCAGTAACTTTACATATGACCAGCTTTAACATTAAAAAATTCTACGTGGTGCCCACATTGCGTTTATGTGTTCTGTACGGATCTCAGAACAAACAGCAACTTTTGCCTTATAAAACATTAAGAGATTGGTTTTTATAACCGAAGTGGAGAGTGTTTACAGCGCGGTCCGCACTGAGTCCTTATATAAAACAGATACACTTCATCTTTAAAGGGTTAATGGTGGTTTGACATCTTCACCCTATATGATCACTCAAGATGTCTCCTTTTACCAATGAGTAATGTATTGCACCTGTGGCATTATGTAAGAAAGGGGACAATTAAAATTATCTCTCTATCATTCCGTATCTTTGGCTTGCAGCTGATTGTTACCCCTTTTGGTAATTTTGTATGTTTCCATTGGTTGTACTGTACTGACACTGCCTTAAAACATTTAACCAGTCCATTGACAGTGTATGTCATAGTGTATAAAAGAGTAAGTGTTTTCTGGTATCATCTGTGAATTTATAGAGTTCCCCAGTAATATCTTTCATGGTCTGTTAACATGCAAGTGTAGGTCACTAATACTGCTACACTGAAACATGAGCCCACCAAACATAGGTAGTAAATTATTGCTTGGCATATTTTATTCACGAAGTTTGTCATATGTAGATAACTGAACTCATTGCATATATACCGTATTTCGTCAAATCCAAGACAAGGGTTTTTCTTAAATTTGGCACTTAAATATGTGAGGTCATCTTAAAGTCGCATATGAAGCGCCTGACCAGACCATGCCAAACCAGATCACTTTGAACCAGAACATGCTGAGCAAAATGGATGTCAACTGAAGTTAACTGACACAGTCTTGTTTTGTTTTCTTGGAACTTTATGCATCATCTTTTTAAAGAAGCAGGACATTTTTTTAGGAAGCTGACTCCATTTCCATTTTCAGACAAAGAAGAACTTAACATGGTGAATCCAGTAGATCAACATATTTGCAGTCACTGGGTGCCACAGACATAGTAACTTGTTAAGATATGCATCTGAGGACAGATCTTGTCCAAGGGTAATAACAGGAATATGGCTATTGAAAAATTAAAAATTAACTACAAGATGCAAAAATAAAACCTGGACAAATCTACAAATTAAAAGCCATAAAAAGAGCCATGAACTCAGACTGATCAGACCACAGACACAACACTAAAATCCAGAACACATGTATTTTATGTTCTTAACATCACTAACACTATCTGTGGAGAAAATTATGAATCTTTATGGGTTCAAGTAAGTTTATATACCAAGAAATATAAATGTATTAGTCAATGTGAATCATAACTGCTTGGCAGCACGTCTCACCAGAATTGACTGTTTTAAGAAGTGCTGTACATCCAGTGCACTGACTGATGATATGTTGTGGAATGGCACTGAAGACAGGTGGGAATATTAGGAGTGAGTGTGAGGAGTATGAAGGCACTGACTGTGAAGATGGAGCCCGTGACACTGATTGGTAAAGGTACATAGGATCTGACATGCTTCGTGTATTCAGTACGTGAAATGAATAGTAAAACATTTTTTCTTAGCAGATGTTTTATTTTTTGGGGGTTGTCTTAGATTTAGATAAATACATTTTCCCTTGGCAGAGGTGTTTTATTTTGGGGGTCATCTTAGATTCGAGTAAATACGGTATATGTAAAATTAATTATTCATAGTAATGTGCTTCTGCCATGTTCCTTGGATATGAAGTTCCTGGATAGTATTCCTATGTAAGAAGTCAGATTTTTTAACTCACACCAAAACCCCCATAAAAATAGTGTTAAATTTTCCCACATATGAAGTTCTCGGTTTAAAAATTTCCCATTTTTTATGTTTAAAAGGCTGTACAACCATATTTGGTTTTTGATGGTCAAACTGTACCATAGTTTATCATCAATTGAGGGCCACTTATTCACTTGTAGCTTATTGACTTTATTTCTGCTTCCATGGTTTTTATTATTCATTTTTAGACGTTCTTTGCAAAGTAAGAGAAGAACGCCTTAATGTGGAGACTGCATCCAACCATCCATGACTAGTATCATTGACTAAACCATTTGTTGGATTTTCATGAAAATTGGCTCAGTAAGTCACACTTTATTTGTGAGTGTAAATGAATTTTTTCCCATGCCTTCCATACTTCGTGACTGATTTGGGCAAAATTTGATACAGAGTGTCACATAATGCTGTTGGGGAATATTAAGTTCCATGAAAATCAGTGCAGTGAAAGCCATACTTAAGGGTGTAAATGAATTTGTGCCCGTAACTTCCATGTGGTTGTCATATTTGAGTGAAATTCAGTATGAGTGATCTGCACATAATACTGTTGAACATTGGTGAGTTTCATGAAAATTTGTGCAGGGAAGGCAATTTTTTTGTATGGGCATAAATGAAATTACATTTATGCATGTACTGTGAAATCATATGACACTTCAAAATAAAGTGTTGTACTGCACTGTGGAATACACCATTTGCTATCTTGATTATTAATAAAGCATATCACAGAAATTTTGCGGCAAAATTTGAACTTTTCATTCATTGTTTGAAGACTTTATTCCAGTAGGTGATTATGTGCTGTGACTTCATGAGCATTGAAGGAAGACATGTGTAATGAGATTCTTGAGGTTGAGGACACAAGTGAAGTAAATGAAGTGAAGACGGTGCACCTGTGCCTATGACAAATGACTTCGCCCTTTTATTATTTAGCTGGTGTGTTGTGATCTGTGTTTCATGAAGTTTTTGTAGCCCAAAAGTAATTGTATATCCAAGTTGCCCTGATACTGTACATTTGTGATGCTTACAATTCATTATAAAATAGTTACTTGCGAACAAAGTACTGAAGTGGGTCCAAAAAAAGGTACTTAATTTTTACATTTCCCTTGTAAGAAGTTTTGTTGTTTGCTGGTCCCTTGAAAAAATTCTTGTGCAGAAATCACTGCAATAGGAAACAGATTGTAATGAATGTTGACTTATTCTGGCAGATGAAAGCAGTATGATGAGTGAGGAGAGTTCATTCTGGGGAGATGAACGAGAGCAGTACGTATCTGATGCAAGTGAAAATAGATGGAGTGACATTCCAAATGCATTGGTCCTTGAACAGTTGTCACAAGAATTAGCTAACAGAGGCTCACCAAAGTCTGAAGTGAAACTCAGGTGTGTAATGTTAGTATGCCATGTAAGAGGGGGAATATGTTGTGTAACCATGGCATGGGTATGTCTTTTTGGTACAGGTAAAAAGGTGATGTCATTGGAACTACATGGCAGTGAGTGGTCAGATGCATGCCCTGACAACCTTTACTCCCAGGACAAGAGCCCCCATTATGAATGGGAGGCTGGGTTGACCCCAGGAGGCAGTCTAAACACTTTGTAGTAGGCAAAATCTCTTACCCATGCCAGGAATTGAACCACGATTCCTTTTGTCATCCAGCCCACAGCTTAATCACTATTCTAGTTACAGTTATGTCCTAAAAATATTCATTTGTAGTTGTGATCAGTCTTCTGTTAAAGGTGTGAATTATAGGTGTGATACATCCCATCATGTCAAAGCTTATAGGGGTAGCACACTATGAATATGTTTCATGAGATTTGAAGTTCTTGCAGCAGTGACTATGAAGAATACTGTCTTCTGGGATGTCATATTGTGGGGTAGAAATTTACTGCTTACCATTCTACTATGAAGATGTGAAGGTAGCTCCTTCCACTGAAATGTCATAAATTTCTGCTAACTTGTATTGCAGTATATACAGTAATAATATTCTTAATGTACTGTATTTTGCTTCTGCAGTATGTTCTGGTGCTTGAAGTTTAATGTGCTGAATTCTTGTAATATTACTTCCAGTGCAGATTTTTCTGTGTCCTCCCTGTTGTATGTCACGGCCAGAACTTATGAATATCAGGAGTATTGGACATCCGCTTCAATTCAGGGTACATGTTTAGCCTAGGTCCTCTGTTGCTTACTGTCTGACATCAGCATTGAAGTCTCTGTTCCATTCCAGAAGTGAATTCTTAAATTTTGGTGAGGTGGACATTCCAACTTTTCTTCTTAGTTAAACTTTCAGATCTTTTGTATTGTCCTGAGAAAAATCCCACATTATTTGCATAGCCCACTTTCATAATGAAATATCAAGAAGAAGTTTACTAAATGTGGTACATTAGAATCCCTTTAATATGGCACCCATGGGGCTGGACAGATGCTATATTGTCAAATATTTTGGATGATCAGACAGTAACTAAATTTTGCAGCCAGCTGTAAGGAAATGTGCACTTGTCAGTTGTTTTAATTTCATCAGAAAAAGACATAGCTTTTTCAATTATCATGGCCCCAGTCATGGGTTCTCCTTCGTAACAGATTGCCATAAACCACTTATACAGCACCTTGTCCAGTTGCACTAATTTAGACAGTTCCAATGTCTGCCACTTGAGAAGGCCCTGCACACTTTCATTTGAAGCCACAAATGATCATAAATGGTCCTTCTGTTTCTTTATGCCATAAATAGTAGTTGACAATCCAATGTTTTGTGCAGCCAGAACCACACTTCAGCTTTTGCCACCTTCAAGCCTTTTGATTATTTTGTGATTATTTCAAGTTTCTGAGCAATTGTTGAAGTTATATGTTTCCTCTTGCCATTAGTACTTTGGGTACTCATCTTGGAATCTTTTGAAGCCATTATAATAGCCTAATGAGCTCATTAAATTCCAGAAAACACAAGACAAAGTCACTGAATCAGTTATCGGTGGTGAGATTTCTGGTCAAACATCATAGATACCTTTTCTTGCGACTGCTTTCCTCAAGTGCTGAACTGTCAGAATTTCTGGATTATCAGCAGCTGGGTTAAAGGATTTGTACTGTAACTTGTTATTTATTATTTGAAATTTAGTATCAACCTGAAACTGTATGCTGTTCTTTAATTTCAGAATAATGAGAACCTTGGTTGTTTCTCCAGGTATGGTGTATTCACATTCAGCATTTCTAATTGTGGCCACATGGGCATGGGTGCAGAATCCATTTATGAGGTGGGGAACCCATAGGGCAGATTATGCTACCTCCAGTGAGAGGGTAATAATGAGTATATAATGGATAGCAGAAGGAACCGGCAGCTTAATATAGGCTTTGAAACAATAGGGGTCTGGGGGAAGGAGGCTGGCATTCTTCACATTTTAAAGGTTTTTCCTTTGGTGGAGGTGTAGATTTTAGTCTGCCAGCATAAGGATATGCACACAGATATGACTGGTGATCAGACTGATACCCCTCTACATGACAGTCCAGTGTTGTACCCTAAGACTACTAGATCACTGTTGAGAACCTTAGTTATGGTTAAAATATACTGAAGGGATTGTTCACTGTATATTCACATAATGTTTAGATGCCTTTTCCCTGATTGTCATGCTTATATATCCCATTAAAATTATGTGGAAATGCATTAATTCTTTCATGTGATGTAAAGGGGTAGGTGTCAATGGTTGAGATTTGTTACTTACTCTTTCTGTATTTCCCAAAACTTTGTCTCTGATTTTAGTGTTCTCATTTTACAGATTTCATAATGTCCTTGCTGAAGACTGAAATTATTTCACAGGTATCTCCTGCAGTTGTTTATGGAGGCAGGTTGCTTAGAATGGGCACTGTTAATCTCAGTACTGCTACGGGATGCGATGGCAGTTCTCCGTACCACAAATGCTGCCCGCTCGCCAGATCATTCTGTGGAGGCCATTCTTCGTCTCAAGGAGGGTCTGGCGGCTTTGTGTCATTGGAGTGGCACTGAATGGTAATGAGCATCTTTAAACTGAATATGTTATCATGTTTATCCAATTAATATGCCTCTTTTCCTTTAACCTTTATCAGCCTAACAAGAAAACCAATTCCTCTAATATGTAATACTTTATGGCAGAGAGAGAAAACAACATGATGTTACTAAAATTGCTGTTTTTATAACAACAGAACTCCTATTCATATTACTTGTCTTAAATGCCTCCACAGGCATAAGAAATTGTCTGTGGTTTACTTCAGATTGAATTGTCCACTTCTGAGGGGTAATTTTGTTCTAACACATTTATGACTTTTACAGTATAATCATGAATTTTTTTAAGCCTAACTGAGCAGCCAGGTTTTCTTGTTTCTTAGAAGCATCAAAATGAGACACCTAAAAAATGCCTCTGTTTATTTCATGAACCACTGTCGAAAATCACCACCACTTTGGCCTGTCATTGAGCAAATTACTAGTAGAATCGTGTTTTTATCATGTTTTATCAGTAGCTGTTCATTGTGTTTGGTATATACTGTTCCACCAATGGCTAGACATTCAGTTGAATTTTCTGCTGTGTCTGATATTTTGCTTGTCTGGGACAAGAGAAACTGAACTGAATGCAAGATGTTCATAAACACAAAAATGATAATATATAAGAATCACATAATAGTCCTTACAATTAAGAAAAATTGGAAGAGTCAATCATTTTCTACTGATCCCTGATTATGAAATTTAAGACAGGGACAAAGAAGATATTCTGGACCTTACCATTCTCAAGTGTTCTGTCATTCTCACCACTTATGTTTCAACATTATCACATCAACTCTTCAGACTGACTTTGGTGAGTGACCTAATACAAGAGGTGGGAAGGGTGCCTTGACTTCAGGCTGCCAGATATGAAAGACAAGCCCCATCCATCAGCTAAAAAGACTTGACACAGGACACAACAAACACTTGCCTTTGGGAGGGAGAGGATTTGGTGCCATGTGTGTCTCACTAAAAGCAAAGAATCGACAAAAAAATTCAGGTGATGTGATTTAAGGCTTCTGCTGCGATGTTGATGACATCTGCACTCTTCTGGGGTATTATGCAGTGTCGAATATTAATCCTTTACCATTAGCATTTGACACTGTGTAATACCCGAAAAGAGCGCAGATCTCAAAATCCAAGTGTGTATAATGCAACATTGGGCTGTGTGCTATCCCATGTTTTGAGGTATATCACATCAAACTGCTTTTCTGAGGACCAACTGACATTAAACTGGAAAAGTGGAGCACCCAGGTGTAAGTAAATGTTCCCATTGCAAATAGTGAACTTACATTTTTCACTAGCACTTTCTTAATGAAAGAACAGGGGGTGAAGGAGGGGTGAATTTAACAAAAGGCTTCAGAATGAACAGACACTTGTCAGAAGGGCCTTTGTATGCATATTTGTTTAATTTTGCTACTTTGAGAGAAAAGAAAATAATGGCTGCTTGGAGACATCTGTAAATAATTTGACTACAGCAAAAATCATAAGGGTGTTAGTAAGAAAAGTTACCCTTTGTCAGTGGACATTTTAACTAGAATTCAATTTCACTGAATGTTTTCATACCTCTAAAAGCCTGTTAAGACTAATGTGGTGAAAAATATATTTGTCTTTATTAGTGCAGAAATTTTTAAAAACATTATGGCATCAAAAGATTGTGTTTTTGCCTGGGGCTAAGAGGGACAGTTCATTTAATAGGAGAGAATTTACCATCCAGTCTTTACAATTAAAAATTATGGAAACAAAGTGGATAATGTGAACAGGTGCAGAAATGGGCATTTAATATAAAAACGGCCCCAGCTGTCAGCAAGCATATTTGAATTTAAAGGCTGGACAGTTAAAATTAAGGGAAAATAATTATTACTTGTCCAGATGAGGTTTTTCAGCATAGTACTCTGTCAGAAGTATAACTCTCCTTTCCCTTTGTCTTCATAATGACTTATTTTAGGTTCACAGTACACTTCTGTGCCAAAACTTCACCTAGTAACTCTTGTTGGAATAATTTTATTTTTTAACATGGAAGTTCTGCTGATGGCATTGTAATTCACCCAGCTGAATTTTAAAACCTCATCATGAGCTTTCAGGTACATACGCACAACACAGTAAGGCTTTGTGTTTAAAATGTTATATTGTTCATTCCTCAAGAACATTTTATGTATTAAGTGTTTTTGTTTATAATGTAGTCTGGGATACAAGCCATTCACTGTCGCCATCCAAACTCAAGTAACAGTACTCAGTAAGTTACTGAGCAGTAAACAGCAGCAGCAACAGAGCACAATGTCAGCCTCATCACCTTCACCAAGGTTTTCCCGCTCACAGAGAACAAGTTTTGATCAGGATGGAGGGAATCAGGCAAATAGTGGACAGATGACTTTGGGATCAAGTAATCTGCTGGCAGTTGAACGTGATGGGAGGATATCTGAGGGAGCTGCAAGCCAAGATAAACCAAGCACAGGATCAAGGAATACTGATGAGAAATCATCTAAGTCTGACACTGTCTTGGCAGGTGGTTTAGGTAATATTGGAAATAGCAGGATAATTGAGAGAAATGGTGTAGATGAAATGAGGGACCAAATAGTTATGGCAGCAGCAAAGGAGAAAGCAATGGAAAGTTCAGGTTGTACAATATCGTAGTTGGATATTGACTTTCAAGAGCTGCTGTTATTGTAATTGTCGGTTTGGGTGAATCTCAAAACCGCGTTCCAGATGGCTGCTAAGTCACTCCATAAGAAGTGATAATGTATGATGATAATACATGTCTGGATATGAGGAGATACCCCCAAGACAGTGATTCTTGTGATGTTTTTAACATTTGTCAAACTGAAGAATATAAATATAATAGCCCCCTTGCCCCCTTCAAGTAGGCCTAACTGACTATTTGTTCGTATGTCAGAATTGCATAGAAAATATATATCATATAATTCTGTCACGTTGATAGTACAACCTGAAGTTAACAACGAAATTTAGTATATATTACACTACAGTTATCAAAACAATATTTAAAAAAGAAGAAACTTGAGCATCATTTATAACCTGTTAATTTATTATTGTTCAGGTACATATAGATAGCTGCCTGATTAGTACTTCAGTGATTGTATTGCAATTTAACATTGTTGTATTCAGTCTCTATCATTCTGATTTGATTTTCAGTGTAATTTATGAAGTGGATAACAAAATGGCCAGTCATCTTATGACAACTGCTAGATTATTAGACCCCTGATTTTACCAGATGCATAAAGTAAGAAATACCCGCATAGTGTTGTGCTTCCATTGTGGCTGATGACGTAAGTGCGTTCTTATGCAAAATGTGTGTGCACTGAAAATCATAATATATGTATGGAATTTGCCATTACAAAATTAGAAACACTGTCTTAAAAACAAGAAATGCCACAGATGAATTTTGTGGGAGTAAGGTAATATTTACACACAGAACCAAAAACTGTATTTCACGTTATTCACTTCGAACATTCTCACTCATGCACTCAAAATTAGTTTATCCCATTTTCTTCTGCCTTTTGTGCAAGAAATTATATAACTGAAATAATATCTTCATGTTTTAAATATTTATGTGACATAACATAAAATTGAAATGATACACAGGTGATGAACACAAGTTCCATCAATGAAAGAAGCAGATTTTTCTCAGTGCGATGGTGAGAATATGGGTCCAGTAAAAAAGGATGCAGTTGAGACTTACAGGCAGGTATACACACAGCAATAAGCAACAAGTACAACATGGCTTTGTTAGAAATCACATTTATAAAGATAATTGAATGCGTTTCTTTCTAAAGCAGCACATGTCAAGAACCCCTAGTTTTCAGAAAATCAGGTAAAACATTTTCCTGTTTCACAATAATTAATGCACATATTAATTTTAACATGTTGTGTTTATTATGTACAAGTAACAAGTCATGGAATCATTCACTTTCACAGTTTTTCACTGAATTGTAGGTGTTGTTATGTTGCAGACATGTGCTGCTGTTTCACAAAAAATAAATAAGACACCCTTTAGTTTTTAATATTTTGTCTATTATTATTATTGTTAATTATTATTAGACATGCTGCACAAGTTAACTAATATAGAAAAGAATACTCCCATGTTCTGAATACAGCTGCTGGTAATATATTTTGTCATAGTACACAAATTGACTTGAACAAAATACTGCTCCTGAACATCATTCAAGAGTTACACAGATACAAAATGTACTTATGAATCTGCTTTGGTATCCATTGTAACAAATCGTTCCCATGCTGAGTTGCATTGCATGGGCTTTAGCTCAGCTGACTGATACATAATGCTAGTTCAGGTGAGAAATAACACGTCAGGTAATGTGTGCTGTTTCTCCAGTAATCTGCGTTAAATGACAATGTAAGTAATGAAGGAATGTGTTATGTGTGTGGTTTCTCTTGCAGATGGTATACCTAAACCTTCAAGACATTGTAATATATGTGTTAACTCAGTTTTACGCAAGGAGGAAGGTGGTGTTGGGGGTGGGGGTGGGGGAAGCCAACTGATAGTAAATTCATTTAACGCACAAATTAACTTGTCAGCTTAAAGCAATAATTATTCTTGTGTTGCCTTGTGTATTTATTACATGAAATATGGAAGGACATCGCTGTTGCATTTGTGTGGTTGTTACAAGTCAACAGTTGCAGTCAAAACAGGGCCCTTTCATTTACTGTAATAAATTTTTATGTCCTGTATATAGACAGTAAAGTAATGCTGAATGCAGATTTTGATACCAAGCTGTTGGTCATTTTGAAGTATTACACTGACTGTTCAGTTCATGTGTCAATACTGATATGACTAGAAGAGAAGGGAGTGATATTGCTAGGTAATCAACTTGTAAAATTTCCCACTTCAGACATGACATAATGCAACTGCTCTTAAAATTAGCGGTCAAGTTGCAAATTATGTCCTTGTCAGTAATGGTTTGCTATGTGTTGCAATTGTTATATTCTCTATTATGTCTTCCCTGGTACTGCTATTTCAGAGGTACTGTTTATATGTTTTCAGAGAAGTTCTAGGCATTATTAATGTCAAAGGCACTTTACTGAAACTAAAGTTGGAAATGAACAGAAGTGATGAAAAGAACCAAGTGATTGTTTGGATTATGGTCCGTGGAGTGTGATGCATTGTAGAATTGTACCACTTTTTCTGAGGAACCTGCTGTCTCTGTTCTGAGGATAGAAGAATAAGCTGTTGGGGGGGCGGGGGATATGCAAATATAGAGAAGGAAGAACTGGCTATGAGCACACCCTATGTCATTTCCTCTTCTACTGTAAATATGAAGACAGCAGGTTTACAGTTTCACATCCCAGACAATGGTAATATTCACCAGTGAGAACCTAGAAGTTCCACTGAGATTATTTGTTCACAATTTTAGATCCAGCATAATTATACATTCACCTAGATAAATTTGCAGTTACCCCTGTGCCTTAAGCAACATGATTATGGCATATAAAGGGCCATGGAGATAAAGCTCCACCCATTCTCATCCCTTACCCTTAGATGGAGTTGTTAAGTGTCATACTCTGGCTGCTGTACCCATTTGAGAACAGGGCCTAATCCTACAGGACCACTGTACGAACAGCTGGTAGGTGTGATGTGATGTTGCTAAAGACAGTGAACAAGTACCCAATTATTTTTGTGATTATACGTAACATTTTAGATTATTCCTGTAACTGCCAGTGCCAAAGTTTGATATACTTTGGTGAAGCATACCTTTTTTGCTCTCCTTGAAAATGAGATTTCTTTTACACTACAACAGTTTCAATAGATTGTACTTCTATTTTGTAACATTATTTATTAACATGAATAATTTTGACAGGTTATTTTATTAAAAAGAAGTACATCTACAGAGTATTTTAAATCTAGAACAGGGTCTGTTGTCATCCGTATGAATGGAAGAGATGGACAGAGAGACAGAGCAAGCGCGTGTGTGTGTGTGTGTGTCACTAAATGAGTGTGATAGCTTGGGTTATTTACTTGTTTGAGGAGTTACTTGTTTAGATAATGTAATGATGTTAAGATAGTACTGCATGGGAGAATTACATACTAATTTGTTACAAGAATGTGTTCACTCAACAGCTTCATTCAGTCTGGGTGTTACTGAAAGGATTCAGTATTCAGGTACTTACTGTACTGCTTTGTGTGTCTGTTACTTTTCACAGTATAAAGAGGAAATGCTAAAAATATATTGGATTTATGTTCTTGTTGTTGCAAGTTTTGACAGTTTCACAGCAATGTGGTTGAGGATTCCATTCTCCTGGGATATGAAGATGTGTTGCTGGGTAAGTTGGTTCCCAGCATTTTGAAAGAACATTGTGCCTACATTTTCAGGTGTCTACAAGGTCCAAAACCCTTGAAGACGGAGGCACTACGTTCCTTCAAAATGTTTGTAACTTATTGCCCAACAATGCAGTGTCACATCCCGTAATAAGGAATCCTCTTTTTGTTATTTAAATTATTTAGAGGACTGCAAGATACTACTGTGTACTGTACAAAGTAATGGTACAGTAGCCATGCATAGCTCATCGCTCATAAAATGAAATTACTACTGAATACGAGTGTTTACTAGAGCCTTGATGTAGCCAGTTTTCACATAAAGTGTAAAATTTTGAGATGTGTTGCAAGTCTCTCTGTTACAATTTTCAGCAACAATATGTTACAAATATGCCAGAGGAGTGCTCACTTTCAATGTTTACAGTGAACCTGAATAACTTTGTTAATGATATATTTTTATCTAAATAACAATAAAGTTATTTTTACAAATATATATGTTTTGACTCGAGAGAAGACATATAACACCCAGTTTACCTGTTAAATTGTTTTATGAACCAGGCAATTTTGGCATTGCTTGTTCTGTATGTAGCTTTGTAAGTTCTTCTACTTCATAAGGCCACATTGAAGCTAAAACAGGATTTTTACTTAAGTCTGTTAGCTTTATTGCAGCAACTTCAGGCATTCCAGATTCTCGGACTAAGGATCCCACCACAGAACAGTATTTTCCTGTAACATGAAGGTATGTCAGCTGTGAAATATAATTCTGATGTTAACAGTCATGTGCACAATCAACAGATTATGCAAAGAGATGACAGATGGCAACCACTGTACTCATTGTTAGGTTGAGAACAGTGTGTGTAAGTAGTGAGACAAGTTATCAACACAGCATTAACCTTTAAAGTACCACACTAGGCATATGAAGACCTGTATGCCCTGCTGGCGTAATTTAAATGCCACCATTTTGCTAGGGTGTCTTCCAGTCGGGACAAGTATATGGGGGACTGGAATATACTACAGAGTGAGGAGCTTATGATTTGTACTTCTCGCCAACTATTATTTGGGTGTCACATCAAGAGGAATGTGATCAGGAGGATATGTAGTTCATATGGGGGCCAGATGTACAGGGTTTTGTTTGGAAAACCTGAAAGAAGGAGTCCACTTCGAAGACCTAGGCACAGATCGGAGGAGAACATTTAAATGGATCATCGAGAAGTAAGATGGGCAGCCGTAGACTGGACTGATTTGGCTCAGGACAGGGACAGGTGGCAGGCTCTTGTGAATGCAGTAATGAACCTTTGGGTTCCATAAACTGGGGAATTTCTTAATTAGCTGAGGACTTGTTAGCTTCTCAAGAAGAAGCCTGCTCCATGGAGTTAATGCCTTCTTAGTCCATAGCAGCCACTGCCATACCTTAAAGGACACAGTGGTCTTGTAAATGTTGATATACAGTAGCAGTCTCCAGTGATATGTTGTGATGCTAACAGCTGAAACATGGTGCCATCTCTTGAGGATTGTATCTTAATATAACAAAATACAGTTATCAGATTTTTAACACTTACCTTTCAGAATGTTACTGCCTCCTTGTAGAACTAACACAAAAGAGTTCATGCAGGGTCATGGATCATATTGAGTAATACAAACAACAGTGATGACAGAGTTCAGAAAGCATGCAAAATAGGTTATGGCAAGTTGGAACTCCAGAAAACCAAACAGCTGGTCTAAGACTTATCATACCAGTCATATTCTTGAAGTTTCACACATTTAATAGCTCAGTCATTTGTCATAGTTTACAGAATTTCAAGATGTGGCCGAACACACAACAGCACTGCAGAAATGGGAATGTGAACACCCCAAACTGGCAGATGTAGTGTGGAATTAGAAATATTTGATTTTTATGAAGTTCTCATGACTTTGCTCCAGACATACTAAAATATAAAAGTAGACGTAGCAGCATATGCATACCTTTAACCAACCAAGAACTGCCACCAGGTACAGTATTGCAATGAGTGACCCTAACTTTTCCACTATGATCGCCAACGATTAGAATTTCGTTCTCTTTCCCAGCTGTCTCTTCAATAAACCCCTGGAGCCATACATACTTGAAGGATATAAACTTAGTTGTGTTCAGCATTTCTCCAAATTTAAATTCTAGTTTCCAAAAATCGTCCGAAGTCTTGATGCACATGTTTAAATCTTTAATATGCAATTTGTGCGCTGGATGCTCGAACATTGTATACAAGACCGAGTACTTGAAACAATATCATATGTATAATCAGCCACAAAAGCATCCCGCTTTACAGTTGACTTCGACGTTGGTACCACAGATCACCTAGTATGTTGGTACACAACTACGAACATATGCCGTGTAATATCACAGAAGAGCGAAAGCCTCAATTTGAAACGTGTTTCCTTACGTAATTAGGAACGTCATCGTTTGTACTCCACCAATTCGCAGAGGATGAGAACTGCATGAATGAACGACAGTATAACAATCAAATCGTCCCTACTCCAGCGAATTAGTGCACGTTAGCCGTGGTGTATTAACGCCAGTATTGGTCAACCTGTCAACTATGACCCAGACGGAGTACATGTAATCCATGGTAGGGGTGCGTAAAACGGATCCATACTCTGATGCAGTTCATTCAATACGGGTTCGGGTGGTGATCCATTTAATTAACCCGTTCACTTCGTTCACTTTGTGAAACTACAGAATGCGGCAGAAATAGTGAAGTATTTTAAAACTTTAGTTACGCGCTTCTCCGCTTGGGTATCATTAAGTACAGGTGTTTGAACAAAAGCAGTGACTTTCGGATTTAGTCGACACGGAGCGTTGGGGAGTTAGAGAATTGGTGTATGCTGTGGAACTGCTTATTCGGGTGGGGTCCATTGCAGAGAGACGGCGCGTATTCGCCGTGAACTGAATCAACAGTATGCCCCATTTCCAAATTCAATCTGTCGGTGGGTAAGACAGTGGCGTGAAGAAGGCTGTGTTTCGCGTAAAAAGTCACCTGGTCGGCCGTCCTCAGTTCGCACACCCGAGAACATTGCCGGAGTGTTTGCATCCGTCGGCCGCAGTCCGAGGCGATCTGCACCTAAGCATGCTCCAGCGTTAGGCATGTCTGACAGAAGCGTACGGCGCACCCTGGACCTGCACCCATACAGATCGCGAATGTGCGTTCTTTAAGTGATCGGGACAAAGAGGTACGCTTACAATTTTGGTGTCAGTTTCGGCGATGTGCCATGGCCTCCTTGTTCGCCGGATCTAACAGCACCTGACTCTTTTCTGTGGGGTTATTTGAAAAGTAAAGTGTAAAGTACTCGCCCTACAGTCTTAAATGCACCAAAACAAAAAAGACGAGAAGCAATCGCCAAAATTTCGGAAGAAACACTTCGAGAAGTTAGGCGGAGCTTCTCAACTCGTGTGCACTTGTGCATTGAGGAGGGTGGTGACCACCTAAAGACATTGTACACGAAAAGTGAAACCATGGAAAAACATGTTACGCACAATAGTAAAATGTAAAGTGCTAAAATTTATATAAATTAGTGTCAGTAAAACGTTATTCTTATTTATAATTAGTTCACCATTTCTGCCGCACCCTGTAGTATAAAACGACATGCTGGGTCCGAATGTATAGGTTATGTTATTTGAGGCACTAATAATGAAATTTATGTATTGCCATGTTAGTGTACGTTGCTGGGAAGGCATTACGTACATATAATGCACACACACACACACACACACACACACACATTCCATGGATCCGTATGCCAAAATGACAGCACACACACACACACACACACACACACACACACACACACACACACACACAGCCAAGATGGCTGACGACGTAAGTCAAGAGATTGAGAACGCTCTGAATACGATCTTCAATTTCACGGACAAAAGTGGGAATATGAAGAAAGAGCTGAAGAGATCAATCCATGAAGCTGTAAGTAACTGGAGGAACTTAATTTTTATTCTCAATAGTAACTTGCTAGAGAAACCAGACTAAAACAAAGCGCGGGTTGAGGTTAAACAACTCAAAGACACCTTGGAAAAGTGGAAGTCTACGTCCCCGGTAAGACAAGTGGCGCCATAGGTTACCAGCAACACAGGATTAACCGGCCGTGGCACAGCGGTCTCCGCGCCACCTATTTGCAGCAAGAAGAAACTGTTCTCCGAAGTCTTAACCGGGAAAATTGAAGAACGGCACAAACTAACAGTGAAACCGAAAGACAGCCAGTCGACAGATGAAATCAAGAAGCTGCTAAAATCAAAAATCTATCCTGTAAACATGAAAATTGGAATAAGGACATTCAAAAGCCTTAAGAATGGTAATGTCCTGATCGAAGCAGACAGCAAGGAAGAGATTGAGACATAAAATTTCCAGATCCTTGACAAATGTGGTGATCAGCTTGAAATAAGTGTCCAGAAGAGAAGAAATCCAAGGCTAATTATATACAATGCACCTGACGCTGTGACACCTGAAAACGCGGAGGACATTATACTCGCACAGAACTCAGACCTGCAAGTGCAAGAAGGATATATTCAAACCAAGTTCACCTTCAAAACTAAAAGGAACACAAGGAACTTATAGAAGAGGAAGCAACAATATTGACTTGACTATCGTGAACAACCAGCTACTTAAAGCACTGAAGAACTGGGGAATCAGCGAAGAGGAAAGTTGCTCTGATCACAACATTATAAAATTTGGCCTTGAACAAGACACCTATCACGACACTGAGTACATACACGATGGACACAAGTATGAAGTAACAGACCAAAACTTGAAGAAATTCGATAACAACCTAAGTCGAATTGTCGTAATGAAATTCCGCACGGGACAAGAAGATACAGCGAACCTAGACAGGGACCTAGCGTCATAAATTAAGGAATCAAGTGACATAGAAAGCGCCGTTGGCCTATTCCAGGAAGCCTTAATATCGTCATGCAATAAATCTTTCAAAAAACGTCGGGCTACAAAGAAAACAACTAAACACAAATCAGTTCCATGTTGGACAGGCGATCTAACTCTCATGAGGAAGAGAATTAACGCCCTAAGAAGAAGGTATGAAAGAACCACAAATAATGACGATCTAAGGGAGAGTCGCAAAATCAGTACCACGACGAAAAGACAAAATATCAAGCAGCAATAAAGAGGGAAAAAATCAAATCCTGGAAAGACTTCTGTAACCTTACCTCGTCTACGAATCCATGGAATGCAGCTTACAATCTTGCCTCGAACAAAGCAAAAGGAAGCCAATCCCTGTCAACTTTACAAAAACCAGGTGGATCATTAACAACTGACATCAATGAAATATTTACTTATATGTTAGACTACCTAATCACAAAAGATGAAGAAGACAACGACTCACATTATCACAACACAATCAGAACACTGATAGAACGGCTTGTCCAGACGGCGGACGATAGAGAGTACACGCCTGAAGAAATCGGGACTGCAATAGGTGCCATTAATAGTAAAAAAGCACCAGGAGAAGACGGGATCACAAGTGACATATTTCAGCGTGCATATAAACAATTCCCGAATCTCATAAACACCTTAT
The DNA here is from genome assembly GCA_013340265.1 of Coptotermes formosanus. Lineage (NCBI taxonomy): Eukaryota > Metazoa > Arthropoda > Insecta > Blattodea > Rhinotermitidae > Coptotermes > Coptotermes formosanus. Next base: position 1,178,958 of record BLKM01012980.1, on the reverse strand, counting down.
ATAACGAGTACATAAGACAAGGCTGCTTTCCGAGGAGATGGAAAATGGTAAAGGTAATACCAATCACAAAGCCTGGTAAAGAAGACACAACGGGTCCATCGAAATTTAGGCCAATAAGTTTAATAAACGTAGGAGGGAAAGTCTTAGAAAAAGTATTAATTAACAGAATTATGCACCACGCATACACAATCTCCTGAATTCCAATCACTTCGGATTCACTCCTAAGAAAAGTACAACAGACACGGCAATGATAGTAAAGGAGTGTGTAGAAGAGGGGCTGTGTGAAGGGCTAATCACAGTACTCGTCAGTCTTGATGTCAAAGGTGCCTTCGATGCTGCTTGGTGGCCGAGCATACTGATGACCCTAAAAGACTTTAACTGCCCGAGGAACTTATATTACCTAACAAAAAGTTACTTCAGCCAAAGAACAGCAGTGATGAGCACAAACACCATAAGGGTAGAAAGAGAAGTAAGCAAAGGATGTCCACAAGGATCTTGTTGCAGACAAGGATTTTGGAATATCCAATACAACTGTCTTCTTATCTTGGAATTCAGGAAACAAACTAAAGCAATAGCCTTCGCAGATGATTTATTGATAGCTGTGAAGGCAGAAAGTGTACAAGAAGCAGAAAATATAACCAACATAGAGATGAACGAAATACTAATCTGGGCCAAAAAAAGAAAAACAAAACAAAATTAACTTTAATGAACAGAAATCAAAAGTTATGCTTGTATCACGAAGGAGAAGAAGAGAAAATAAGGAAATTTCAGTTTATATGAACAACAAGCTTTTAGAACAAGTTCAAAAAATTAAATATTTGGGAATAATTATTGACAGTAAGTTAAACTGTAGGGAACACATCATGTATATATCAAGCAAGTGCACAAAACTAATACACGCCCTATCAAAGTCTGCAAAACAGTGCTGGGGGCTAAGCCACGCAGCACTGTACACTATATGCAAAGGAGCAATCTTACCACTACTCTTGTACAGTGCACCGGTATGGATCGAGGCACTTGGGAAGGAATGCAACAAAACAGTTTACAACAGAGTACAGCACCTCATAAACATAAAAATAGCAAAAGTTTTTCGAACAACATCCAACGAAGCTCTCTGCACCTTGACTGGTTTAACACCCATAGTGATAAAGGCGGAGGAAGAGGCCAAAATATGCAACATCATGAGGAAAAGTCAAGTCCATGAGATCGACCACGAAGTACAGCCAAAAGACTGGCTTCACCCAGCAGACTCAGAATCGCAGAACAACATGACGAGCACGCCATACAAATATTCACAGACGGCAGTAAGAGCGAGCACAGGGTCGGACCTGGAATAGCGGTATTTATCCAGAGTAAACTAGTACATCAATTAAGGTACACACTTCATGACAGATGCTCTAACAACCAAGCCCAACAGCTGGCAATAGTCAAAGCATTAGAAACAATAGGGAAAATTCACATCAATGGTAACATCCCAAGAACAGCAGCAGTACACACAGACAGCAGAATCACCCTTCAATCCCTCAAGAATACAAAAAATCACAATTACCTCATAGAAGAAATTAGGAAGAAAGCAATAGCACTAGAGAAATGCAACTGGACAATCACTTTTACCTGGATAAAGGCCCACGTAGGAATCTACGGGAATGAGTTAGCTGACAAACTAGCGAAGGAAGCCGCCAGAAACGATAACGTATCCTTCAATAGACGCCCCAAAAGTGACATAGTACAACAAGTGAGAGAACAGAGCATCGCCAGGTGGCAAATCCAGTGGGACCGCACTCCAAAAGGGTTAACAACGAAACAATTCTTCCCAAGCCTCAAGGACAGACTGACCACCAAAATCAATCTAACCCCAAACTTCACGGCATTAGTAACAGCTCACTGCAAAAATAAAGCATACCTGCATCGCTTCAAAATAATAGAGTCTGCAGAATGCTCTTGTGACGGCGGGAACCAAACTGTGGATCATCTACTATATGACTGCACCAAACTACAGAGGCAGAGAGAGAAACTTACAAGCAACATATCTAATCAAGACAAATGGCCGGTGAATAAAAGTGATCTAGTGAAAAAACACATAAACTATGTCACACACTTCGCAAACTCAATAGATTTTGAGGAACTATGAACCCAGTAAATTGCTCATTAACTGAAAAGAACACTCAAACATTAACACAAGTTCTTGTATACTTACATGATATAAGGACTCATACTGAAACGGAGTACACATCATGTATGAACGGCCAACCACGCATATGGAATATTAACTATGTCAATGATTATGTAAATGATAAGTTAGCATGTAGTATTACTGAAGTAATGGAGCATGCTGCTAATAAACTATACTATACTATAATATACTATACTATACTATACTATACTGTACTATACTGTACTATACTACACTATATATACATACATACATACATACATACATACATACATACATACATACATACATACATACATACATACATACATACATACATACATACTACAATCTTATTCCAAATTGGCGTTGAGAAACAAAATCATTGAAAATTTTGAAGATTTCATTCTGCTTCTCTTTTCACTCAGAATCTGTCCTGCTTTTGAAAATATTCTTTCACATGGAACTGAGGTGGCAACAACACAAAGCCTTTTCTTCACCACAGTGTAAAGTCTAGGATGTAAGACCTTCCTATCATTCCACCCGTGCTGGGGATCACCGGTTCTTGGAACCATGGGTTCTGCTATATATTTATCAAGTTCAGTGGTACTAGCAGCAATTGGATTGCTCTCAGCAGTTAATTCCTTGATTTTCTTATTAAATTCCCCCCAAATTTTGGAATTATTTGTGGTAACGGTCTTGTCTGAATCCACAGCAGTGGAAGCACTCCCAGAAAACCTTCATTTGCTACTCTAGGGGCGTTGGTTGTAGGATGGGGTCACCAATACAGGATGTTGGTAGGTCGTCGTGATGCTTCAATGACAAAACCAACTCCTCAACATTAATGTAATATAATCAACATATATAATCAACTCATGCACGCTGGTACAATGTAGAGTACCGTATAGTGCTGTATTTAGTATAGCTTGATTTGCTTGCTCTTGATAAGACGTGCTGTTCCTGCTCCCACTGGAACACTAGCACTGGTTGGCTGGACACGACAAACTAGACGATTAGTTGTAGACTGGTTCGTTGTCCACCAGCCAACCAGCCAACCAACCAACCAACCAAGCAAAGAGTTAACTAAGCGCTAACTAACTAAAGACGTCCATTTGCCTGAGTAGCCATTCCTGCATTTTAACGCATTGCTGGGCTCTAAAACAGACACCTTACTCTATAACGGGGAATCGCTTACGCTAACTGTTTACAGTCCTGATTCACGACCGGGACTTCTTAGGCTAAAGTCTGCGGCTCTAGGAGCACATAGCCTTCCTATCTGAAGGGGGAAAACTTTAGTTGGATGGCTGCCTGGGAATTGAACCCAGGGTGGCATAATCGTGTAATGTATTCGAAATGGACACTTTGGTGAAACCGCCGTGCAGGGGGGGGGGGGGGGACACGGGCCGTGCCCGACTTTTTAATTTCACCCTGGCATTTACCTTACAACAGAGGAAAATCACAGTAAAACCTCAGTCAGGGTGACCGAAATGCGCCCGGCTAGTCAATAGCGAGCACGTTTCAATATCGACTTGTCCGCCATTTTGCATGCGGCCTCGACTGGTCGGCTGATCCATTAGCTTGCGCATCCGGCAGCTTGCGTCGGTCCTCGGTCAGCGTAAATATCTGCCGCATTGCCGAACTAAGGGGTTCCCCACAACAGGTAACTTTGAGTCGTACCTCTCGCTTAGGGCTCTGGTGTGTTCTTCAAAGAACGGCACTCCCAGATCCTCGTGAATCTGCCTGCCATTGATGTACCACGGTACACCAGTAGCAATGCGAAGACACTTGGACTGGAGAACGTGCAGCTGCTTAACGTAGCTGCGAGCGGTGCGCCTCCAGATGGGGCACGCGTAGTCCATCATTGGGCGAATGAGCTGCTTATACAGCAGAACTCCGTTCCTGATGGAGAGGCCGCTTCTCCTGTTTAGGAGACAGCCAAGCACACCCAGTCGCGGGAAGGCTTTCTTCCTGACCTGTACGATATGAGGCTGCCAGGTCAGGCGTGAATCGAGAGTCACTCTCAAATAACGGGCTATATCGACCCATTCGATCGGCTGTCCTAGGAGCTGAACCGGTCGAGGTAGGGGAATCCGCCAGGCCTTAGCAAAGAGCATCGCATTGCTCTTTGAGACGTTAATGGCGATTCTCCATCCTGTCAGCCACCGCTCTAGGTCACTCAGATAAGTTTCCAAGTACCTGATGAGCAGCGCTGACTTACGGGACATGGCTATAATGGCAGTGTATTCCGCGTACAGGGCCAGCTCGACGTGGCGCTATGGCACAACGCATGTCGTTAACATACAGACTGAAGAGCACAGGGGAGACTAGTCCAACCTGCGTTACTCCAGCACGCATCCAACGACCGGTGGATGTGGCGGTTAGGAAAGCCGCCTCGAACGTCCGGTTATGGAGATAGGAGGATATTCTTTTAACAAGGTACGAGGGGAGATTTAGGGCGATTAGCTTGAAAACGAGACCATCGACTCAAACGGTATCGAAGGCTTTAGCCACGTCGAGAAAAACCGCGCCTGTCAGTCTCTTCTCGCCGAAGTTCCTAGTCACTCTGTCAACGAGGCGAGCCAACTGAAGAGTGGTGCTACTTTTGGATCTGAATCCAAACTGCTCATCACGCAGTAGCCCTCGCCCGCTTACTTCGCTTAAGATCCTACTTAATACGATCTTTTCGAACAGTTTGCCAATCGTGTCTAGCAGATTAATAGGCCGATACGACGAGGGCAGTGACGGGTCCTTCCCGGGTTTCAGGATGGAAATCACGCGGGCGTGCTTCCATACTGTTGGGAAGTACTGTAATAGAAGCGCTGCGTTGAATAACGCAACGAGGAGGCTTATAGCCCGCTGCGGAAGGTGCTGTAGAGCCCTGTTCGGTAAACCTTTGGGGCTTGGTGCTTTGCCGACCTTCAGTCCCCGAATGGCGTCCTGGACCTCCATGGGTTTGGTTAACTTAGGCTCGCTTGCAGGGGCATAAGAGTATGCTTGCAGCCCCTCGGCAACCTTCTCAATAACTGCCGGATCCGACGGGTCGATTGCCGGCTGGAACTGAGACTCAAGACTGTCGGCCAATGCTTCTGCTTTCTTGGGATCAGAGAGAGCAGTTCCGCCCGGAGTGACGGGGGGAGGTGAGGGATTGGGAATTCTCATCACCCGCCTTGTCATCTTCCACAGCGATTGGTCCTCGGGATCAAGGCTGTCCAGCGTACCGCTCCACTGGTCGTTACGCCACTCATTTAGCTGGTGGGTCACAGACTGCTGAAGACGGTTGACCTCAGCTTTCAGAGCAGGGTCCCTGGTAATTTTCCACTGCCTCCTCATCCTCTTCTTCAGGCGTATTTCATCCTCAATACATGCCGGTATTGGGGGCCGTGGGTCATCGCGAGGGCGACTCTTGGGAGTCGACGCCGCCAGCGCCTCCAAAATTTCACTGGACATTTCCTCCACGCACGTGTCGATTTCCACCTCGTTCGGCAGCAACGGGGTGGACGGTTGCCTCTCTTCTAGGCTTGCCTGAAATTTGACCCAGTTGGTCCGCCTGTAGTCAGGTCGTACTGGCAGGTTGCGAAAGGATGATCGGCACGTCTTATCGATCAGTACAGGTAGGTGGTCTGAGCTTAGTATTGAGCACGCCGTCAGATACGCTGGGAAGTTTAGGTCCTTGATAATTACGATGTCTAGGACATCGGGGGTAGCCGAGGAGTTATACGGCAGGGTGGTGGGTGAGTGCGGCCCATAAATAAAACAGGAGCTTCCGCTAGCACAGTCGCGCAGGAGCTTGCCCCTAGTCGTGGTCAGCCGTGAATCTCAATCCACACTTGGCACTGAGGTCCCCCGCTATCAAGACGGGAAACCCTCCACCAAAGCATGCAGACAAGTCCGATCCGACTATGGGCCTGGAGGGCGAGAGGTACACTGCCAGAATTTAAGAGGGCCACTAGCCAACATAATATGTATGGCAGTTGCCTCTAACCGGGTCAAACCGAGGACGGGTACAGCATAGTGATCTATACTCCGACGGACCAATATTGCTGTTCCGCCTCCCTCTGTGGGCCTGTCTGTTCGGTGACAAACATAGTTTGCAAGCCGAAAGACGTCTCTCTCTCTCTCTCTCTCTCTCTCTGAAATGAGTTTCTGCCAAGAGACGTATATCGACTCCGTGCTGACTGAGGAAATGTTTCAATTCCAGCTTCCTGCCGCGAACATCATCAGCATTCCAGTAGGCCAACCGCAGAGCTTTCGCCACGTTCGTCCTTCTAGGCCGTGCTGCCATATTTGGCTACGAAGAGGACAACGATTTTGAGGACGGCCCACGAGCGAGCCGCCCCAAAAGGGGGGGTGGGTGCAGCTGTGAGCAGCCGACGCGTCAGCTCCACACAGGCCCTCAGGGTTGGGGTGTCGAGCAGATCGGAGATCTCCTCGAGCAGATCGGAGATATCCTCGACAGGTGACTTGACGGATTGAGGTTGAGGCGTAGGGTTACTGGAATTTGGGTTCTTAGGTGAATATTTCCCGGACTTCACCTTTGTACTCGTCACTTGGGCCTGCCTGAGGGCCTTCGTGGCTTTGCGTAACGGGTTGGCAGACTTGCCCCCCGTCTTTTGCTCGGTCATTTTGTCCTGTTGAGGAATCTCTGTGACCGGCCTTGGAACGGGTTCAGGAGGGGCTGGGAGGGTAGCCTTAACAACACAACCTCCTCGGACAACATGGTTCCAGCCAGGCCCAAGGCTCTTCTGCTCTGCGGATGGCTGTTTCGTGACCACTTTGTTTGGTAGGGCTGGCCAGCAGCACCGCTAGTCCGGGTGCATTGCATGGGCAGCTGTTTTGCAAGCGCCGCTTTTGCCTCTTTCCACTTGCTACAGCCCCCGTAGTTGGCCGTGTGGTTGCCCCCGCAGCTGCAGCATTTAAGCTGCTGCTTTGGGGTCGAGCACTCCCCTGAAAGGTGAGTCTCCCCGCAGGCAACGCACCGGGGTGCACAACCGCAGTTTCGCTGCGTGTGGCTGAAGCGCTGGCACCGCTTGCACAGCAGAGGACCGACCTTTCGGTCTACGTATGTCTCCACTGCCACCCTTAGGCCGCATAGTTCAGACAAAGAGCGCGCCTTCTGAAGTTGCAGTCCTCGTGCCACCGACACAATAAAGGCTGTTCCAGATAAAAGAAAACGACGAGTCGGCAGTATCGATACGTAATATGTCCTTAAAGCTTACATTTATTGTGTACATCTTGGTTGTTATTACAAATTCTGGTTCTAAATACTACCTGTATGTTTGAAAAACGATATTTTTTAGCAGTGTTAGTGAAAGACATTGTAAACAGTACGTGGAAACAAAACGAGTGACCTCGTTTTTTATATCAGCGAAATTGATACTATTTGTTCTGGTGATTGCGGCACTTTGATTTTCTATACCGTATAATATCGGCGGTTTGTTCCGACGTTTCAGAAGTACAAAGCACATATACTACGTGGGGTAAAAACCTAAAATCACGACCATCAGTTGAACAACACGCGCCGTAAAACATTGAAAACTCATAACGATTGTTCTGGTGTGGTTTTCTAGCGGTTTCCAACAAGCGTGTAAAATATTAAAATAAAATCATATAACTACGGAGTGCATAATGTGTGTAGTGGAAAGAATTCGGTATGTGTTGCAAATAAAAGCATACAAATTTGAACGAAGTGGAATCTTTATGTAATTAATAGCCCACTGCCACTCAACATTATTAACCTTTATCATCCTACGAGACTGGTCGCTAAAATGTGCACATCAGTATTCCTCTTTGTTAACGGCTAACATGTGAACGAGACAGTTTGTGAGCAGTGCAGGTTAGTGAATGAAAACTAGCTGAATGATACCAATCCATCCGGATCCAAGTTAACGACGGATACGCAAGACCAAGACCCGGATCTTATGAGCCATCTCGCTGATTCGTTCTTTCGGACCCGTTCAGTCAGGAACGATCTCTAATCCATGGGCAGTAATGCCCTCTGGTCCATGGTAATAACTATGTTCGTGATATTAAGAATGCCTATCCTTGTACAACTGTCTAGGAATTCTCGGTTGGGAAAGATTATCTGGAATGTTACATTTGAATGGGAGCCTGAGTAGCGTAGTCGGTATACGCTACGGTCCGGACAATCCAGTGTTCGAACCGCAGTAGGGGCGCGGAATTTTTCTGTTCTCGAAAACGTCAAGGCCTGCTCAGGCGCCGACCCAGCCTCTTTCCAAGGACGTGAAGTTCATCACTCACCTCCATCTAGTGCCTAGGTTAAGAATGAGTGGCGCTATACCTCTACTCATGGCGTGGACTGGGAAAACTGTACGTTGCAGTCGAATTATCTACCGACCTACACTAGATGATCTGTGCTACCGATGATGGCTACCGCTCATCCATGCTGTCATGGATCAGCTAGCTGCGCAAGGTATCATTTACTGTATTTTCAAAAATGGCGGAAGACGTCACGGGATCCGAACTAGGTTTGTGATGGACGAACTAAAGTGCACTCATGTCGTTTCAGACAAAACGTTGTAGTACTCGATGGCTGTGTTTGAGAAAAAACATCCAAGAAAAGTATTTCTAGATGATACTGAAGTGCTGACATGCGTTTTTGAGAGTGCACAGAACATTCATGGACACACGGTAAGTGAAATTTGTAGGGCTGGGTACGGAATAGAGAGGTTGGTTGTATAATAACCACACTTATACCCAGTACTGTGTACGTCATTGTAAAGCCCAGTATTGGCAACCGCAATATGAACGTAAGGCAGCTGTCTACAATGCTAGGGCAGAAGAGTAAATGTCGTTAAAATGTGTGTAATGGACTCGCGATTTATAAAAATAATCTGAATGGTTGGTTTCAGTAACGTACGAGTCCTGGATACGTGATTTGTTTTAGTGTATGTGATTTTGATTGAACTTCCTCGTTACGATTTAGTTCTTTGCGCTAACCACCCTTCCTCGCCTTGCCTCGTGTTGACTTACGAGTGTCTTGTTTTAGTCAACGTCCGCCACATGCATATTTCTGCAGTCCTCACTCGTATTATGTAGTGATTTTTGTGAGTGCTGTATATATTTTTAATGCCCTTTGCCGTGGTGTATTTTTCTCCCTCATCCTTCTGTGCCATCCTGGAGTACTGTGAAGAGTAGAAGGGGACAGTGAGGGATGAAACAGAGAAGAACAGAAATAGAGCTAAGGGAGAATAGAGTTTTACTACTCAGCAGTATTGTAATGTATTTATTTTGCTTCATTTGCATATGATGATTGGGCTGTGTTGAGTGACAGTTCACTGTAATAGCTGTCCGCTTTGTATTGGGATGTATTTAAAAATGAAACTGAATTAGATATAGCATATTTTAAACTTGTCATGCAAACTTTCATTGGTTAAGTGCAATGCTAACTTCTCCACAAAACATTTGTGGTCTTGTATGATTTTTTTTTGTGTATGCTGGGTTCCAGTAGTGCTTCTTTTTCAGGAATATATCGTACGTGTTCAGCGGGGACCATTACCAGAGAAGACATGGCATATACATAAGCGGTACAATGATTTTGTTTCTCTCCATAATTTACTTCAAATTTCCGGGCTTAATCTTCCTCTTCCTCCAAAGAAACTCATTGGGAATATGGAAAGAGAATTTATAGCTGAAAGACAAACAGGGCTTCAGGTAAGGTACTGGTATTCAAGTATTGCTTGTAATAGAAGTATTTTTACATTTGATCCTGAAATAAGACATTGGCACCAATTCTGAAGGGAGAGCCAAATGCTTGTAGGTTCAAGAAGTGTAAACTCTACACTAGGCAAACAAGAAATATGGAGCTAGATGGATATAATGCAGCCCATTTTCTCAGAATTGAGTCATGTTGCTTGCACAGAAGTATCTAATGCTTGAGCAAACACTGTAGTTGCAATCTTGGCATGTACTGACAGGTGTGTGGAAGGTTTCGCGACTGAAAGTGGCCAAGGCTGGATGCTAGACAAACAAATTGCACAGAAGTTGGGTTGCTGAAGCAAGCTCTGTTTTAGTACATTAAGTAATGGTTATTTTACTGCTCGTCATGATCCACTGTAAAACCTTCCAAGGTGAACAACTTTTTAAATGCACATGTTCAACATAAAGCAGTCCATATTCCTGGTTTAAAGACTCACATGTTCAGATATTTGGGGGAACATTTAGTAGTACTCATTGTATTTGCTGTATTTACATGTGTTACTGAAATGCAGTTTACTCATCTGTCTCTGGAACTTAATTTCCATGTTAGGGTTCCGTATGGCAGTCAGGCTTGTTTGTGTGTTAGGATGAGCCAATCTTTGAAGTGTAGATGTGATTGTCATGCTTATGCAGAGGTATAAATAACCATGGAAACTAGTTGGTTTGTATTAAAGATAATGTGTCATATGATTTTCTGATATGAGGAGTGTGCTGATCATAATTTATGTTCCAGAATTATTTAAACATAATCCTAATGAATCCTATTTTGGCATCATCATTGCCTGTGAGGAAATTCCTGGATCCTGACAACTATGCCACACCATTCCAAGGTTGGTGTATATGTACTGCAGCAATGTAGAAAGTTATTACACATTATATTTTATAGAGTTGCACTAAAATGTATTATTGTGCACGTGCTCAAGTAGGGATTGTAGCAGACACCTGATGATTAGTTTCCTGTTTGAATAGATTTTATTTTGGAGAAGGGTTTATATGAGCAAGCTTTTTTGCTTAAAATTAGAAGGTGCATCAGCCACCATGGGAAGTGCACACTAGTGTTTTTGAAGAATACAACGTGGCCACCACAAAGGTGATAAATAGGAGTTACCAGATATTTCAGACACTCACGCCATTGTGTTGGCACTTGTAACATGTAGCAGGATCACAGTGCTGAGTGCCATCAAGATAGCTGATTGGTGGATAAAAAAGTTATGTGAGGTAAGCCTGAAATAGGTAAGTTTGTGTAGAAGAGTTAAAAATGAGGGCAGACAGAGTTCTTTGAGCAGATGAAATTGAAATCCAGTGAAGTGAAAACTACTTGGAGTTTAGCTAATGTATTGGAACAAGGTAAGGTCTATGCAGAACAAATATTACAGTGTAACAGAAATCGCTGGGAAAACCATGGGAGTTTTTTAAATCTTAAGTGTATTTTTGTAAATTTTCTTCTTGTTTTTCTATATACTGATGTATTAATACACCTTTAGATCAAACAGCACACTTTTGACACATGGCCAGAGGGTGATTGCAGGTGGTATTTGATGTCACAGGTAAGTGGAGTTATTTCCATCTTCATTTTCTTGTCTTATGTGTGGGAAGACCTGGCTTGTTGGTGACATTAATTAGCGCCTGTATTATCCTAAATTATGGACTTGGTGTATGGTTTAGTGACATTTACGTTTGTGATAAGAAGCTGGTATAGTGTGGGAGTAATGCCACAGAGTCCTTTGCACCGTCAGCATTTTCTCAGGTGGTACCCTCAGACTATTATTGTGTACTTGTAGTATTTATTAACAAAGAATGTTAGTGACCACTATTTGTAATGCTTGTAATGTGTAGTCATTATAAGTGACATGTTGCAGAGTTGGCATTGCAACATGTGTCAATGACACTGAGAAGTGAGGTGAATTATGAAGTCATAAAGCCTGTGCCAGAAATTGGATGGAGGTTGCGGAAACATTACTTTCTTGTTAAAAGCCATATTAATCCAAAAGAAGAACTGTTGCTGTCATGGGCAGAGCATGGACCTGACAAGTATCTAGATGACCGTGATTTGCAGGGGGTGTTCAAGAGCATGGCAAATGTTCAGGTAGGTACTGTAAGTCTTATAGTTTATTCCTTTGTTGTCGTTATGGGCACTGCAGTGAGCCCTTTAAACAATAATCGTTCATGCAACAAGTACTGGCTTCATCATCATTGAGTTTTCTAGTAGGGTTGGCTGTTACATTTCAAAGTCATGATTCTCTAACTGAACTGTTTCTTGTGTCTGTCTCATCTCGTGTTCTCACCATATACATGGTCCTTGGTGATGCTACTGGTTGAATTTAATGATCTTCTGGTATGTGATGCCTTGTAGTGTGGTATAAGTACAAGCATTTTGGACAAACCTGTTTCCAGTCTCAAGGTGAATGTATATATTTGAAATTGAATTTGTGTATAGAGTTTTTAAGTTAACAGTAACTTAAGGGACTAACAAAGTAATAATAATAATAATAATAATAATAATGATGCATTTTCAGCACCCTTACATTCAAGGAATAGAATTTCTAAACTGCAGTGGAGCTGGAGGGTTTGTGGTGCGTGAGCTTAATAATGCAGGAAGCCTGCGGGATCTTTTGTGCACTGCAAAACCGAAGCAACAATTTATGAAGAAGTATGGCAACCCAAGGCAATACAGACCTTTGTCTGAAAGTGATATGGCATGCTTTGGGCGGCAGATTCTTGAAGTGCTCAGATTCCTTAGTGAAAAGGGACTTCCTTTTGGTAAGGCACATGCTTTGTGGCTAGAAACTGCATTCTTGTGAAAACTGACAAAAGGGTGTATCATTTGCATAGAAATATAGCCATAATTTATTTAAAGAAACTGATTATTTTTATTTTGAGTTTGCTTACTGTATTTATCCCAAACCCAAATACATCCTGCTCTTATCTACTAAAATCACTCATATGAAGTCCGTGACGTAGTGCAAAAGTGCTCCTCTAGGATCATTGCTTTTTTATGAGTGGTACTCTTTTCATCCAGTGTCTTTCTCGCGTTAGTATAATAGTAGACACCCTGTTTTTACTTACATGATTATCAGTGTCAGTGTAATTATATAACTAACTACAGGGAGCACAGGTTTCTTGAAAAGCTAATAGTTGCTCAGATAGTCAAGTACACTGCATTTTATGGAATTTGAATACTCATGACTGTGTTCGCAGCAGCCCACCACTAATCTCTATCCACAGTTAGATGAATCCAGACCATGCTCCCATCCTGTTTCTTAAAAGTCTGTTTAATACCATCCCCTCATCTGTGCCTAGGTCTTCCAAATGGTTTTGTTTTCTGATCAAAACTTGTATGCATATGTGTTGTAGCTGTCCTGAGCTCACGTCTATATTACTGCATGAGGTTTGGAGAGAGTGATTAACCCTTTAAAGACGAAGCGTATCTGTTTTATATAAGGTCTCAGTGCGTACTGCACTGTAAACACTCTCCACTTCGGTTATAAAAACCAGTCTCTTAATGTTTTATAAGGCAAAAGTTGCTGTTTGTTCTGAGATCGGTACAAAACACATAAACGCAATGTGGGCACCACGTAGAATTTTTTAATGTTAAACCTGGTCGCATGTAAAGTTACTGCTAGGCTTTAAAAGGTTAATTGTCACCCCCCACACAGTTGTCTGCTGGAAGTACAGGAAAACCCTCGTAAGGTGTTTTTGAAACTTCCAAGAAAATCTGACTTCTTAAGTGGGAAATGTCTTAAAAGGGTAGAACGAAAAAGTTCTGCTTTTTAAATTTTTTTGTGAACCTATTACACATGTAGGCTGCATTTGTATAATTTGCAGTTGTCTTAACACATTCTCACCTGTATCTGACCATCTAACCATTTTGACTATAACCTTTCATTCACAGTTTCATTTACACCTATAACTATACTGTAACTGACTTTTCGTTCACAAGTTCCCATTAAATTCCAGCTGTTTACTTTTCCTTGAAATATTTGTCAGGTATGGGTTGTTGTGCTCTTTTTTCAAAAACAGTTGCAGTATACATCTTCAGATTCCATAGGCTTTGAACTATGTGTTCTGGGACATCTTCACATTGACCAAAGCAATTATGAAGAACGTAACAACAGCAGGACGACTGTAAAATATGCCATTTTATTTTATAGTATTAAGATTTAGGTCAACCAATAATATGTTTTAAAGAATTTACCTGCTTAATCTTATATACATTTTATTCAAAGAATAACATCATTTTGTTTTATTGCAATACTGTTTGGTTGTTAATAGACATTGTGAGATCTCGCAAGATTGCATGCAGTACCAAAGGTTGGCAGTGAACACTCCTGAAGATGGTCTTTTAGACCAAAACATGTTGTGTGTAATAAGGGGCAATATATAAATAAATATATTGAATGTGTGTTGCGCTATTCTGACTTCATTATTTTTACGATTTTATTATTGGGTAGGCCATAAGGGGTTGTCAGTAGTTCCAGTCGCTTTCACTAACTGTGCATTATCTTGAATTTATTTTCTGGAATTGCTGATGTAACTTATCTGCACACAGTCACCACAGATGTTTCACAATCATGCCACACCATGACGCATTTATATTAGCACCTGTAAATTATGTTTAAACAAGTTGTCATATGTGAGCATCCATGCGTCTAGCATAAAACTGCTGTCCATCCCAGCAAGGTGGAGCTCTGGGTGACGTCTGCTAGTGCACCTAAACTTCTTCAGGTGTTCTTGGCTGCCTGAGTTCCCTCATAGTGCCCAGCCACTTGAAACGGCAAGTCAGCTTCCTCATGCAGGCTCATGCAGGTCACGGGAACAGCTAGGATAGGCTTCTGGCCCCCAGCTACAATCTTTTGGTCATCGTGATGGAAGAGCAACAGGGACCGAGTAGTAGGGACTGAGTGATTGCAGTCTGTGCATCATGGGAGAGGTACAACACCCCCACACCACGAGGTTGCATCATTCTGCTGTGTGAAACTTGCAGAAATTACCTTGGAGATAACCTATATGAACTAACCGCACCATATGAACGCTGTCTGTGAAAACATAATGAGTGGAAACTCAGGGAAATTGCTTGTGATTTTGATACAGAAAATGTATTAAATGGGTAAAAAAATTGTTTCATCGTCAACTTTTTTTACTTAGTAGGTGGGAAATTTTCTTATATGGGGACGTATTAGAAGTGCAACACATAATGTTAATCAAATGGGAGAAATTTGGTACTTTTATATCCTGTAATCTTAGGTAGGAAAACATCTTAACCTGGGACATCTTAAATGAGTTTTACTCTATCAGCACATGAATTAACGTGTATTCTGCTATCAGTTGTGTCAGAATAGGTGTGACATTTTTAGTATTTTTAAATGTCTCTTATTTTTTGCAACACCTCTACATTTTTGTTAACATACACCACTGAGGAAGCTGGCGTAGCAGTCTTTTCATACACTTGATTTGCATGGTGCTCAGTTTATTGGCTGGACAACAGGATGGCATGACCACTTGTGTTTAGTTTTCCTGTTTCTCTCCAGGAAAATGCCGGAATAATACATTCAACCATGCCCTGACTTCCTCTTTGCACATTCTTCTTTGTTTATCATTCACAGTAGTAATTGAATCTCATTTAACACAATTTAATTTATAAAATAATGTAAGAATCATTCTAGTCTGTTGTTAAGATTCTATTGAAAATTTTGTTTAGAAAACTTGAGGTCTGAAGTTTGAGAACTACTGTGACAGCACTGATGCAAATACCAGAAACAAATTTTTGTATTTTGCAGGCCACCTCCATACTGGTAACATACTGCTGGAAAATGGCCGAGTGAAGCTTCTGGACATTGAGAATGGTGTTCTGGGTTTGCCGTCATATTACAGGCCATATTTTGTCCAGCATAGGAAGATACATACGCTGGAGGCTGTTGATGTGTATTGTTTTGGTCATGTTCTATATGAGATGGCATTTGGCCATCCTTTACATGAGTCTGTCTGTGATATTTTCCCTTCAAGCTGTCCCCCTTTGTTGAGTGAGTATAGCTACATGAATAGTGTGCTTATGATTATTCACAGGTACTTAAGTATGAGGGAAGGACGAGAGCTGGGATAACTGTACACTATAATTCTTAGACAATGGTGTAACATGCTAGATATCACTAATATGTATTTGGATTTTTGCCATTGTCACTGATTACACAAACACGACATTTTGAAAGTGTGCTGCTTTCATCTTCGGGTGTACTACAAACTTGAGAATAAGTAACAATCTAAAAGAACTAGAAACCTTCAAATTCATACACGAGAGACAAAACAATCCAGACCTGTAAATATAAAAATAGTGTGTACAAAATGCAATCTACAAATACTAATAAAATGAAGTGAATTACCCTTATTAAAAATTAAAATCACAAGACCTGAACAAGCAACAAACTAAAATTTTTCCAATAAAGTAAAAGAAATATGAGGTAGTAACAAGCCAATCAGCACCCTCTGATGGTGAAACCATGCACCTACTACAAAGCCCAAACATTCTTGTAAACCATGAATGAATAGCAGTTCATTTTTGCAGCTCTTTATTTATTATTAGAGACCAAACCTTCATTACAAATCTGCTCAGCCAGTGCATGTAAAAAGAGGAGTGATTCAGAGTTTAGTTCATAGAGCTAACATATTGTGTCACAATGAGCAGGACAATCAGACAGAGTTGGAATTAGTGATGAAGGGGTTGGCCACCAGTGCTTATCCTGGGAAGTGTGTGGATTCAGTTATTGACAAGAAACCGAGATACAGGAAGAAGAAGGGTGACAATGACAATAAATCTGTGTGTGTGATTTCTATTCCGTACATTCCAGGAACTTCAGAGAAATTTAAAAGAACTGGGGAAAGGTTTAACATAAAAACTGTTATTAGAACTAAACATTCCTTAGGGAATTTTTTGATTGAAACAAAACCCAACTTTGATACATTGGACAAATCACTTTGTGTTTATAGGATTCCATGCGAGTGTGGTAAGGAGTACATTGGTGAAACTGGCAGGCCATTGAATATTAGGACAAGAGCACAAATATAATCTTAAGAGAGGGACATATTGATAAATGTAAACTGGCGTCATATGCTTTTGAGGAACGACATAGGATTGATTGGATTTAGACAACCATATTACAGTCTGAGCTTAACACCATATATAGGAAATACAAAGAGGCGCCACATGTGCTTTGTAGTAACAACTCCATCAGTCAGCCTAGTTTGGACATGTGTCCTTTTTGGTTTCCATTAATAAATAAACAGTTGCCAAAATGAATTGCTATTCATTCATGGTTCACAAGAATGGGCTGTGTAGTAGGTGCATGGTTTCACCAATAGAGGGTGCTGACTGGGTTTTTAGTAACTCATATTTTTTTAATTTGTTGGAAAAATTTTATTTTGTTGCTTGTTCAGGTCCTGCAATTCTATTTTTTAATAAAGGCTAATTCATTTAATTCTATTTTTTAATAAAGGCTAATTCATTTCATTTTATTACTGTTTGTAGATTGCGTTTTGTATACACTATTTTTATGTTCAGAGGTTTGGATTGTTTTGTCTCTCATGTAGGAATTTGTAGGTTCTTTATTCGTTTAGATTGTTACTTATTCTCAATTTTGTAGTACACCAGAAGACGAAAACAGCGTGCTTTCAAAATGTCATGTTTGTGTAATTAGTGACGATGGAAAAAGTCCAAATACACATCATTGATATCTTGCAAGAGCTGGGATAGGATAGTTGGTAGAGTGACTAGGTTACAGGCTGGGCAACAAAGGAATTGTTTGATTCCTGGCAGGGGTAAGAGATTTTTCTCTTGTCCGGTGCATCTTAGACTAGCTCTGAGGCACATCCAACGTCTTATTTAATGTGCACCAGGAGCTCTTTTCCTGATAAAAACGGCCAGGGCATGAAGCTGACCACTCTTCATCTAGTGCCAAGGTTGAGAATGAGTGAAGTTACACCTCCACTTCTTCATATGCCTTCATGGCGTGCACAAGGACAACCTTATCTCTGCTTTACCAAAGGGACGAAATATCAAATGTAAATGACAGATCTCAGATGAAACGTAGTATTTAGGTTCTGTGGTGCACAAACTCTTTATAATTTGGTTAAGGATAGAAGTGTTGATTGTGTGGTAAATGTGTTGAATGCAACCACAGATATACAGGGTTCTCGTCTTTCAGATGTAGTCCATGGTTGCCCCCACTTGCCGTGTGATATGGCTTCATGTAAGGGTCACATAAAAGGCCTTATCAAAAAGTACAAGGACTAAATTGTGGAAAGAAAAAAATTTACAGTTTATCCAGTTACCTTGTACAGTTTAGTT
Organism: Coptotermes formosanus; assembly: GCA_013340265.1. NCBI lineage: Eukaryota > Metazoa > Arthropoda > Insecta > Blattodea > Rhinotermitidae > Coptotermes > Coptotermes formosanus. The sequence goes on along the minus strand of BLKM01012980.1, from coordinate 1,160,752 downwards.
ATCTTCTGATTTTGGGCAGTGGTGCCAATGGTCATGTCATTTGTTGAAACACCTATAACTCTTTTTTTTCACAAGGGATTTTGGTGAATTCGTGGTAATTATCACCGCCTTAGAATCCTTTTCACTCTGGAGAACCAAACCAGGTCACACTCCATTCAAAATCTTACAAATATTGTACAGGAATTGGTACAATATGTGCATGGACAAGTATTTTTTCTGAAGAGCTCTGAATGAGACAAAGTGTTACAAAGATTGCAGCCTCCTACGATGTGACTCTGTGTAGTATGGTAAATGATTACAAACATTTCTGATGAACATGCTGTCTGCTGAAGATGGTGGCAGCATTTCTCTTCAGAACATTAGCACCTCTCTACAAAACTACATGCTGTCACATTCCAGAAGGCTGTAATGTTGATATTCCTGTGAGAATCTCAGTTCTCATGTTAAGTGTTATGACTTATAATTTTGCCAAGGCGTCAAATTTCTGAGATTGAAATAAAATTCATGTGCCACAGAAAGTATCAGCTTCTGCCATAAGTTTATGAATATTCATTTTTTACATCACATGTTGTGGTAATGAACAGTAGCAACTGATTCTTAGTGTCTGATTTGAGAGAATGACTGGGGTTTGTCAGAAGTGTAGCTGGTTTAAAATGACAGACCATAGAAATATATCTGAATGGTTGAGCATTTTACTTCCAGTTCTTTGCGTTCCATAGGTTTCCTTGGTGGCCTTCTGAAATTATGAGAGTTCAGAGAACGTAGTTGGCTTTCATGTTAGCATTTGGCAGTGTGGTTACAGCTCAGACATATGTGCACAAAATTATGTTAATGTCATGACAAACTGAATGACAGCTTTCTGCTAGGAGTGCAAAATAACAAAGAGTTTTCCAATTTTGTCACTTGATTACTGTCCATATTTTTTGCTTAATTTTTGTATAACAAATTTAGTTCTATACTTTTTTATTGGCACTCATATTTGTGACTTATTTTTGTTACATTACCCATGTGTTCCTTGACCTTAAATGGTACACATCTTGCCTCCCAACCTTTTCCCTGTTGTTGAAGAAAAGCACATGTCTTAGGATCGTACTTCGGTGTATAGGTGTTCTTTACGTGTGTAGAGCATTCTCATATTCCATGTGTTATTGACTTGATTTTCCAATTCATGTGTAATGATACATATATCTGCCATTTCCCTGCACATCATTTTCCTGCAGGTGTTCTTCATTGATTGTGGTCATTAGAAATTTGGCACATTCAGTAACACTTCTCTGTATCTGTTATTTTCCTGCAGGTATCGTTTCTTTCCTCCCACTATCCCAGAAGTGATGGGTACAGGTATCACTGTATATAATTGTGGTAGTGTTATATAAATAAGCTGTAAGGTGAGAGAATCCCAGTCATCATCCTAAAAATTTTAATAATCAGATAACATTCATATATATAACTGTTATCACTCTCTGTCTGCTGGTTGTGGGAGACACCCTAGAGGCAGTATCTGCTGTTGCCATTGATGACATAGTAATGACAATGGTGGTCAGTTGGTGGAATCTAAGTTTAACCCTTTAAAGATGAAACGTAGCTGTTTTATGTAAGGACTCAGTGCGTACTGCGCTGTAAACACTCGCCACTTCGGTTATAAAAACCAATCTCTTAATGTTTTATAAGGCAAAAGTTGCTGTTTGTTCTGAGATCCGTACAAAACACATAAACACAATGTGGGCACCATGTAGGATTTTTTAATGTTAAACCTGGTAGTATGTAAAGTTACCACTAGGCTTTAAAAGGTTAATGTGTGGGCTCTGTGTAATAGAAATTTTTAGTCCAAGCTTAGGAGAGGTGTAGCCCTTTGTTTATTTACAGTAATGTTTGACTCCAGAGTTGATTGGATTGGATCCTGGACAATCTGAGAGTCTCTTGTTGTAGCTGAAACTAGCAAGTCCTCTCAACTAATATGGTAAAAAGTATTTAAAGTAACCACTTCTGTACGTAGTGTAGGACTGTGTAATAAATTTGAGGGCATTTTAAATACATTTTCTTGCTAGTGTCAAAAAGTTGTTGCGGGTAAGTGGTACAGCAAAGAGTAAAGAGGGTCTTTGCAGCTGTGCAAAGTCTTGCTAAGAGTGGTTAAATTTTCTTAATGGTTTTTTATGGCTGAAATCGAATTTTACAATAAAGAGGACCCATATTCTTTCATAGGGGTGGTTGTTAGTTGGAAGCAACACTATGTATGTGACAAATCTCACATTCCAGATTTTTTATCTTATTTGCTTATTTCTTATATGCTTATTTCTTGTATTATTCTTATTATATTATATATATTATATGTATGTCTTATATTATCTTATATGCTTATTTATCTAATTCTAACAGATTTTATGAATTCTACATTGTGCAACCATAACTGCACGTATAATGTGCCTTTGCTCTTTGTAGAACATGATGAGGATTTTCAGGGCCCTTTGTTGGTACAGTAATTCTCTGACTTGTTGTAGAGTCTGTTCTGGAATCTATCCTGTCTACTGAAGCTTGTAAAGGTGGGGTACCAACAATAGCAGCTCTTCTGACACACCCATTCTTTAATAGCACCGAACTGTCATCCTCGCACCAACTTGCGAACTCCCAACATTGTGACCGACCACACCTCAAGTTCTCATCACATGTCAAGGAGGCTTTGAAAGTAGCTCATCAGAAGATTGAGACAAGACTGAAGGATGAGCAGAAAATGGTACAGAGAATTGCATGAGAATACCTAAAGTGTTAACAGATTTGTAACTTGGAACTGGTATATAGACAAGATATATGTTATTTTCTTTGACTTCATTATGAATGAGCAAAGAATGCTGTGTAGTTAAGTAATATGTTAAAGGATCTTGTGTTCTAAACATGGGCACAGAGTTTATCAGGGGACATTATGCATAAATACAATTGATAAACACATCTGGAGTTACATGTTGGACTACTTAAGCTGCAGTCATTCAGGAAATATTGCAACTCTTTTTTTCTGAAAGCTGCACAACTGTATGCTTTGTTCCTCATAATCGTATTTACCCTTTGGTGCCTTAATTAAATGCATGGTTTAGTGTGTAAATGACTGGAATTGAAATTAGAGGATTTAATTAACAATAGCAAAAAGCATATCTTACAGAGTTTTTCTTCAGATTTAACAGAATAAAATTTGGCAGTCTGTTTATGAATTCAGTTGGAAAAAAGTTACTCACATATTTTTATAATAAAATCAGGTTTGTGAGTTGCATGTGTAAAGTAAAATGTAAATATTTATGTTGCTGACATAATTCTAACTGTGGTTGAAGGTCCTTGGCACCTTGGGTCACTGTTTTGTACTTGTATACTGTTTACAACTGAGGTCCATGTTAATTACAAGTTCATTATGGTGTGGTATTTGCCAAAACAAGGCACCATGCACAGTCAGACTTAACAATTATTTCACCTCTAACTGGTGGTGGGTGTGTGGGAGCTACGTAAGAGTGGTAATCTGGCAATTTAATACCATGCAGCAGGCAGGGCCTGGTTTGTTTTTCTGTTGATAAAAATAATTCGATATTTCCCACCAGTGGCTGAAAAGTACAGTAAAACTTGTTTAACATGTCACCGGTTAAGATGTTTTCCTGCCTAGGAAGTCAGGATAAGAAAGCACCAAAATACCCCCATTTGATTAACATTACACATTGTCCTTTTAATACATCCTTGCATAAGAAAATTTCTCACCTCAAATGTAACAAATTTGACAGTGAAACAGTTTTTTTACCCATTTAATACAGTTTCTGTATCAGAATCTTAAACGATTTCCCTGAGTTTTCATTCATTCTGCTTCCAAAATACAGTGTTCAAATGGTGCAGTTAGTTCATATAGGTTTATCTCCAAAGTCATTTCAGCAAGTTTCACATGGCAGAATTATGCATCCTCATGGCTTGGGGGTGTTGAATTTCTCCTGTGATGCAGAGACTGCAGTCAGTCAGTCCCCACTACTCGGTCTCTGTCACAGCGACCAAAAGATTGTATCCAGGGGCCAGAAGCCTATCCTAGCTGTTTCATGATCTACATGAGCCTGCATTTGGCAGTGCTGACATGTGGAAGTTTCAATTGGCTGGTCACTAGGAGGGAATTCAGGCAGCCAATAACACTTGAAGAAGTTTAGGCACACTGGCCGATGACACCCAGCGCGTAAGGCATGTGGGGATGGAAGTCACCATGCTGGGGGGCAGCAGTGTGATGCTAGATGCGTGGGTGTTCAGACACGACAATTTGTTTAAACATAATTTATCGGCGGTAATACAAGTGCGTCGTGGTGTAGCATGACTGTAAAACGTTTATGGTGAAAGTGTGCAGATAAGTTACATCAGCAATTCTAGAAAATAAATTCAAGACATTGCAGAGTTAGTGAAAGTGATTGCAACTACTGACCACCCATTTTGGTCTACCTAATAGTGAACCTGTGGAATCTAAAGATGTACACTGCAACTGTTTTTGAAGAAAAGAGCAAAACAACCCACGCTTGACAAATATTTCCAGGAAAAGTAAACATCTGGAAAGAAATGTGAACTTGTGAATGAAAAATCAGTGACAGGATAGTAAAAGTGTAAATAAAACTGTGAACGAAAGGTTACAGACAAAATGGTTAAATGGTCTGATACAGGTGAAAATGTGTTAAGACAGCTGCAAATTATACAAAGTCAGCATACATATGTAATAAGTTCACAAAAAAATTAAAAAATAGAATTTTTCAGCCTTACCCTTTTAAGACATTTCCTGCTTAAGAAGTCATATTTTCTTGGAATTTTCCAAAATGTCTTAACAGGGTTTTACTGTATCTGTAAAGAGTAGCATCAACACACCAAGTAGAGAGCTATTTTTGTGTGTATTTGGTGTGACATTTCTTTCATCCCAGTTCACTCTGTATGTGTCAAGTTCTGGATATGTACATCATGAAATATAGAATAGGTGATATAGGCCTCCTGAATGTGAGAATACAAGAAGTAAGTGTCGAGTTTTGAGTACATACTTTGTGAGTCATAGGAGAGGTGATATATGAAGCTTGATGTTTTTAAGGAGTAGGTTATGAGAGTATGAACATGTTTATGTAGGCTTAAAACAGGATCCAGTAATGGGCTTTTTTGAGAGCAGTCATGATTATAACTGGGAGAGCAAAGTACTGTATTTACCTGCATACAAGTCATGATAACTTAGAGATTGCATTCAGATTTTAAGTTAGAGAACATGGTACAGTACCTTTAATTTTCTGCAACAGTTTCATTGAATTTTAATCACAATACACATCGCCATCCAAATTGAAACTGCATTTATCCATGTAATGTCAGACAGTACTGGACTTCATCTCAGAAGCTGGGTCAAATTGTAAAATAAAGCAGAACATTCAGAAATGTTACCCTGAGTCTGTGCTTTAGTGTCGTCCTGTGGTATAATTTTCTGAAATGTTTTTCTCATATAATCATGCTTTTGTATTTCCTGTGCCATCTGCATTGGTAGCTGATGTTTATGATGTATTTTTCTTTCTTTGATTAATTTAGGTAAGACATCAAAAAAGACTTCTTAGAGTTCAAGAGCTTCTTACTAATGAGGAAGAGAAAAAGAAGAGAAAGCAACAGCAGGTAAGAGTTTTCTGGCCATACATAAATGCAAGAAACAAGAATGGGCAAGGTCATATGGGCTGGACAGCTGCTTAATTGGAATTCAAGTCTTGGCAGGGGCAGGAGATTTTTTCTTTTCCCACAGCATCCAGACTGGCTCTGGGACCCACTGATCCTCCTATATATTAGGAACCACCAACATTTTCTGCAAGGGTAAAGTGCCTAGGGAACGAAGCTGTCCAGTTAACCACCACCTAATGACAAAGTTAAGAATGTGTGGAGCTACAGTGCCACATCATGGCTGTGTGTTTCTAAATTAACAGACCTAATTTTTGTAAAGACAGTGAAATTTTAAGTTTAATGTGTTTCAAAACATGGCTGGTTCTTATCGTGAGGATAGATTTTGTTGCAACAAAATTTTATAAACCTTGCTGAAACAGTGGTTTGATATTCTGCCTTAATAGTGATCTGTTACAGGTTGACAGTAGTTATTTTTACTAATCCAGAAATGCATAATGTTGTGTTGCATTCATGGGGGTATGCCTGGGAGTGGTTGTCTTCAAGCTTGTGATATGGTAGTGTCCCTCACTTAAGTAAAATTTTTATATGTTAGTCACATAATTGATGCAGATTTGTTTAAAGGTATGCCATATTTCCTAAAATACAGCCATTGAATGTGTCCCCTCTTATAAAAGTGTACAGGCAGCAGAGTTCTTATGTTGCATAACCATCCCTAAAAATGTACTGAGGGCAGAGTTTATTATATTGCATAGTCATACAGATCTGGTTAGCTATATAAACTCTGCTTTATCCATGTTGCTTGCCTTGTGACAAAGAAGGTAAAGAAATTTTTGGTGAAATTAAACTCTTTGAAGAGAGGTGGCATAAATGACCAGGTCATGGTCTGGTTATCGAAGGGCTTGGAATTTGATTCCTAGCATGAGCAAGAGATGAGCAGGTGATTTTCCTATATCCAGAGTGCTCAAACCAGCACTGTGGCATACCCAGCCTGCTGTTTGTGGGTACAGGGGGCTCTACCTGGAGCTGAAGCAGTCAGGGTGTGAAGCCAATAACACGCCTTCCTCCACTGCAGAGATTAGGCAATGCTTGGTGCTGTACTTCCACTCCCTGATGTACCTTCATTGCATGGTGCTAGTGTAATAACAGGAACAACTTTACCTTTATGAAATACTGTAAAATTAATGTACAGATTTCTGTTCCAGCACCAGGTATGTGTGAAATTGTAGTTAAACACAGCAAGCACAAACTGCTTAATGCTTTATGAACACTGTGTGTTAAGAACTGGTTAGTGAAATCCACCATAAACATTTAACATCAAGCAGTTGATGTTTACAGGCCACAGGATAAATGAGCACATTTTGTGTAATTCCAAGAATAGAAGTGCATCTCTGTGAAGGGTATTCCACTGTGAATAATTATGTGTCCAAATCCATGAATATTTCTTTTAGGCACACTTTGAAACATGGAAAAATTGATGTCCACCCGTATATCTTCAGGAGTAGTGCCTAGGCTGCTGGACAGATTTCAGTTAAAATTACTTGGTATGGCACACTCAAATTTTATCATGCCCTTTTTGTTTAGGTTTAGTTAAGTAATACAGACTGTGCATGTGTCAGTATATTAGTATTGTCTTGATGGGAATAATATATACTGTTCTTGGTTTCGTTAGGTACGGTCTTAAACCTCCATTTCTTCATTTGTGCACAAGCATACACATGCATGAAATTTTTCTGGAAAATTTTCTTTTAAGATTCCCATTTCTGATCACAGTACAGTGTTGGCATCAGTCCATCTGCTGATTTGGGCATACTGTTCTCCCTGCTGTAGAGAGTCATGAAATAAATAGTGTTGGTTTCTGGATCATTTGCAGATATTTATGGCCAAAGATATATCTTCCAACTCCGCTAGACTAAGCCTTTGTAACTGGCATTCCATTTCGGCGATAAATGCGTCCATTTTTGCTAATTTTGAAACTCCCCTTCTGCTGCAAGCAGTAGCAACACAGTCACAATACTTTGCACTATATACACATGGGTTTGTACTAGCACAGAATTACATCACTAATCACAATACCACACTATCACTGGTTCACCATGTACTGTCATCTTTAGTCTTATCCTATCATGTATACATCACATTTTCTATTAAAATCAAATAGCACATAACAGCATTGCAGCATAAAACATTTCCAAAAAATAATTTGAACAGCTATCGAGCATTATGTAGTGGCATGTGGGGCCTAAATTCTCAAATAATCCCAAAATCAATCCATATTAGTTCTGCCAAGTTGTAATAGTGTAATAGTGGTTAGTCTGTGCGCATCTTGACAGCTTGTTTGGATGAAACTTGGGATCCATGTACTGCAGTCCAAGAGGTGGCCATTGTCTGTGTCAGCTATTTTGTTCACAGGTGCGGACTCCTGATAGTGACTGTCTGCACTGCAGTGATGACCTCCAGTGTTCTCACAGTCTTGGCTGGTGCTGGAGGAGGCCTGTCAGAGACCAAACATGTCTCCCACCATTGCCATATCGATTTGCATATTGACTTATCATATGTTGCTTTCATGCACATCTGCTCCCTGTAGAAGGCATGTCATCTGTTTATTATAAAACTTGTTTAAGTCAGCTACTCTGCCATTATCACACACTCACTCAACACTACCATTGTTCTGTGCTGATTTAATCTCCACATACTCTACATGTAGCTTGTGACATACCCCAACCTTCTGCATTGTTTCACAGTGAGGGAAAACAAATGCTGGATATTCCCGTGGTCCACCCTTTATTTGTGCCATACATCAGTGAAATGAGTCAGCTCCTTGGAGATGTGTGTATTTTTTGAAATACTGTATGTGGTTCTGACTGTGGTCAGCAAGTTCTTTGTATGTTTATTTTTTATATTTATCTGTTCACAGAAAGAGCAGCTCCAGAAGCAGCAGCAGCAGCAGCAGCAGTTAATATCCAATGGGAAATCTCCAGAGCGATCTGAAAGCCCGAACAGTACCAGCACTGCTACATCAGCTGGTACTGTGACTCCTCCGTCAGGTAAGGTTATGTTTTAATTAGCCATGCATAGTTCAAACTGAATACAGAAACCAAATACTGGTATCTTGCCACACCTTTATTCACAAGCTGCGGGCCTACATTATGCCTGGTGTCTGTTTATGAAGGAAGCCATGGAAGTGAAAGAGCTTCATATTGTAAGGCATTTTATAAAGTACTTTCATGAAAATGGATCAACTGCCTAATTATGCCAGGTTTGAAATATGAGGTTAATCTGCTTACAGCATGTCACAGATCTGTAGATATTACTTAATTGCAGGTGGTGCTCAATTTGCACAGTTATGTTCCTGAAAATGGCCGTGTGAATCAAATTAGCATGAAATGAAATTTGCCTTAGAACGGGCCATGAAGCCCCAGCGGGGGAGTAGAAGTATAGCTATACTCCTTCTTTAACTTTGGTGCTAGGTTGGGGTGGGCTGTCATTGCCATGCCTTGGCCACTTTGCACCTGGGAAAGAGACGCAGTACCCATTGTACAGGAGGCTGGCTGGGCCCCACGGCCGGTCTGGATGGGTGCGGAAAATCTCACCCCAACCGGGAGTCTGTCTGTTGACTGTCCAGCTTGTAGCGTGTCACTATACTGACTACGGCGTCCGGCCAACAGTTACAGTTTAGGGGGTGTACATTCCTTTATTAGCCTGCCCAACGTCACCAAGATTTTAAATTGTAGCAGAGAATACAGTATGTGTAATAATTGTACAGTAATGTAGAGTACAGGTGAGGTTGCCTTTTAAGAAACCATTCCACAGTCAGCTGCTTCACCTTCCCCTTTTTTTTTGTGTGTATTTCAGTGTAGCAGCTGATGGCTGTTTACACATTATGAAGAGACTTTGAGCTGTATTCCTTATCAGGATTGTCATCATCTGCTATGCAGAGAATGCTAACAGATGACTCACTTTTTGCTGCGTCCTTTATCTTAGCAGCTGACTCGTGAGTGGTGCAAGGAGTAAATTCATTCAGTCAAGTTATCTTCTTAGCACATTCATCTTCACCTCAATAGAAACACTGTCAAAGTATTGAACACTAGACCTTGCAGAGGACAGTGGAGGCCAAAACACTTCTGAAAGCACAAGAACACTGCAGTCACTCAGAAACTGAGCATGATTCCAATGTGAAGTGACTCGTGGCAGGATACTCACACTTATTGTATGCAGCTGGCAATGAATTGTGAGCTTTATGTTCTTTTTCAACAAAGTGGGTGTCTTATCAAGGGCTGCCAGGATTTTTGGTATTATGCTTTGAGCATTTGTTTGAAACCATATCAGTGTAAAATTTTTACTGTGTAAACTTAGAACTTGCACGAATTAATCAACTGTGTCTATACAAATTCATGTGAATCAGAACTCTGTAAATCAAGAATGATCCATATAAATGTGGTCCAAAATGTGGTCTTTCCATAAATAAGTAGGTGAACTCACTCTTAACCACACACAGACCTGCCACACCACATGCATGTCATAGTGCAGGGGTACACAATTTTTCCAAAGATCCGGAAGCCACCTCAAAATCATGGATGTGAGAAGGGTGACATGAAGCAAGTTCCCTAGTGAGGACCCAATTATTAGGTGCCACTGTGCAAAATACAGTTGCGTGGGTGACCTGTTCTCCAGGATTCATGCACCCTTGTCCTACCAAGTGACAAAAGTACATAAATAATACAAAAATAAAAATGGCTTTCTACAAAATGCAGAATTTATGTGACTACTGTACATTCAAATGACCGAGATTTAAATTGACGTATCTCAGGACATGTCATTGTTTCTAAAAATGTGTGGTGGACAGTTTATGCGGATTACAGTAAAACTTGTTTAAGACGTCCCTGGTTAAGATGTTTTCCCACCCAAGAAGTCAGGATAAAAAAGTACCAAAATTTTCCCATTTGAATGACATTACACATTGCAATTTTAATATGTCCCCGCATAAGAAAATTGCATGCCTAAGAAGTAACAAAAGTTGATGACGAAACAGTTTTTTACTTATTTAATACATTTTCTGTATCAAAATCTTAAACAATTTCCGCAAGTTTCCATTCATTCTGTTTCCGAAATAGAGCATTCAAATGGCGTGGTCAGTTATGTAGGTTGATCTCCAACATAACTTCCGCAAGTTTCACACAGCAGAATGATGCAACCTCATGGCATGGGGGTGTTGTATTTCTCCTGTGATGCAGAGACTCCAGTCAGTCCCCACTACTCAGTCTCTGTCACGACAACTGAAAGATTGTATCGGGGGCGGAAGTCTATCCTAGCTGTTCCGTAATCTACATGAGCCAGCATTTGGTAATGCTGGCATGTGGAAGTTTCAATTGGCAGGGAATAGAAGGGAACTCAGGCAGCCAATAACATTTGAAGAAATTTAGGCGCGCTAGCTGAAGCCACCTGGGGTTCCACCTTGCTGGTGCAGAGTTCTAACGTGAGGCGCATAAGCCATGTGGAGATGGAAGCCACCGCGCTGGGGGGGACAGTAGTGTGATGCCACATGCATGGGTGTTCACATGCAGCAACTTGTTTAAACGTAATTTATCAGCAGTAATATGAATGCAACATGGCGTAGTGTGACTGTGAAACATTTGTGGTGACTGTGTGCAGATGAGTTACATCAGCAATTCCAGAAAGTAAATTCAAGACACTGCAGAGTCAGTGAAAGTGACTGGAACTACTGACCACCCCTTATGGTCTACCTAATAGTGAATGTATGAAATCTGAAGATGTATACTGCAACTGTTTTTGAAAAAAGAGCAAGACAAACCATGCTTGACAACTATTTCAAGGAAAAGTACACATCTGGAATGCAATGTGAACTTGTGGATGAGAAGTCAGTGACAGTATGGTTAAAGGCGTAAATAAAACTGTGAATGAAATGGTACAGACAAAATGGTTAGATGGTCAGATGCAGGTGAGAATGTGTTAAGACAACTGCAGATTTTACAAATTCAGCATACATATGTAATAAATTCACAAGAAAATTTAAAAAGTAGAATTTTTCAGCCCTACCCTTTTAAGACATTTCCTGCTTAAGAAGTCAGATTTCCTTGAAGTTTTCAAAAACATCTGAACAGGGTTTCACTGTATTAGTGAATGCAGACGTTAATAACAGTAGTGATTCAAGAAAAGTGACACCAGCATAATTGATTTACTTACTTAGATGTACATTATCAGTAAATTCTTATGTTATTAAATTTTACTTTTTATTGTCATTATCTTTAATAGATCCACCAAAGATTGATATGATGGGATACATTTGTTTGTAGAGAAGTGTCCTGTTTATGTGTAATCAGAAATGATCTCTTGGTGATATTATTGTGCCCAAACATGTTATCACATATACATAAGGTTCCTGTTTTATGGTGTATGCCATTGATTGTTTATTGTACTTAGATATGAAGCCAATCAAAAAGTATCCATACTGATGTTGTGAAACTAATAATACTAAACTTACCTTAATGACAGACATATCTGAGGAGTCCAAGGGTTGACACACCTGTGGAATATGGTTTCTGGCTAAAAATTGCTGCAGAAGTGCACCAGTGCATTTTGATGAATTTTCCATGCACCACACTGCCATTTTTATGCTTGTTTATGGCAAACTGCATCATCTGGATGTCTTATTACTTCTAGTTAAAAATTATTGTTTACATTCTGGCCATGTGGAGTTGGTCATGGTGCACAGTAGCTTTCTGATAAAGGAACTGTTAAGCATCTCCTATGTCTTACATTGAACATGACATCTTTCTTGGTGTGTGGCGATGAAAATGTTTCCATTGTGGCAGTAGGTGTTTAGTTTTGGGGTCATAACTGTATACCCATGTTTTTATCACCAGTTACTGTGTATTTAAAGAAACTTCATCTGCTTCTGCACAGTTGAGGAAAGTTTTGCTGTCAGCTGCCATGGGATGAACTTCCATGACACACTTCTCATGTCCAAATTGTTAGTTAAAATTGCCTGGCACGAGCCAGAAGAAATTCCTATGTACTTTGTCAGCTACTTCCCTAATGCTTACTCTTTGATATGCTCTCCCCAGACCTTGCTATCACTTCAGAATTTCTGCTTGATGGAGGGTGTCAAGAATACTCTTCACTTTCTACAGATGTGTGCCCACCTTTAAAGTGGTAAAAACCCCTCAAAAAGTTGCAGATAGCTCGTGGTCTCTTCTCAGAAGGCAGTTTTAATTGTTCTTTAAGTTTGATTCTGATTTAGTTAAGTTTTTTGCTGAGTTTATTATGCATTGGTTGTAGTCTCAGCCTTCACAGGTATGGTACATGCCATGAACCCTACTCTTTACATGCAGTTGTGTCTGAATGGCTGCTGTGAGGTATTGCTGATTGGGGACACTCAGTAACATATCCTGACATGCTCAGTAAAGTCCTGTCACCGTGTGACATAAGGAAATGAACTCACTCCAAATACTTCTTGATCAGTCCTCATATATATTGCAAGTGAAAATTTTATTATGGTGCTCAGTAAGTTCCATGTTCTGAGTAACTGAGATACATTATCAGCAAGTGCCATTACATTGGTGAATGTATATGTTCACTGTAGCTGTAAATACAAATTAATCTAGAACTTGAGGTAGCTTCATACATAAATCCTGAATAATGTACAGAAAAACGTTAAATTGTGCATATTGAATGTATACATAGGCATTCTTCCCGAATATGTTATTGTAACTGGCAAAGACAAAGTTGAAACTTGGCCTCCTGTACTTGTAGGAACTCTGTGTGTTGTAGGAATGGTGAGATTACTTAGATGTGTATCATTTTAAAAATACACTACAGCTTTAAAGCACTCTGTGATAATATTCTGTGCTGTGGAATGTGTGTGGTTAGTGTTAGGTTAAATAATTTACAGATGAAGCAAAATATGCAGAAGTTATTATACTTAAGTAGAGTGATTTAGAGCACCCTTAATTTTGTCCTGAGAGGCCAACAAATTTTGCGGTTACTTTCATGTTCTGGTGATTGATCTACACCTTTGTGCTCGAAAAATGTCCCTGTGCGTGTATATTTTTGTTTGGCTGATTTGTATTTTGTGATCTTGTCTCCTTTTCATAGGACTGAAAACCTGATTGTGGATGACAGCAGGAGAAATCAGGTCTATTTTACCATGTAGGTGTAGATTATTGTGTCACAATAATTGCATGTGTATTTGTTAGCAGGTATTTTTGTAGAGCAACTTCTTTCTTTTATTGGTCATGGAAAATTGTATTTTTCTAAAGCAAAATAGATTGTGTTTTAAAAGCTGAATATTTGGATCTAATAGAGAGGAAGTAATGGGGGGATGAAGAAAATTGCTGATTGTGGCCCTTTATGATTTTTTCTACCATATTTACCTGAATACAGGACCAGAATCTTTTTCCTAATCCATCATCTGAAAACTTGGTGGTTGCCTTATGATCATGCACATCATTATACACATTCTGTGAATAGTGGGAAATGTGTAAATGTTTCCGTATCTGCTACAGCTATACAAAAAAAGGAAATTGTATGCATGTTACAGTAATTATATGTGTTATTTTATACTTCTTATTTCATGATCAATATGCTGATGCCTCGTTTCGAATCATGTTGTTGAAGTGAGAAGTTTTAAAAGTTAAAGTATTCTGGGTGATCATACTGAAAGAAAAGTCCAGTAGCATCTAAAATACCAAAATGTATGTGTTGCAGTTATGATGCTTAAATTACTGGTAAGTAAACGTGGAAGAAGCCAGTAACTGTGACAGAGCACGGAAATTCCTTGTGATGGAACAGAAAGTACAGTGCAGGGGAAACAAACAATAGCTATTACTAGAGGCATCAGATTCATCCCAAATAGCATTTCGTGGGCCCCAGCAGCAGAACTTCAATACCACTGATGAAAAGGTGCTGACATTCCTGCTAGGAAAATGTAAGAAACGACCTTCCAGTGCCAGACACAATACAAATGAAGGCACTGGAAGGTGCTACATCCCTGGAAATCCTGTAGGAACATATCAAAGCCCGTAATCATTGGCCAATAAGATTTATGCATTGTAAAGACTTAGCTCTTTGTTAGAGAAGATCACTACCAAACCTTGTCACTCACTACCTTGAAAAACTGATAGCATGCAAATACCATATAATTAATCTGCATCATAAACATGATTATCTCTGAGGAAAAGTGAGTGACAGAGATTAAACTTAAGCCTTTTTTGATGTAAAAGGCTAGAAATCAGTACTTATCAGAAAAAGAGGACATAAACAACTGTGAATAACTGTGATGCTTTCAGTCTGGCTGATGTGAGGAAACCGATACCATTTGTTATTGTAAAGACAACCTTCTGCAAGAAAAAATACCAGTGAAAGTATATTCAAATGTAATGAGAAAGGGTCGATTACAGAATGCAGGGTTGGATGGCTGCAAGAATTCTGTGACAGTAGACCAGGTGATCTAAAGAAACTAAGAATGCTGGTGTTAGTTGTTTTCAAGGGTCGCAACACTGAAAGTGAAAAATCTGACGTGTAATCTATGTACGGATATGGCCCCATAGCAGGAGGCATGACCTCTCAGTTACAGGTTCTTGATGTGTTAGTTAACAAACCACTCTCAGACAGACTACATTACCTGTACTGGGAGTGACTGCTATCTGGGATCTGCCACTAACAAGAGCAGAAAACAAAACACTATCAGAAGCGTTGATTGGTGAGTGGGTGAAGACTGCTTGGAATGGCATTTTACCAGAATCCATTACCAGGTGTTTTTAGAAAGTGCTGGGTGTCAAAGAACATGAATGGAACAAAGATTATGTCTTGTGGGAGGAAGATCATGAAGAACTCTCTTCTAGTGATCAAAGTGGTGGTCATGACTAATTAATTTAGTGATAAGTTTATAACTTTGTACTACAATAATACTGTGGTATTTTAACACTGATGATTGTGTAATTCCAGAATATTAAGCACAGGATTGCTGCATGACATAGAAACCTGGGTAGTGTGAATGTAGGTTTTCTCTCAAAAAGTAAAGATTGTGAAGTGTTTTTTATATTCAGGTAAATACAGTGTTCATAGGCTGATAAAATGATGATGTGTGGCTCATGTGGCATGCATGGGCACTGTTGCAAATGTATAGAGGATTTTAGTTGGAAAAGCCAAAGGGGAGAGGCTTAGGTGGAAGCTGGAACATGATATTAAAGTGGATATAGGAGAATCAATTTAATGTAGTTTGAGAGTATGGACTTAAATTAAAAGTAACTCAGGACAAGGTGCTGTCGCAGGCTGTTTTAAACTTTGGGCTCCATACAAGGCAGAATATTTTTTTAAGGAGCAGTGTGACTTAGTTTATGATGAAGAATTGAACTCCATGGAATTAGTTCTCAGAAATCACAGGTTTCACATTTGTGTTGATGTGCTGAAATTATCCACTTCTTGTTCGTGATTGATGTTATGTTATCTTTGGTTTTTTCTCAGCTTCCATTCAGTCCTGGGTCCAATTCTGTTAATGCTTGTTTTGTAATGATATTTCCTCCGTAGATGAGGTTTCAGTTACACTTACATGACTCTTTTGCCTGATCTGTGTGTTTATTATTTGTATAGACCTTGACCGTAAGTTCTATTCAGTGACAGTAATAAAAAAGCTGATTGTAATTCCAGTAATTAGAGCCTGTGATCTTTTCTGTCCCCATTAAATTAATTGATGCAGAGTATATAAGACTGAATAGTAGGATGACTAGTGAATGGTGAATTGTACAGGATGTGGATGGTAGCAGTAATGATCTAATTTGAGGTACAATTCCAGAATTTTCATGAAGGGACTGAGCAAAACGTGGAAAACATGCTGTTTGTTCCAACCAGTATTCAAAATAGGCATATCCTAAATACCTCAGAAACTTTGCCAGTTGAGTCAGTATGCACAGTGGCCCCATTCAAATACTTATAAGAAACTTTCCACTTGAGTCAGTATGCACAGTGGCCCCTTTCAAATACTTGTAAGAAACTTTTCCACTTGAGCCAGTATGCATGGTGTCCCCATTCAAATATTGTTTGGATAATATCTGTTTTTATACAGCTTCTAACCCCATAATCCTTCATTATCGTCATACTAAATTAGGAGAAATAAATGTTTCTTGAATGTCATTCCAATCAAGAAGGCATTTTTGTGCTTCTGTGCTCCACACACCATGCCTCTTGTATTATAAGAAAGTTACAAATATTTTAGTAAGTCACAATAAAGTAGCACTTCATAGTATGTGCAATAATGTTATTTCTTAATGCATTTGTCTTTATTAGAATGGATCCCAATAACTTGAGGATTGGGCAGATCCACCAACTTTTCTTTCATCTGTTCATAATATGAATGTTGTTTTGCTTTGAAAGCATGGATCACATAAAGAAACAGTAGTTTAAATTTAGGTGTATTAATATTTTATAATTGATTGGGGAGTGTTAACAGAACTGATTGTTTGATTAATAATTTATAAAATACTTAATTTAAATTAGACTGAGAACTGTCCAAAGATAGAAAAGTGAAAACATATGTATGAAAAGGGTACAGTTTTCAGTACTGCTAAGTAATCTGACGCCTCTGAAGCTTTAAATTCATATTACCAATATGTGAAAATTCAGTTCCTACTTGGCAGAAAACACTTTGCATATGCATTCTAAAGCCCAGCAAGTTAATGCTGTTACGTAAAAATCACTGTTTTCTGAGGGTGCTGTAAAACACGTAAAATACACTGTGTGTAAAAAATAGTTGGTAAACATTGAACACGGTGCTGCATGCAATTACTGCTGAACTTCAAAGGGTTAATCAACACTATTTATTTCAAATCAGATAATCATGAAAATTATTTGCTGTCAAGAATACTGAAATCTGTCCATACTGGAAGGGATTGGTGTGGTATAAAAAGCACTAGGGTTGCTGTGTATAAGACAGCAGTTTTATACACAGCAACCCTGTTTTTGCATGTGAAGCTCACCTTGGATTGCTCAGAGAAACAGATGAAAGAAAGAAATATTGAGTTCACTTAAGGGCTGTAGGAGGAAAGAAAATGTGTTAAGAAACTTACAAATTGAACCCACTAATGAATTATTTATGCTGCATGGTACCAAATGGTAATTTGTTGTGGTGAGGTTAGGTATGTAACTGTACTATGATGGGAAGGGAAATGTATGTGCTGTCTGTTGAAGAACAGAGACCACTTTAGGCCTTCAGTCTTCTGGGATTTTACACACCATATATTGGTAGTTGTTTACTGTTGTCAATAAACAACTACCAACATATGCAGCATAACATTCCATAAGGGTGAAAGCCTCAACTACACTGTGGCAGAAGCTAGAAATCTCACAACAGGCCACTTGGCCTGGGAGATGGGAGGGCAGTTATGTCAGGGTAGAGGGTGTGACATATTTTTTGAAGACAGTGTACCAGATTTGGTTCTCACTTCTAAAGAGAGGTATAGCAAAGATGATTTTATAAAAAGAAAGTGTTACCTAATTTAACAGTGTGATAAATCTCAAAACTAAATGGTCAGTTGGCGTGACATTTATGGTGGACAGAGCTGCATGACTTAATTGTGTTGGTCACCCATTGTTCCAGCAGTCCAAAACACTGCTGTAGTAGACACAGTATAGTGCGAGAAGTCATGAACTAAGACATGGTTTTAGAAAATTGTTATGGTCAAAAAGGCAGATTCCTTTTTTGTTACAGTGTTGTAGGAATCTGATACAAAAACTTTCTCTTAGAATTTGTTGCTGCTACAGGATATTATTTTCTGTAATGCATGTTGATTTGTTGATTAGTTACTGTGTGTTGTAGCTGTATAATATATGTTCATGAGTGATGTGTACCATAGTGCTTGAAGCAAACATGCATTGCAGTTAATATATACTTCACACAGGGTATCAATTTTTTTTTTTTTTCAATTTTTATATTAACAGGTTTCATTGAGTTTTCCTCATCACCTGCCCCTCCAGTCCCCTCTACACCGTCGCCAGTGCAGTTGGTGCCAAGTTCGGCACCTAAACGGGCTGCTCTGCTGGGATCCATTTGTAACTTCAACAAGGCAACCCTGCGTAGAACAGTTACCAGAGCATCATCAGACAGTTTGAATCAGGGCCGCATATTACCGTGAATGAGTTATATGCTGTGATGTATACACAATGGGCACATATAGGCGTGTTTAAGAAACCTTTAAGAAAGTTTTGCATGAAAGCTTTGTATTAAGTGTTAAATGCAACTTTAAACATTTCTGCAACGAAGTGAAATAATTCTAATTCATGTTTTTCATTTCTTGCTGTTTGGGGGTGTGCAAGTTAAAAAATTATATTTTGAAGAGATATATCCGGTTGCATAATGGCTACCTTTAAATTCCTTACCCTAAAAATTGTTTTATGTTGAACTGTTAGGTTGGATTGAAGCTAGCATCAGTGAAAACTTAAGGCTTATGACAGCTTCTCCTGTGTGTTCTGTGAACATGGCTGGAATGAAGATTCTTAGCAGATCAAAATTTTATTTATAAGAGTAGGCATATTTTCAAAAGACTCAATTAGAATTTCCATACTCAGAAGCAGGCAGCCTATATCTCTCTATCTCTGTGGTGTATTGCCATCCTGACTTTTATTTCATTTTTGTGTGTAAGTACTGTATGTCATGCTAATGACACATACATTAATTGATATTGGAGTTACCATAAGGCTGTGCAGCTGGTTTCGAGTAGCATGTCGGTACATTTATCTTCCAAGAAGGCCACCTCCCACTTGATTTATCCAAACATTTTAGGTATGTTACATCTGTTAGCATGGGATGAAGAGAGAGGTAAAAGAAAGACTCCAGTAACTGAAGTATATCATGAGACCTGAGAGATGAAAGTGGAACAGTAAAAACACATAAAATGCCTATTTACTGTATAATTTTGAGGTTCACGGAGGAAAGCGGAGGGAAAGTCACCATAGTTGTGAAAAGTTTGGGAGCCATATTTTACATTACCTGAAGGGTTTTAAGAATGTTATGAATGCTTAGTTTATTTTTAATGCAGCATTCTGAAAACTGATCATAATATTGGTGACTGATTATATACAGGTATTTGTTCATTATTTAAACCACTTGTTAAGACTTGCATGTCCCTGTAGCTGTATTTGATGTGCTGTAGAAGTAGCAGTAGTAGTAATTGTTGTTGTTGTTGTTGTTTTGGTAAGTTAAATCTAAAAGTAGGATTATTTGTTTTATTGATACAAAAGGGTTTTGAAGCATAATAAAACTGCTTATAACATTTGTAAGTAACACTTCAGAGCCCCATCAGGAGAGTGTATGGCCATGTACTGGATAATCAGGGTTCAGTTCTCAGCAGGAGCAGGGGTTTTTCTCTTTGAGCCTCCTATCCATATATACTGTAGGCTCCTTTCTTGGGGTAAAGTGGCCACAGTGTAAGATAATGACTTACCTCTCCCAGATACCAAGGTGAAGGAATGCTTGTTTTCCTTTTTCCCAAAGCTTTCATGGAGAGAACTGTACATCTATCCTGTGATATATTAGAGACTGTATGATTCCTCTGCCAGTAAGATGCTTGTTTCTTACTGCAGGCAGTCTGTGTGGAATGTGTGGTTGGAGAGCACAACAATGGATCAGGTTTCATCTTTGCAGTTTAGTTTCCCGTTGCCTGATAAAAGTGTCAGTTTCTGCACATCACTCATACACCTGAGGTTTGCGGTAGGAGTTGAAAGAAACCAGAGATTTAAGATGTAATAGGCCAGAATTATTTGTATTTTAGTATGAGGATGGTTTGAAAGCATCTCAAGTGCCTCTTCACACCCAGCCAAAATGATATAATGCGTGGAAGCCCATCATTCCTCTGTAATCCTTTATTTGCTAATGCACATTTGTAGTAGGCGATTAGAAACATTTATACTGTACAAAGAGACTTATTTGAGAAGCTGAACTGAAAGTTCATGTTGCAATGAAATGGCATATGATTTATAACTATCACAAATTCTATTCATTCTGTGTGGAGGAACTTTGGTAATGTTACACAAGTATGAATTACAAGAATTATGTATGCTTTCATATTTCCATTATCATGTGGCATATGTGTAAATGTAATAGATCTGTGTCCTTACTGAGAAATTTTCATGCAGGAGGAACAAATAGTTTTTAATGGTATGTGAATTTAATTGTTTGGAGAGTAGAGTAACAACAATATTGTATCCACAATACAATATTAAATATGCTAAAAACCCTTTTGTACCAATATTTGTTTTTCAGTATCTCTGTGTCCTGTAGCCAAATAAAACACTGTTACAGTTCAGTATTTTCAGCATGTTTCTAAGTTTCTAACATGTTAATAACGTTTTGATTGTTTGTTAATATTAGTTGTATTTTGAACATAGAAACTATTTATTGTATAAAGCATGTACAAAGTTCTAAAGTTACTCACTGTGTGGATGAAGTTATTTTATGGATACAGTTGAAAATACATAAGTTTTACTCATGGAATATGTGTGTGTGGGTGTGTGTGTGTGTGCATGCATACACGTGTGTGTATATACTATATTTGTGCAGATTCCAATCTTCTGAGATGTAACATGAATGTATTTGTGATTCATATGCATTCTATATAGTAAAATAGAACCAGTGTATGCGCAATATTGTTATGTATTTAACCTTAATCTCTAGTTCGTTTTCTCCCCGACATGTTTTGGCACCAAATTTGCCATCATCCCCCCCCCCCCCCCGCCCTTTACATCAAGTTACATGAGACAATGTGCATTAAAATGTGACTATAAAATTGTAAAGCTGTATTAAAAATTCTGGATGTTAAAAATTCTTCTATAAAAACTTTGCTGCATTATTTTGTACTAGGTTGATGTTACGGTGCTGTTTCTGGTCTGATGTCTGTAATCTGTTATAAAACAAACAAAATAAGTGAGTAAAACTATGTCTTAACAATAGCTGCTATAGTGGTATAACCTGATTTCCATAGGACAGAGGTATTAGATGGTTTACTTACTCATGTAATTCCGGGGTTTGTTTACATCATGGGACATTTCAGGTACCAAGCCGAGTGAAATCTTGTGGAAGCGTAGTAGATCACACCAATCGAGTAACTGAAAGTAGTAGTTTGATATGAGGGTGGGTGGGGGGTATATGTTCTGTTATATGCCCTCACCTACCTTCATATCAACTTATTCCTTTCAGTTACTGGACTGGCATGATCCACTAGGCTTCCACATGATTTCACTCGGCTTGGTACCTGAGATGTCCCACGACATAAACAAACCCTGGAATTACATGAGTAAGTAAACCATCTAATACCTCTGTCCTATGGAAATTAGGTTATACCACTATAGCAGCTATTGTAACACATAGTTTTACTCACTTATTTTGTTTTATAACAGATCAGGGACAGCAGGCCAGAAATAGCACAGTAACATCAAACTAGTACAAAATTATGCAGCCAAGTTTTTATAGAAGAATTTTTAACATCCAGAATTTTTAATACAGCTTTACAATTTTATAAGTCACATTTTAATGTACATTGTCTTATGTAACTTGATGTAACCCCCCTTGATAATGGCAAAGTTGGTGCCAAAACACGTTGGGGCGAAAATGAACTAGAGATTAAGGTTAAATAAATAATAACATTGTGCATAAGTTGGCTCTATTTTACTATATTGATCTTATGCATGGTGATGAGTAACATAAAATTAATATGCATTCCTTTCTTTTTACATTAATGCTATCCTGTTCTGTATAATCACTTTATAGTGCTAATTATCATTTGTTAAGAATACAGAGATAGGCTTATGCTGAAAGATTTCAAAACTAACAAATAATTGAGCCATGTTTCTTAAAAATGTTGCTAGTGTTTGCCATACTGTTTAATTTTTTGATTAAATCTGTATTTTTTACGCTTCTGTAGCATTATTAAATAATATTTTGGTAATGCAAGTATTGATACATACCTGTATGTTCTTTGAAATGTGGCTGCAGTGATGACAAAGAAGGAGGGCTTGATTGTGAGTAGAAGTGGGTATTACAGAGATCATGGCACATTTTGAAGTAGCTGACAGAGCATTCATTTTACCGTGAAATATAATTTAAATCATGCTTCTCAATTAAGAGACCTGAAGGTGTTCTAACAAGATAGTTTTAACCCTTTCTATGCTGTGCACAAGTCTGTGTAATAGGAGTACCAACTGACTACCTGAACTTCTATGATTTTTAATAATATTTGTTCAAATAAATGCTGTCTTTACCCACATCAAAAGAACTTTGTGATGTTTATCACAAAGCTTGATAGAAACATACAAATATAGGTATTTGTTTCTGGCTTTAACTGAGTATAGGAAGTTTTAATGTTTTCCATACTGTATTGGTAACTCAGTGTGTGATGTAAGAACCAACTCAAACGCTATGTGTATTAAATACGTTAAAAATTCAAGATTTAAAACTTCAAATTTTCATTAGGTGGGTCCAGCATGTTTCAACGGGAGCCCGTCATCATCAGGGACACGTGATATAACAGAGAAAGAAGGAAACCAGTGTGGTGGCCACATTGGTTTCGTTCTTTCTCTGTTATATTGTATGACCCTGATGATGACAGGCTACTTGTCAAAACATGTTGGACCCAACATAATGAAAATTTTAAGTTTTAAATCTTGAATTTTTAATGTATTTAATACACATAGTGTTGGAGTTGGTTCTTACATCACACATTAACATGGGAAGGTACAAAACTGTAGCTGTCCCCATTTGGAATATTTCATATGAAAATACCTTTGTTTGTTTGTGCACATAACTACATATGATTATTCTTCTACTCTTCAGAACTTAGATACGAGCTGTGTTATGAATTCATAGTGATTTCTCTAATAACATATCCATTTGGCTTGTATTTAAATACTCGCTTTGCAAATGTAATTCTCGATGTATGCCATCACTTTTTAATTTAAAATAATTCGGTGCATCCTTTGACATGTTCAAAAAATGTCATTTAGAGTGCCTGAATTTTGCTAATGTGTATATTTTCCATGATAAAACCAACAAACCGATTGTTTGTTTGTTTTGTTGTGATGGTAAAACAAAAAGGAGATAAATTGGCTTGACAAAGTTTATATTTGTCTTAGTCCAGGTTCCGCTGCCATACAAAATCATGGGGACTGCCATCATTTTAATTTAACACATTTGCTTGTGTATCAATTTTTGATCATACTTTGGTGCTTTGTAATATATCTGTTGTCTGTCACACTTTCAGCATTTAGTTTTTCTCCTCTGTTACTAGAATCTTGCATAGTCATTTCTTTGCCATAAAATACTACAAACTGCAAGGGTAGCTGTGCTGGGAGGTGAGCAGCAGAATGGTTGGGAGTACAGCAACCCCATCTTACTGTTATGAGGCTAGTCACCCCACAAAAACAATCAGTGACTCAGATACTTCATAGTGCAACCAGTTAGGCCAACCATTGACAGTACTGTACTTCTATTCTTCTTGGACTTCTTGACCCCTTGAAGATGGGACCAATACATTGTCCTGAAAGGTCGGTAAAGGATTATCACTCGACACTGCATTATACACCAGAAGAGTGCAGATCTCATCGGCATCGCAGTGGAAGCCTCAAATCACAGTGACAGTACAGACTCTTGACATGGGAATTACAGGCTTCAAATTGAATTTGTGGAGAGTCACAAACTGGTAGAGAAAGTGGAGAGTTTTCCTTCACTCATACTGAAGATGTTCAAAGTTGAAGGCTCCTGTTGGTCGCACTATGGCCCTGGGGTCGACTCAGCCTCTAACAGAAATGAGTACCAGGAATATTTACTGGGGGTAAACGTGGCCAGTGTGTATGGCTGACAACCTGCCACTTTCATGTGCCGATTTTCTAGAAATCTGGGAGCCTCAACCTCCTGGAACCCTGTGGGCCTGTCCAGGCCTGTAATGGGACTGCTTTACCTTTTACCTTTACAGGACAATAAAGCATCTTTGTAATCCTTGTTATGAACTTTATTTTCATTTAGTTGCATGTTATAAGATATTGTAATAATTATGTATCCGAGAGAGTTTTCATACCCTTTTTGTTTTAACAAATTGAACATAGTTTATCCCTGTCTTTTGAAACTGTTTATCATGTATATGGGTTTAGAAGAGAGAATAATTTATCCCTATTTCAGTAGCATGGGGATTTGTCAGTGCATATGTATGGTTTTATGGAGCTGCACATTGAAATAGCATGGGGCTATGTTGGTGCATGTATACAGTTTTGTGAAGCTGCACATTGAACCGGATTGGCCTCAGGATGTGCACACATTGGTAGCCCCTGCCCCCCCCCCCCTCCCCCCAAAGAAAAATTATTTTCAGTATTTGGTGTGTTAAAATCTTTACCCAGAATATCAGGAAATTTGTCTAGATACCCCAGTAACTTCCAAGATTTTGGAAGCTTATTCTACTGTTATTGTTTTCTTGTAAACCGTATATGGCTTAATGTCAAAACAGCATCTCTCGAGATTTATCTTTGAAATCCTCTAATTCTTTTTCCATTATTGTTCGTAACTTAATATGCTTTCACTTTCAAGCAGCAAAATGTATGTTTTCTTAAGTATTCTGTGCCATGAAATAGAAACTACAGTCCAGCTTCCTTATAGATTTGAGTAAAACCCTTACAGTTACAAACAGCAGTGTTATGTAAAGAGTAAATAATCACTCATCAAGAAAGTACTGTTTTGTTGCTTGCTTCTCTTGAAGAAGAGCTGAGTCTGTTATGCATACAACTCCCAAATAAAAATTCCAAATTTCTGTGCTTTCTCTCAGCATTTTGTACAGTATGTATTTAAAAACTCAGACAAACTTCTTGGGGTTGTGTATGAGTTCGTCCAAGTTCTTGGTGTTATCTCATCACCAAGCAAGGGACCAATGAAAGACCATTGCCCCTGTAGGGTTTGCAACCATATGTGCACCACTGTTGGTGCCTTTATTTGCATCTTTAGGAATGCTATGCATAATTTCGTACAACCCATTCATATAACGTAGCCTACCTAAATCGAGAAATGAGTTTAAATCATACTTTACCATGCAATTGCAGCAGTGTGGCTTTGAGTGTGCAGCAGTGTTGCCAAAACAGGCACACACATGAAGATTACTGGTTTCTGGTATGTGATATCATGTAATTTGTAGCATATGTAGACATTTCAGAGAAACCTGCTGCCTCCATCCTCATGCATGGACCATGATGATGGACTGCATAATCAGACTGCACAGTGTCACAATGTGACTGCTGTCAGAACATCAAATTTCACAGGCACATTTACTTCGAACTTCATTTTTGTGACATATGTTTTGACATAGATGGCTGAAAATAATGAGGGCTGTGACCCTTTGTATTGATCCAAAAATGTATCATATATGAAGTGTACAGATTTTTCCACTTCTACAATACTGTAATATTAAATTATGTGTAATGACTGCAACTATTTTTTCTTTGCGACAAGTGTTGTTTGGGAAGTTGGGGCTCACTTTTGTATGTGTGGTGGGAAAAACTTCCTTTGTCATATAAACCACTGGCTTAGTTTTAAAGCACTTGTTATGGGGTACAGAATATCACAAACCAGAGGCTTGGGTACAGGGTAGTTTATTAAAAGTGCAGTTTCATATGTGTTACTGTCGGGTGGGTCAGAACATTATTTGAACTTCTGAAATCATGCATAATACAGTACATTTTGTGTCCTTTTCATGGGTCTGTTTTATGCTAGTCGTATGCTGATGATTTCTTAAGTGAGTGTTAAAAAATGTAACAGGAAAGACACCAGTCAACACTGTAATAATTGTGTGTTACTGACAAAGATTTGACTGCGGTCTTAAGTTCAGCAGAAGCTTTTATGATCTATAATAAATATAAGTGTTTCAGTCTTTCACAGTGGCCATTGCTCAGGTGATACTCTCTTTGGTTTTGATACTGTGTGGGTTAGTATGTTGGTAAGGACATACTGGAGTTACATGCTGCCTCCATCTTGAAGGTTGAAGGAATTATATCCAGATATTTGTCCAGAAGACTGTCATAAAATTTGGTGAGCTGTTTTAATATTGAAGTTACAGTTACCTGGTATATGAAATATACATACGGAATGAGCTGTTATTTTCATAAATGGAAAGTACCATACTTGGTCTCACCAGATTAGGCATAAGGAGACTGAATCACATAGTATCACTGGGTCTAATCATCGGTGCTACACATCCTAGTCAAGACCTTATGATATCAAGGGTTGGGTGCCATTACCACTACTGCTAAAAGGAGGAGAATATTGTAGCACAGCTAGGTTCTGGTTAGCATCAATGGCAGCATGGGGGTTTTCTCAGGGAGATCAGAATGTGTTTAGCAGTCTCCGGTCAGGAGAAGCAGTTCAGGAGCACATATGACAAAATTGTACTGATGTTTTCTGGTAGATGTCTATTGGAATTATTTGTTATGACACACAGTTTGTACATATGATTTTACTAGCACACAGATTGAAGATGACTCTATTGGCATATGGTTATACTCAAGTTCTGGTATGTTGCTGCATCCTAAACAAACTAATATGAACCTTGTGGCACATAACTGGTAAGATTCCCTGGTTGTGGATTTGTACACAGTCATGGTTATTTCCTTTTGCTTATTCCAAGCGTTAAGTTACAAATGCATGAAGTTTCACTTGCAAGATCTATCACGGCCTGTGGATGACAATGCTTACCAGACTTGTTTAAAAGAACACTATCTGACTGGTTATTCAGGAGGGTTACATAATCCCACTTCTTGGCTGAACAACGTGCTTTATTTGGATAAAAGCCTTCTCATTACCCAGTTGAAAGAGAACACGCAAGGGCAACAGTCTCTACCAGGAGGGGTACTGAAGCCAAGCCATTTGTGTGAGCATGAAATGGGCAGTGTTCTCATACAAGGGATTTGTCACTTGGCTGGCATTTTGATTTTTTCCAAACAGTGTGCCCACAACATCTAAAACCTTTTGTTTTCTTCCATTACAGCTAAAGTTCTGGCTAAAGGTAAACAGAATAAATACATCAGGGCAGGCACTGCAGCGACCCATGCACCTGGACTGTATCCATTCCTTTATGCAACCCTTTTTTAAGCATTCAGCAGCCTTGCACTTTAATAGTTTGCTGACATAGATATCAGCAAAGTCACTTGGTTTCAAGAAGTGACGGCCTGGGTGCCTAAATCTTAATGCTACCAGTACCTCACAGTCACAAAGAACTTGTGAGGCTGTTTGTTTCAAGTGCGTGTTTGCATGTATCACACCTGGGACTGTCTATGGGCCCGACTTTATTAAATAGATGTCCTTGTAAATGCCAGTGCCATCATTTTTCTTAGCTGGTTTCTGCTGAGGTTGAATAATTCCTGAGCTCTTCATTGCTGGGTCCAAGGGATTTGAGTGTCCAAAGGAAATATAAAGTAACATAAAGAGAAGGCCTCAGTTCCTTTGTTTGTGACCACTACAGGTTCAAGCTGTTGTCTGAAAAAATTGGATGGAAACCACATGCTGGCTGAGGTCTTGAAGTATCCAAGGATACTTGTCAGGCCATGAACCTGGAATGTGTTCAGCTACAGAGTCTTAACATTTTCTGTTATTTATGTAGTCAAAATATGAAACAAAATTGATATCTGTTGTTGGGAATTATTTCCATCAAATCTGACACAAGATGCACGTTTCCATTACTGTATCCTTGGCCAGTAATCTACTGTAATATATTGTTACAGTTATTCGAATAATACTTGCATCTTTTTGACTGCATCTTTTGGCACATTTTACAGTTGATGCATATTAGCTTTGCTGTGTTTGTGCAATACATATTTCACTGTGTATTTCAGTCAGTTACAACATTTTTGTATCTTGTTCTGCTACGCATTTTTGTACAATTGTTCCATCATCAGGCATGTGTGTCAGCTTTACTTTGCATTGCTGGTACATTGTTAAAATTGATTAAGGTTGAAACTCTTAACTAAAATTAAGTAAATCTGAAATTAAATTTTGGATGTAGATGTGTATGTTGTCTAGCATTGGTTTTTGTTGTGCAGCCTGTACTATCACTAGTGTATTGTATGTATTGTGTGTTAAAATTTTATTCCCCAGTGTTATTGGAGGTGGAGTGGTTGGTTAGATGTATGCTGGTGTCAGACTGATTGTGCTGTGGTTGCAGTTGTGGGTGGTGGAATTCAACAAGGTACATCGTTCAAGACATCCTGAAGATTATAGTGAAAAAGCATGTCTGGTGACAAGGTGTGCAAGCATTTTATGAACAGTGAGCAGTGGGTGAAAAAGTAGTGTGGTGAGAAGATGCACAAAATATTGCATAAATAGTGTGCAGTGAATCATGCTCATATCATCAGGAATAAAAGTAATAATAGTACAGGCTCCACAACAAAAATACGTGCCAAATGACATACACATCTTCGTTCCTTTATTGGATTTGAAGTGTAACTTAATTTTAATTTTAATAATTATCAGTTTTAAGAATGTACGAGTAGTTCACTATGTAAATTTGACAAGCTTGTCTGGTGGTATGGCTGTACTGAAGACTGTAGCGGAACAAGGTACAGACAAGGTGTAATGTACTGAATATGCAGTGAAATACTAATACAACGTGATGCTCAATATTTGATTCTGTTTTTACAGACTTCTATGAAAAATTTACAGATCTCTCATGTTATTGTAAGTTCTAATTAAAATTTGAGAGGAGGTTTTAACTTCTTTCATATGTGGTGGGTCCCTACCCAAATTTATTTACCAGATTAAATTTGTCCAAATTTGATGTTTTTCATCACTGCATGAAAACATGAATCCCAATTTTTGTGCAAACTCAGTTGTAATGAGTGTCATGGGATTGGATCATTTTGCCTGCTATAGCCGTTGTTCATAATACCCGTGAATGTAAGTAAATGTAAAGATATACAGTAACAAGTAAAAGTGCAGGTAACTAGTAATTGTTTAACATATAGTATTTATGAAAAGAACATAAAACTGTGAGTAAACTAAAAAATTTAAATGTAAACGTATGAGAAACTCACCTGTAAATACATCATTAACCACTCTGCTTTTAGGAAAGATAATTCAGAATTGTGACCAGGTCCATAGATTCAGCTCTGAGGTTTCTTAGGTTTTGTCTGATTACACGTAGTGCATTCAGAACACCATTATTAATGTCACTGTTTACAAAGAATGTATGTAATTAATGTTTACACAGGACATCCTGGATTTATAAGTTGGAACTGTATCTGTAGTGCATACAACTTTGTCTTCATCACAGTCTTGTTTGTTTAGTGTAGTTTGGGATATCACTGTCTGTTGGAATTTCAGAAGGTATCAAATTGTCAGTGTGTGATTTACATTATCAAAATTCTTAATTCCAGTTTGTTACCACCCATCTGATGGAGATAGACTGTGTTCACTATGTTTTGGTTACCAACTGAGAATTCTGCATATAATAAACTGCATTTCCAAAAATTAAGACTGCTGGAGGTGTAACACTTGTGCATCTTTTATTGAACAAATTGAATCCAATTTAGACACATTGTCATCTAATCCTTTTTTGCCTTCAGTGAGTCAGTTGGAGACCCATAAATCACTGAAGTAACCTGTGAAGCTTTTAGTTATGCAGCTATCCACTGGCTGCTAAACAGAAGTTGTGTTTGGAGGCAAAAACAGTTTTACATTGGTTGAATTCTGCATATAAGGCTGGGCTGGACAGTTACTGGCTAGAAGTCAAATCTTCCTCTTGTCTGTCCATAGCTCATTCCACATACTATTGAAAATATTGAAAGGCATCCATTCCTTGTTGTTCATTGTATATTCAACAGGAAGCTGCGCTGCATTTTAGTAGCAATAGGGTTTATATGCTTTATCAATAACAGAAAGTCTTCTTTTTGTCAGTTGCAATCATGTTCACACACACACATTGAAATTATGAAACAGTTCTTAGGTGTTTTTCCATCAACATGTCTTTCACTTCTGAATTTAAATGTTGCATCAGGTATCAGTACCTTGAAAGTTTTGAAGTGTGGCGCAGAAGAAGGATGGAGCAGATAGTTGGACTGATTGTGTGAAACATGAAAAGTATTACAAGGTGTCAAAGAGGAAACAAGTATTGTACATACAATAAAAAGAAGAAAGGCTAACTGAATTGGTCACATCTTGTGCAGCAACTGCCTTCTAAAATGTGCTATTGACGGAAAGATTGAAGTGATGTGAAGATGAAGAAGACATAAGCAGCTAATGGATGACCTAAAGGAAATGAGAAGATACTGGAAACTGAAAGAAGAAACACTAGATTGTACTGTCTGGAGAACTTACTTGGAAGAGGCTATGGACCTCTCATAAGCCAGACTATGTGATGATGATGATCCAGGTATCATGTTATAAAGCAGTCCAGTTTTGTCTGCATTTTGGTTTCTTCTTTCTACCCCCCATTTTTCTTTTCTGTTCTCTCTTTTTTCTTTTTCTTTTTCTTCTACTTCTACTCCTCCTCCTATTCCTCCTCCTCCTCCTTTTCCTTCTCCTTTTTTCTTCTTCTTTAGTAACCACTCTTATCCCCCCCCCCCAAACATGTTTTATTCATTCACTTGCCATTTTGTATCTGCTGACATGGCCTCTCCTTTGACTTCTGCATGAACAGTACTATGCTGAGTTTCTAAATGATCGAGCTATCCATTCTTGGTTTGGACAAAGAGATGTTAGTTCAATACCACTGCAATCAGAAGCCTACTCACGGAGGAGGTTTGGTTCTTCAATGCAGGAAAGCAACAAATCAGATGGGGGAATCGAGGAATCTTGGGCCTCAGTGAGTGTTGAAGGGGCTCACCTCTGCAAATGAGACAATGCTGAGTGGACAGACTTTACTGAACAAATCCCTGAAGCCTCCTCATTACATACAAGGAATATTTGTACATAAATATTTTTAAACTTAACTTAAAGGTACCATTTGCTGAATATAGCCATGTCCTCTTAACACATGTGCTTCTTATAATTGAGTTTGCCTGTACACATGATACACTGGATAGCACATAGTTTTGTGATATGTTGGTGGTACTGCACAGAAGGTGCAGCTGTCCAGAGGGGAGTAGATGGTTATTTCACTGCATCTGTATTAAAGCTGAAGTAAAATTGCACTATTCTGGCAAAGATGGGACAAATTAAGGTTATGATCTTGTAAAATATGATGTGATGTTTTTGGTAGATGGGTGCTGGTATTTCAGAGGTAGTGCCTCTTCCTGCTACACTGAAGGTAGAGGCAGCAGGTCCCTGTGAAACGTTGAAGCTCGTATAAAAATGGTGTGTTGACGTGGGATTTTTGGTGGATGAAGTGGCAGTAGGGCAGGTTTTTCTTTCTTTCGCTGACACTGTGATCTTAAAAATTGACAGCAGCATTAAATGACATGCTTAAGAAACCACATGTTGTCATATTCTAGCAGATCATGATATACTGTTTACTGTGGAGACATAAATCTCATGTGGGAAGAACTGTATCATTAGATTGCTTTGTATGTGTTTGTGCCATACTATTTTATTATCAGCTGTGCAGTTACTTCGTGGTGCATTGGCAAGTTACAATACATGAGGAAGTTTGACCTACTTGTCACAAAATAGTTATATCATAAAACAACATGGAAATGTTATGTTATGAACTGAGATTGCTCGGTAAAGGAAATAATAGGCTCCAGACTGGATGCCTTTTTTATTTGGGGGGAGGGGGGTGGAGGGTTTGGGCCCATTCTGTCTCATACACAATGGGTAATGGCGGCTGTTTCCCTAGGGATGCAGTGGCCATAATGTGTAGTCTGTTACTCACCTCCTGCATCTAGCAGTGCAGTGTACACTACTTGGAGCATTACTTTTCATATCCCCTGTAAGCATGTGTGACATCACGCTTAAGCACAAAGTAATGTTTTCTGTATTTAAGAAATCCAGCATAGTACTGTAATGAATTTACTCACTACTCACTGATCATCTGACAAAATGTTGGATGTATTTACATCTCGTATGTCAATTTGAATCTCAATTTAATATTAATATTATACTGTTTGAAAACTGAAATACAGAATAATAATTTTCTTAGTACAGTCTGTTAGTAATTGTGATGGAATTTCAGTTATTTTTAGATGGGACTTTCCTGCCTAAAATGTCATGAAACAAAGGCAAAGACGGAACTGTGTTCAGGGTTCAATGAACCCTCTTGTCTGCATGTCCATGATGAGTAAAAAATTGAGGCCATTATGTGAGAAAGTCTGAGCCCCTTATTATTCTGTCTCACCTTTTTTTTTTATTTCTTTACAGATGTAAAACAGTATGTGATGCCTTGTATTCATATTATATCGTGTAAACGGGTAGTATTTTAGACGTCCTGTATATTTTGTGCCAATAAGTATGTTACTGAAGCAGTTAGGCCTACATTGGTGAGGGCATGCACAATTTATACTGTGGACAAGTGTCTGAAAAGTAGAATTTTAAAATTTATGTGCGTGGTGAATTCACCCACTGCTTATGCACTCCAGGCTGTGTGGCCTTTAGGAGTTTGCTTCTTAACTTGCCCTGAAAATGAGAGTCAATGCTTGTGTTTTTGATATAAATTCTTCTCCAAAAACAATTTGTCATATTGTTAATTCTTGGTTATGCGTATCTGTTGAATGTGAATCAGTGTAGTACTGTGTTGTATGTAGCATCTGCAGCTTGTGATGCATAACTTAATGGACAGCCGTCTTGGTGAATTTGTCAGAAATCTGAATGGATGAGTAGGAATTTGGGAATCAGTAATGTTAGTGACGTTTCAGAGAGTGATGGCACTTGACTCACTTGCTTTTGTTAAATGTTGTGTGACTTGCATTTTGTGTTATACCAAAGTATGGGACTAGTTAATTTTGCTAGTTGCAGTAGAACATAGTCATATAATGGTGATACATTCTTGGAAGTATGACAAAAATATGCAGTCACAATAAGCAGGGTTTTGCAAAGGGAAGTATTCAGTGGAACAGGAAGTGACATAGATTCCTTGGAATAGAGAGCTGCTGTAGCCTTTAGCAAAGAGTGTTGTTTGTTTTATTTGAATTTCAAAATTGGTAGGCTATAGTGGACTAAAACTTGATTTTATTATTGAGGGACTCAGAAGACTTTTTATTTAGATACTATCTATAGATTTTATTTAATACTTTAAGGGTAACAGGACTTTTGTTTGCTGTGTTCAGTGTCAGATGTGGCAAATAATTAATCTCCATTTATTGGAACACAGTAAACTGCCAGTGCCAGTCTTTTTTAAAAGTTCTTAGGACTGTTATGATCATTTATACATTTGGCACTGTGTATGCTGGTGGTGGTTATGCAGTTTTGTATGGAACATTTCATTCCAAACTACCTTCATATCATTCTGGTATCTGGCCTTAGATATCGCAGGCAGAAAATGCCTTTTTTCACTTGCCACTTTTCTGTCATCACTGTCATAATCTGTCATTGTAGTAACTATCAAATGCCTTCTTTAAATAAAGCAGTTTATAGAGACCACTGGATTGGACTGTATGCTGAATAGAGAATCATCAGGAACAGCTGCAGGGAAATGGTCACACTTTTTTATGTCATGATTTGAATGCAATATTTACGAATGAATTATGTAATAAACAGCTGTACATGTTTCCTATTATTCATGCTGAAATTGCAGCACAAATTATAATTCCTGTGTCATGTCTTATGTGTCTGAGAAACTGTGTTTTGGGAAGAGCATTGATTCACTCAGCCTTATTCTCATTGCATAGTTCCTAACTGACCATATCTTTTTCTGTTTATTACATATAGTATGGAACGTATGTAACTAAACTAAGAAAATAAATAGCCACAGAATATATCTATTTGTTTGTGTGCGCAACTTCTGCATATATAGAAAGACTACTGAAATTTTTGGTCAGAAGATATTACTGTCTGCATGTCTTGTTGTGTAAAACTAAAAATTCACTGTAACAGTAAAAGTACATTCTCATGAACTGAACGGAGAATGTATTAGTTCTGTGAACCGTGTCAGCACTTGTGCATTGCATGCCGTAAATATAAATGATATAAAGTTTAAATTCTTGCTAGACCTGTGTAATGTTTATATGCAGAACCACATTTTTTAAGTTTCTAAGACAGTTCTTCCCTTAAAAGAGAGAAAAAAATATTTTAACACATATTGGTGCTTGATTAAATACTTTGGGAATTAAAGTCTGTGGCTTACTGCCTCCAAGACAGAATGAGATTGCATGAATTATACAGGTCTATAAGTGGAATTCTAATAGTGAGTAATTCACTTGTATTTATACTACTGCAGTGCAACTATGGGCTTAAACTTTTATATTAACACCATTAAGAGTGTGTGTAATCATTCCTGTTATGTGGTATGGTCAGGATCTGAAACCCCTTTGTCCTTCCCAGAATTGTCAAGTTTCCCATGTCATTTGTGAGCTTTGGCGATGAACCCATTTCATTAATCTCTTGAAAGGAAAACAAGCAAACTTAATGATTAATAATTGAGTCATCAATATAATATTAAATACACAACAGTATGTTGCTCATGAAACAGAATTTGTCCTAACCCACCGATACACAATTTTAGAGGACACAGAGAAAACTTGGCAGATCATTAATAGGCCAACACTTAAGCATGTTACGTTTTTAGACAAATATAAGGAGAAACAATTTTCTTGCGGACACGTCTTGACAGAAGGTGTGTTTTTAACCCAACTGTCTAGTAATGTGGGAATCTGAGTTTGACAAATTACAAATTGCTATTTCATGAGTGATATGTGAATTATTTTTCAGCTCTTTGATATTTTCATGAAATGGTCTTGATAAGAACATAATTTGAAATTATTTTTAAGTAATGTTCTGAGTAAAATATTAGAAGTGAACTAAGATGAATCAAGCGTGGAGCAGAGAAAATTATTTAAGTTCAGTCAAGAATCAAAAGTTGTGTGCATTGTGTCTCCATAGCTCTCATAATATGAAGTTTCAGTTTTCATTGGGTCTAGATGAAACTTCTTGAGAGACTTCCATCTCTGCCCTAGTAGTGTTGGGATAAAAAACCAAAGAAACACCTAACTGAAATTGAACGGAACACAGCCTTGACATTTCTCTTCTTTTGGGTGTATATACAAGGGTTAGTCAGACATAAAAGCCTCCTGTTTTTTATTTCATGCTGTTTACAAGTTAGATGTGTGGAAATTTCACAGAACCTCAGTTCTTTGCTGCTGAAAACAATTATTTTTCAGTGTAGTCTCCGTGTTTGTCAGTATTCTTCTTCAGCATTTAACATGAGCATATATTGACACCCAGTAAAAGCTGTTGTTCTGTCTCTGCAGCATCTGGCACATGGTGTACTGCAGTGCCTTGTCATCATGTAATGGTGTCCTCACAGACTGTCTTTCAAAGGGCCTGAGAGGTAGAAATGCAATGGTGCGAGGTAAGAACTGTAGGGTGGGTTCAGCAGCGCTGTACATCCACATTTTGTCATGGCCTCAGTGGTGTGCACACCTGTGTGTGACCTGGTACTGTCATGGAATAGCAACACTGACATTTTTCCTGTGGGATGAACTTGAGGAAGGTGAGCATTCAGATTTTATAGTATTTCATTACAGCAGTGAGAGTTCACTGTTCTCCCCTACCCAAGTAGGTGACAAGAATAACACCTTTCTCATAAAATACTGTAGCCATGACTTTTCATGCAAGTGGGACACTCTTGAACTTTTCCTTCCTTGGGGATGTCCTATAGTGCCATTCCATTGACTGCTGCTTCGCTTCAGATTCAAAATGGCTGACAAAAGCTTCATCTCCCATGACAATTTGCAATAGGAAACCCTTACATCCTGTGTCGTATCAGTGCCACAGATCAGTGGTGATTGCTTTCCTTGCCTTTTTGTATGCCTGGATCAATGTTTGTAGCACCTAATGAGGACAGACCTTGGAATAACCAAGCTCTTTATTTTTATTGCCATTATACTGTCTTTACCCCTGGATAGAGTATTGTTATGCGATGGTCACCATGTACCAGCCTGTCAACCAGGCAGATGTCTGCAGGCATTGCTGCAGTTCGAGGGCAATCACTCTGCAGTTTTCATTAAGTTCTGCTGTCTTAGCTTTTTTATGTGTCTTACCTGTCATCAGGCAGTACTCACATCCAAAGGTGCTTACTCATACACTTTCAGCAGATGTTTGTGAATACCTCATATAAGTTGGCTTCTCACCTTCAGCACCCAAGAACTTAATGACTGTTTTAAACACACATCAATTTCTGGCTTTTTAGAATGAACAGTTCTGCCATCTGTTGAGTAAAACCGTTGTCACTATTATAAAATAACTGAAAATGTTCAGGGACTTCAGTGACTGTGTCTTACGGTTTTTAGGAATCCTTCCTTTCTTCCATACAGACTTCCAGTGCTTCCACCACAAAGATTATAAGGGTTCTAGACACAACAACATTGATAGTTAGACTAATCAAGTCACAAAAATTTCCTGCTCTAATGGACCCTTATTTCTTATGTTTTCACGAAAGTCCACATTGTACTTCCTTCTGATCAATTTCGGTGCAGTCGTGTCTGCACACCATTTTTCCTTTTCATTATCATCTTCCCACTTACACTTACATCTATGGCGTGATCTTCTGATCAGTCAAGGTTATGTTTGGGCACAGTCATTGTACTGACTTGCTTTTCTAGTGCGAGATTTGAGTTACCTGGACATTTTCCTTTCATTGATTATCAAGAGCTACTGCATTTTCTCCCACAAACCCCAAATTAAATGGGGAATTGATACCACCTACTGAGACCATAAGGCCCAAGAAGTCAATGAACAATAAGATGTATGTTTGTGGAAGTTAAAAATAACAGTGTATGTTATTTGTCAGGGATACTTGTTTTTAATTATAGTAGAAAAAACAAAATGAAAAAGCCAACTGCCTTTTGAGAATGAGTGTACAACCCTGTTTACAGAAATGTCACTGATACAAAATCTGAGCAAGTTTTGAATTTGAATTTGGTAGTGGTTTTCTTAAGGCAAGCCAAATGGTTATCTTTAAGTACATAGTAATTTGTATTTCTCAGAAGAAAGATGTCATTGTGTTAACAATGGAGACAGGTTTAATTCTTGAGAAGTCCCTCACTGTAGGATGTTTGTAAAGCCAAAATTTTGTAAAAGTTTGGAGTTAGGTTCACTGAAAATGGATGCAGCAGCATCCTCTGAAACACTAGTATGTTTCTTCAAGACTACTCAGCCTCACATTCCACATTACAGTAGTCTTCATGAGTTGATATTTTAGCATGTCAGCAAGGCCTGCCTGGAACTATGCTGTGAAAGGTATCTTTAAAACTGACTGCTCCTGAATGTGTGGGCTGTGGAGAGTCTAGTTCTTCACTTTGAAGCTAGGTTTTATATGCATGACAATACTTTTTCTTCTGTACAGAAACTTTCAAATTTGTTCTATTTGTCTGTACACCACATGCATTTCTTTTCCATTACAAACTAGTGCGCGTCATGCAGGATGGTTTGTACTTTTGAATGTCAGACTTCTTAAATGTATGGAGGCTTGATGTTAAGAATTTCATTTTGTGTTTTTATTTATAGAAAAAAAAGTGCATTTTTTTGGTTTTAGATTGCCAGCACTGCCAATATGCAGCAGTTGTGAAGAAAAAATATTTCAGTCAAACATGCAGTGTGATATTTTCATTTATTTTTAAATGTCTCTGAAAGTGGTTTGTGTACCTTGGGCTCAGAATTACAGTAACTAGATGACAATTTTAATTGCATGCAAAACAAATTCATGCGTTTATTATTTAGAAAATAACAAGAATGTACATGTTGAAAGGAGTCAGTTTTGTGGGGGCTTTCAGAGTAAATTTTGTAAAAAGTGCAGTTTCAACCTTCCTGTTTGAAGGTGATTACTTGATTTTATCAAACTGTCGGCCCATTTTAATATCTGTAAGCTATAGTAATCGAAATATTTGTATTTGGCATGGATCCAGAATGTTAATGAACCAAGCTGTGATTAAAAGAAGCAGGATAAAATGCTGTTCAGTACTAGTCCGTACATTAGAAATATAATTTTAGCATGCTGAGAACTGTAATCTCATAGAGAGTGGATAATCTAATCCTTCCTCTTTATTTTACTGTTTTCATTCTCAGAAGTTTACAAGATAGAGCACAGAACATTTTTATTAGGCATGAAATGTGTTATATTGTGTTTGCCATGCAAAATAACTGTGTAACAGACATACTATGCTTAATATATATTCATGAGCCATATGTTTATTTAAATATGTATGAAGTAATAAGGTGTAGAAGCTACCAAGAAGACACAGATGTCAATTGGGAAGTCACGAAGTGACTATCATGTTAGTGCATTGCTCCAATTTGTCTTCTGTCTAAAAATGTCATAATATAAAGTGACAGAGTAAGGTAAGGAGACCCAAGAAAAAGAAAGGGCTGCAGCATGTACAAGAAAAATATCAGATGACTGCACTTGTATTACTAAATATATTGCTGTCAAACATAACACTCTTTATAGCATGTATCAATAATGCTACATGGTTTGGTCCTTCTCACAGACCATCATCAGGCATAAAAATATGTATCTAAACACAGGTCTGTATGCAAGTTGATTACTAATAATTTGTGAGCTCACAAATTTTACAACCTTGTTTTCAATTTTGCACAGCATTAAGTGGTGAATGTTTATTTTCTTGCATATTTCATAACTTAAAATGTTTCTTCTAAAACTTGATTGCATTTCTAAAAACAATGCTTCATTCCTTTAGTTAAAATATTCAGTGTTCCTGGTGTGTGGGCCTTTGGGTGAGCATGGGTATCCCACGAGTAACCTGTAGGGAATGGCCAATAATCTTTGGAGATGTGAGTTCACTTCATGCACTGCCTTCAAAGTCTCTGGGCACCTGTGTTGTGTAAAGTCATATAGAAATGGTATTGTTACCCTGGATAACATGGTGAATAATATTGTCAACACAGAATAGGAGTGCAATGTTTTGCTTCTAACTGAATTTGCCTGGAAATGAGTGGGATGACTTTGGTAACTAAAATGGCAAAGATAACCAGAAATCCTTATTCAAGTTTACTGGCATATTACTACAGAAATCAGGGTTTTGGATATTGAAATTCATGAATCGGTCTGAAATTATGAATAAGCAATATAATCAAATCTGCTAGGAGGGCTGCATTCATTAAGGTATCAATGAAGCAACCATTTTTCTATCTGTCATTTTTCTTTGGAATCTTGTTTTATCTGATATCCTGTTTTGTTGTAATAGTTCACAGAGTGGTTAAATAAATATTTTTTACAGAAACTATTATTTGAGTTTGTCCTGATCTTTTGCAGCATTCTTAGATTTTGGGTATTATTAGTTAGAACCACTAAATTTACAATTGTTTATTAATTGGTTAAGAACATGATGATGGCTTTAATACTTCCTCTTTAATTACACTTGGACTTGGTGGTTGAAACTGCACTTAGGATAGGGAAGATAACATCTATAGTGCCAGGAGTGAACCTTCAGTGGTTGAAACTGCACTTATGATAGGGAAGATAATATCTGTAGTGCCAGGAGTGAACCTATCTGTCATGCTACCCAGAGACCTTCCACAGTTGCTCTCAGGTTGCTAGAGCACTACACATTTTTAACTTTACATGCTCAGTGGAGGTCAATAGTCAGCTTCACACTCTAGTCACTTTATTCCAAAGTAAATGGTCCTGGTACTCATGAATTCAAGGTGGCTGAATCCCAAAAATAGCCTAGATGTGTGTGTAAAGACAGACATTTGCCTCTGCTGGGAATTGAAGCCCATTTATTCAGCCCATGATGTGTCCCATTTCCAAATAAATTACTTCACAATCACAGTGAAAGTGACGTGGTGTTCAGTAACTGAGAGATGCATTAACTTGCGTGACATACTGTCCATGTCATGACCAGCCAGTTGACAAACCATTATTCCATGTATCCATTGAAAGGCTCACGTGTGTCTAGGCACCATGATGAATGTGAACAAATCTAATTTTTGTGCAAGTTCCTGCTGAATTTGTAGTTGCTTTTCTTTTTGAGGCATGCAATACCAATACCCTTATTTACTTTCAGGAAGTAAAGTGTGTTGAAATAGGCATAAAGTCATCTCTTTTGTTTAAAGAGTACTGACACCTTTTTTGGCATGAAAACTCATTGTATCTCCCTACTTAGAGGTTGGGGAGAGGGCACTGGCCAAAATCAGTCGCAATATATCTAGTGTATATGCAAATAAGATGAAACACATATGCTGTAACAGTTATTTTTTCGTACATGCAGCCTGTAATTTGTGCAAGGCAGTGCTGTTTGTATTTAATCAAATCTGGAGATAAAATGCTGGTGTTTCAGGCTTCACAGAAGATGATCTTAATTTTTAAGGCACGAGATTCATGCTCCCATGGTATCTGTGTATGACACAAATACATCACCAACATAGCACCACTGTTTGTTTACCAAAATTTTTGGTAGTCAATCAAAATACTGTATAACAGGAACTTTCTGTACACAAGCTTTAATGGGTTCTAAGTGAGGGTGGTAGTATATCAGGGTGGGTGTGGGGAGCAGTAAATGTGAATTTGACTATAATTATAAATATCAAATAGAAGGATTCAGTGTACTCTGCAGGCACTGAATTAAGGTACAGATGATACATGGCATTGCAAACATCATTTACCATTACTTGCGTACTGATGTTTTTATTCAGCATCACTATGTAGTGGAATGGTCCCATGTGAGCTAGACTGTCATCTGAAACATCTCCATGTCAAGTTGCATCTTCGTGCTGATTTAAATTACTGTATAATTCAGATACACAAAATTTACAATTATATCTTACTGACTACAGTCCTTGCAGACACTAATTTCAGGAGTATAAAAATACAAAATTCATATTTTTTATATTTCATACTGTGTTTGTGAACGTCTTGCAACAGCAATGCCTCTGTTTCTTGTGGACTGCATCTTTTAACGATTTTGCACCTTACATAGAACTGTACATACAAGAAAAAAAATAACACAATATGCAACCGATACATCACTTATGTAGCCACTGCCAACCTCACAAAAGTTAGTATACTGCATCCTAGCATCTTGTTTTACATATATTGTGTCTTCTTATCATGGTCAGTCTGTTCAGCAAGTGCCAGTGCATCATTGCCATTTGCCCAGCCTGTTTGTAGTAATGTTTCTAAATGGTACTTACCGGGACTAGAATTAAACGTCGGTTTTTTTTGGCTACATTAACTTACTTTGAATAAACTGTTGTGATGGATACATGAAAGGTGGGCAAAACTAACATAAACACTTTTATACAAAATTGTATATGTACATTTATAAAAAATAATCCAAGGCTAAAAGAGAAAATAATTCACACTACTTTACAAAACAAAGATTAAAATTCACGTCTCTATTTTTCTGAATGACTTGAAGATTCAATGTAACAAACACCGGAATACATTTCACACAGTCAACCTTGTTGAATGTGAATTTGAATGACGTGATCTTCACCATATGCCTGCTTACCTCCTGCAGTGTTATGATAATTAAAAATTTACTACTACCTTGAGCTTAAAACACAAACTTTCACAAAACAGCCAGGGTGCTGGATATTCCAGATTTCAACCTTCTGTGGTAGTGCCTTCCACATAATGGACGTCCCTGGAGCTCAAACATTCCCGACTTTGTATGGCTATAAATAGCCCAGTAAAACACCTGCTGCATATTGACACAAATTTATGGTGTCAATATCATACTCATATGGTGAAACACCTTTTTTACATGTTGCTGGACATATAGGATACTGGACATAACAAGATACCATGCCTTAAGCTTATGTGAAGTAAAATAGTGGAACCACCTATATGCATGTCTTGTCATCCTTAATCTTGTAGCACTCCCAATGAATGGCATTTAACTGAATTTTATATTGATAACTGTCATTAAAAAAGAAACATAAAATAACACAAAATACGTTGGCCAGTCACAGCTGTAACTTTAATAGCAGCCTTACACCAACTAATCATTCCCCTCCTACCTGATTAGTAATTACAGAATTTAAGTATGTATTATTTTGTGTTCAGTTTTTGATGAAATGAATGGCTAGACATTTCATGTAGTGTGCAGCAGTAGGAGACAACAGAATCTCATTCATCTGTTTTATTAGTGTTGGTTTAACTTAGGTTATGTGGCAGTATCCTATACATGATTTAATAACGGTTACATAATGTAGGAAGAGAAGGAATTGCATGTTCTTATTTCCAAGAAGCGCACCTTTGTGATCCAAAACATAAAAGAATGTCTTTCTATACTTATACCTGTTTTAATCACGTCCTTCCTCAGTTCTATTTAATTGCAGTCTAATACAGACAGCTTGAACCATGTGACAGTGGTACAGTTGAGTCCCACTTATCCGTACACTACATTTCTCAAACTGTTGTTGGTACCAACATTTCCATCCAGTTCGTTATTCACACAACAATCTTTTCAGTGTAAATTAACCGGTACAGTACTACACTATAATTGGGCATGAATACTATATTTGCCCAAATATAAGAAGAGAAATTTTTCCTAATGTCTTTTGTATCTAGGTGAATACAGAAAATTACACAGCTGCTACAGTAATTATGTACTGTGTTATCTTGTACTGATGTACTTATAAACATGCTGACAAAGCCAGATTATGTGAAGCTAAATGTAGTCTATAAATGTGCGGAAATATGTAAGAGCATCTAAAATACTGAAATCAATGTGCTGCAGCAAAGATATTAATTTAAATTACTAGTAATTAAACATGCTGAAGAAACCAGCAGCTGTGACACAACACAGAAATACCTTGTGATGGAACAGAAAGTATAGTGCTGGAAAAAACAAACACGTCACTATTAGAAAAGGCATCAGATTCATCCCAAATAGCCTTTCATGGGCCTCAGCAGGGCAACTTCAATGTCACTGACAGAAAAGTTCTAAAGTTCCTGCTACAAAAATGTAAAAAAATGACCTCCCAGTGCCAGACGCAATACAAGTGAAGGAACTGGAAGTTGCTACATCGCTGGAAATCCTGTAGGAACATATCAAAGCCCCTGATGGTTGGGCAATAAGATTTATGCATTGTAAAGACGTAGCTCTTTGTTACAGTAGACCACTGCCAAACCTTCCCACTCACTACCTTGAAAAACTGACACCATGCAAATACCATATAATTAATCTGCATCATAAACATGATTATCTCTCAGGAAAAGTGACTGACTGATATTAAACCTAAGCCTTTTTTGATGTAAAATGACAGAAATCAATACTTATCAGAAAAAGAGGACATAAACAACTGTGAATAACTTTGATGCTTTCAGTCTGGCTGATGGGAGGAAACAAACACCATTTGTTATTGTAAAGACAAATAATCTTCTGCAAGAAAAAATACCAGTGAAAGTATATTTAAATGTAATGAGAAAGGGTGGATGACAGAACGCAGAGTTGGATGGCTGCGAGAATTCTGTGACAGTAGACCAGGTGATCTACAGAAACTAATAATGCTGGTTAGTTGCTTTCCAGGGTCACAACATTGAAAGTAAAAAATCTGACTTGTAATCTATGGACAGATATGGCCCCATAGCAGGAGGCATGACCTCTCAGTTACAGGTTCTTGATGTGTTAGTTAACAAACCACTCTCAGACTACATTGCCTTTATGGGGAACGACTGTTATCTGGGACATGCCACGAACACCAGCAGGAAACATAACACTATCAGAAGCATTGATTTGTCAATGGGGAAGACTACTTGGAATGACATTTCACCAGAATCCATCACCAGGGGTTTTTAGAAAGTGCTGTGTGTCAAACAATATGAATGGAACAAACATTATGTCCTGTGGGAGGAACATCATGAACAATTCTCTTCTAGTGAGGAAGGTGTTGGTCCTGACTAGTTAATTCACTGACGAGTATGTAACTCTTTACTACAATACTAGTTTCATTTATTTAATTCCAGAATATCAAGTGTGCAATGAATGACCTGGCTAAGGTGAACATAGGCATTTTCCAAAAAACTGATGATTGATGGGGGGAAGGAGATCATCTTATATGCACAGTCATCTTGTGTTCAGGTAAATGCAATATTTGCTTCACACAAAA
This sequence comes from Coptotermes formosanus, assembly GCA_013340265.1. NCBI lineage: Eukaryota > Metazoa > Arthropoda > Insecta > Blattodea > Rhinotermitidae > Coptotermes > Coptotermes formosanus. Next base: position 1,115,922 of record BLKM01012980.1, on the reverse strand, counting down.
GAAATGCCCAAGTTTATTTTGCTTTAGGTTGGCATCATCTCTTGGATAGCTTCAGAGGCATACAGCTTAGAAATGAATTATGACCTCAAATGACACAAAGAAAATGATCCTCTTCCTTGTAGGTACATGAGCCATGACATGTCTTAAATCAGGGGTGCAAAAATCCTGGCAACCAGGTCCACTGGACAACTAAATTCTGTACAGTGGCACCTAATATTTGTGGGTTTCCAGTATGGAGCTTGCTTCATCACACTTCTGGGACCCCGAATTTCAGGTGGTTCCTATATTTTTGAAAAGGCTGTAGACCCCCGTATTAAAGTTCATACTTTTATAGCTGGAAGAGGTCTTGTAGACACAGATTTTAATCTCTAAGGTTGCTGCTGCACCTAACAACCACTACCAGCTGTTAAATTGCACAGAACTTGATACCAGCTTCAGCCTCTTAATGGATTTATGGGTAAATTATGCTTGATCACATTCTTCATATACAGTGACTAATATGTTATGACAAAAATTGTACAGATAGGGATCACACTTGACTCGATTCCCAGGCTTAAAATTTGGTCATTATGCAGGTGCTTGGATGACAGTGTTGCTTACAGTATGATCATCCTTAATTCATGACTGAAAGTGACACCTTATTCACCTCTTTAACTGCTTTTCCCTGACATGTGAACAGTACTACACAAAATGTCAGAGTGAGAAGCTTCACTGTCTAAGTTATTCTGAAGAAACTACAAGACTAGACTGCTTAGCTGTAGCATACCAAGTGTGTGGGTTATTTAATGTCACCACTAGTGGTAAGAATCACACGAATTACAGACGACAGAACCCTCCCAAAACATGTGCTGTGTGGGCCACCTGCAAGAAAGCAAATTTAATTCCTGTTTACATACACAGCTTATGACATCAACAGTACAGGGTACAATATGCCTAACAGATGTAACAGTCAAGTGATAAAAATTAAATATGTTCATCACTCATGCTATTATTTCTTGTGCTTTAGAATAACATGATATAAATGTATTCCCTGTATGTGAATGAGATTGTTTTCACAGTGGTGAAAATTCAGACTGTGGTCTTCTGGGGTATAAGACTGTAGTTTCACGTGTGCTTAAGATGCATGAATGTATATAATGTCATAACCCCAGAGGCCATCAACCGTAACTGTACCTTCTCTTTATATACCCATGGTTACAACCTCTATGTTGTGTTTTATAAAACAGTAAATCACTAAAAAATGAGTGTCTTGCATCTTTTCTACATATACGAAAAGAACCAGTGAAATTCTATAGTTTTCTTTTAGATGTTTGAACTGTACAGTATTACTGCAGTCCATCATTTCTAAAGTGAACTGTAGAGATAACTGTTTCACAGGTACTGTATGGTATTAAGATACATGATACAAAGAAAATATGCTGGCCCTTGCACGGACTAGAGAAGACACTCACTTGGGTACTTCATATTCCTGTTTTAACTGACCACATTTCTCTGCCAGTACAATAAAATACAAGAAAGGCAATGCATGCAAAATGTAACATTGTGGCATGTTCATGTAATCACTGTTGCTATGGAATAGCAGCAGCAAGTATTAAATATTCTAAGTGTGTGTGTCTGTAGCCTTAGTTATGCAGCATGCAAAGCACATGTGCCATATTATGTTGTCATCTGTGGCCTGCCTGGCTCTACTATATTTTTCCATATTATCTCCCAAAGACACTATTTTCAGAAAAAAAGTTATTTAATATAAAATGTGTGTTTTGATTTTCTCTATAATTTCTGTCTGAAACATTTCTCATTCTAAGAAGAATGAATGAGATACTATAAAAAATGCACACAGGCCTTCACGTACTGTATTCATTATTCTCATTTTATTTTGATGAAACTTGAATTTTCTCCACAGATTTTTGAAAAATACTCAGAAAATTAAATTTCATGAAAGTCCATACAGTGGGAGCTGAGCTGTTCCATGCAGATGGACAGATGGACTGACTGACTGAGACAGACAAACAGATACGACAAAGCTAATAGTCACTTTTCCCAATTTTGTAAGTGTGCCTAAAAAGTACAATTTATGTATATTCATAATATTTAATATACACTGTATAAAACTGACAAAAATTAAATAAAATTAGCTCTACCATATTAACATGACCAATCATAACATTCAAATTCCTCAAATTATGAGTGTCAGCAGGGTAAAATGAAGTTCCATACTGACGACCCACAATTCTGGAGTGACCTATGAACTTCATGATTATTTGGCTACTTCTGTTCATTGTATTTGGACTCATACATTTCAGTATGCAAAGAATAACTGCAATAATCATGCTGAACATATTAGGCAACACTGCACAAACTTTAGTTTCCTGGGTGGCCAGGCACCTGCAATTTGTACACCCTTGCCATACAATACTGAAGAAGTTTTGAATCGCCTTTAAATGCTCTACTGACATTCAGTCTGTAAAACAAACAGGCCAAATAATAAAGATACATTATATGCTAGACTATTATTTAGAAATTAAAATCTACTATTGGTGAGGTATGCCATGGAGAGAGACTTGCTAAGTAATACTCACAAAACCTATTTTAGCTATAATTCTTAGTATGTGACAGACTCAGAACTTTCATACACATACGTGAAAGTATGATAAATTCAGTGTTCCTGATAACACATCTGTAATCACACCCCCCCCCCCACACACACACACACACACAATCAGTGTACTACTAACAGTTCCTGTTCCTGTTTAAGGAACAGTAATACACAACACTTTTTTTTACTGATCACACTTCTGTTAGTGACGAACAAACATGTATTCATTTTTAAAACTGGAAATATGTCAAGTCTCCTCATGCCCAAGCACTTTTCAATCTCAGCAAGAGCCATGCCTACATTATAACTTAAAACTAAGTCCAGTTTTTTATGTCTGTCACGATATAAAAATTAGGATATAAAATACTTGTGATCTGTATATAGATACATAAACATCCATACACAGCCACTGTATGAAAATTTACATCACACAGAATGAAGGTTATTAATACGTAACTTATTTAATGTGGTAAATAAAGAGAGACCCAATGAGGAAAAGTTGGCTAAAAATTACAAGAAATATTCAAATGTATAGAAGACACAAATTAAGACAGTTAATTTGTAAAATCCCATGCTGTTGTTCATATACACAAATTTATATTTTGCTAAAGGAACAATTTTATAATATTTTTATTATTTGTTAACATTTTAAATGTTTGACTACCTTCAGTGTTTACAAAACTTCAGTATTTTAAAGCAGCAAATATTGCACATTCATTACCAATAAATAATATTTCAAAATATATTCCATACATATGGACAGTTGGTACCACACAGCACACATGCCCACACACACACATGTGCGCGCAAGCGCCCACACACAGTGTCCTTCATAAATACACAATTAAATGTCAGAGTTATTAAAAAAATTTGAACATTTGATTAAATAAGGGGCACACAGTTATGTTTAAGACATATTCAACATTTTTTAATAGAGAAAGAAAGAAATAAAGAAATAAATAAATAAATAAAGAAATAAATAAAGAAAGAAAGAAAGAGAGAAAGAGAGCGAAAGAAAGAGAGAGAGAAAGAGAGCGAAAGAGAGAGAGAGAGAGAGAGAGAGAAAGAAAGAAAGAAAGAAAGAAAGAAAGAAAGAAAGAAAGAAAGAAAGAAAGAAAGAAAGAAAGAAAGAAAGAAAGAAAGAAAGAAAGAAAGAATGT
>BLKM01012980.1:943532-1112066 GCA_013340265.1 Coptotermes formosanus | reverse complement strand
AGAGAAAGAAAGAAAGAAAGAAAGAAAGAAAGAAAGAAAGAAAGAAAGAAAGAAAGAAAGAAAGAAAGAAAGAAAGAAAGAAAGAAAGAAAGAAAGAAAGAAAGAAAGAAATCAGTGCCTAGTACACTCTAATCAGTTCATTCATTCAAAAATATGATGATGGAAACAGATGCCTTACTGAAAGGAACTTGCGGTTATCATGCTGATGGAAATTCTTCTTGTTTGGAGAGGCCTACACAAAGGAATGGTTTCGATATAAGTAAACTACTACTTCACACAGTAAAGTGGGATGGCCACAACAATACACACAAACACTACACATTCTACAATGTCACATAAAGTATGCCTGATTTCCTTTGTTTCTTTCCGATTTTTCCTAAAATTTTGTGCATCCACATCGTCACTTTGAACGCTTCTGAGGGAAAGTCCTGTATCACGACTGCAACGTAATTAGATGTAGCTGCTCTGTTTCAGCCTTCAAAGACATCAGTTGATCTTGAATTTTATCTGTGATAGTCTTCCTAGCTTCCTGTGGAGATACATTGTTTGATCTTAACTGATCCAATATGTTTCCAAAATCGATTGGTTTGCCAAAGTTAATAGTGACCTTGTTACGTATTCGAAGATAATATGGCGGTTCATTAGGAAGAATGTTATCCATACCAATATGCCACATTGGTACAATAATGGGCATCACAGGTGACTCGTAAATTAGACGTCCAATCCCCCATTTCAGCCTCAAAAATTCTTTGGTCATATTAACTCGTCCCTCAGGAAACACATGAACCCATTGACCTTTGCGTAACTGCTCTAAACAAAAGTCAATGGCTTTCTGAAATGCAAAAGAATTAAACATGTTAAACGGGACAGCAGAAATACACTGCAATTTTGGTTCTTTTTTGTGTCTACCATTCTCTTCATAAGTTACATACACACACACAACACACACATTGTCAGATTGGATTAAGTATTACTGGCTCCAGTTACTTAATATCCATGCTATTCTTCTTCCAGTATCTATCAAAATACAAGAATACAAGAAGGAAGCAACAACAGTATACACAAGTACCCCAAAACCAACAGATCCTTGAATTGAAGTATCTGTTTGGTGTATCATTACTTGAATTAAAACATATCGTATAATAGCTGACACACAGACTATGACAATAAGGAACCGTCATTACATCTGGGACTTCGCAAATCTTTAATGTTCATAAATTGTTGCCAAGTCCCAATTTTGGCTTCATTCCTTGGACACAAAAGACTGGGAAATGTAAAATACAAACAGTTTAAAAGATTATTTGTGCTTTAACCATAAACATAGTCACTTACCTGGTAAACCCCATTTCCCCGGATAACTGGCACACACTTTCCAAGCATAAAGAAGTATGAATGGAAAGCATTTGTAAAACAAATATCATGCGCTGCTAGTGACCATCGCATCTTCTTGCGATTGCATATATGTCTGAGGCTCAGAGAACCTATAAAAGGAGATTTTTAAAAATAGTATCTCATGTACTATTTTCAGGATAAACATAACTTTAAAATCAGTGTAATAAAACGTAATTACCCCATAATCCTGGATCATCAAAGCAAGAATGATGATTAGACACAGTGATGAGTGGAACATTTTGTGGCCTGTGGTCCAGGGCTTTGATTAAAATATCTTTGTTATACACATTTGTTGTGTTCAGCCATTCTGAAATATGCATATTACAACAAACTGATCATTCAGTATATAATATTACACATGCATGGGTATTTTCCAGACAGATTTTGCTCTTCTGCAAAACAGTGATGAAATTCCACCTTGTTTCTTGTTTATTTAATGACAAATTTCACCATCAATAGCTGCTCCAGAACAAGCAAATCAGGCAAGACTTGACCCAGTAAAAAGCTTGCTTCCAAATAAAAAATCAGCTTGTAAAACACTTTTAATGTAAAATACTTTGCGTGTTGCTGAAAGTTTTTGAGTTGGAAAGATGGGCAAAAATTCTGCATCTTTATTGCCTCATTTCATGCTCATTTATAGAGCGTAGAACCAAAGGAAATTAATACTTTTGTAAGCTGACTTCCAGAATTTATGACCCAACAACTCAGCCTAACTTATCTGTGGCACACACAGACAAGGAAATTTATGTCTGGGTCATGTCATTTGCCGAGAGTTGCTACAGTCCGCACACAATTGAGGATGACAACAAACTACATTGCAAAAGCTCAAAACAGTTTATATTTATTCACTTTGTAGTTTACTTAATTATACTACCAGTAATTGAGACTATATTATTAGGGACTTTTTGAAAAGAAAGTGAAGGAAGTGATCATGGCCTAATTTGAGGTACTATCCTGTCCAAGATTCAAACAGCATGCCTCCAAAATACAAGTCCAAAACACTGGCACTTAAAAGAAAGTGCTTTGTCAAAATATTTCCTTTTGTATGTACGTACGTACGTACGTACGTAGGTGTGTGTGCGTGCACACGCATGTGTGTTTGTGTGTGCATGCATCTTACTTGGTGTGTGTAACTGATACAAGAAGTATTGTGTTATAAAAACTCAGGACTTCAAAATGACACTTCTAACACAATTACGTTCAGCCTTATATGCCATCAGTATAAACCAATAACACACGAATATAATTTCTATAAGTGTGTAGGATATCCTAAATGAACGCTGGCCATGCAATGTGGTAGGTAAAAGCCATTACAAATATGCTACTATTAACACCAAATAATGAATCAAATGTACAGAATACATTCAGATATGGGACAGGACATCTCTTTTCAGCCCTTCCCCCAACACAGACAGAGCAACTGCAACATATAACTCACTGTTTTGTAATGTTGAATAGCAGTAGGGTTATAGCAATAAAGAAACTTCATGCCTTTCTTTGCACCACGAACTACGCAAACGCACACATAAATTAACATTATTAACATGATTTATCAAATAAATTAGGAACAGCTGATTACTGTAACTGGGTAATGACCTGAAAGATTTCTGTTCTTCTGCTTCATTCATGTAAACAGTTCTGCAGGTATGCCAACATTTCTTCACAATCGCTAACTTGAACTGTGGTCATCTAAAAACGAGTATTTTCCTCACTGAAACTCTGCAGCTGTGCGACATTATCTAAGATGCTCGTATTTTTTATGCCAAATGTATACTATAACAAACCTGTGGCTTATAGGTACCATCGAATACGAACGAACACCTCACACATCCTGTTCTCCAATTACAATTTAACAACGAAAATATACTTGGCAAAACGCAGGCCTGTAGTCGAAAAACGCAGGCCTGTACTCGGATCATAGCAACCAGGCTAGGCTGCATCGTAACAAAATATCGTGGCCATACTAGTTAAAATCTACCACAGCTTAAGATACTGCGAGGTACTGTAAAACCTGCAGTCTTGATGCAACGGTGATTTGCAGTGTTTTCATGACTTTCACTTTTCATACTAACCTATGATAATTTTGCTAAATATTCCAACGGCTGCAAACGTAACTGAACTTGCAAAATTCCACAGCCGAGATGGTTGTTTCAATGCTGGAAATATCCAATTTATATCGTACATTATTCTGTTATGATACACTACGTTCTGTACAGAAGAATTGCTAGAAATAACTACTTTTGTTTCCTACCTCCATCCGTCTGGAGGTCATCTTGCAACACGTTACGAAACAACTGACTGTTGTTCCTCACATGTCGATTACGCAGAACTCGACTCTCGATTGAACGACGCAGTTTTCTGCACGGATAAGTTCTACGTTTCGTCAACAGAGTCGCATCAGTCCAGTACACTCTTGGCTGACCAAAGCAGTTTGACATACGTGCAAAAGAGTTCGGGCAAGGTGTGTTAGCCGATCTGCGTATGGCCTTGTGATGTGAATGGGAAGCATGTAGAGCACCTGTAGAACGTGCTCGGACGCGGTTATGTCTGGACGTCTATTGCTGCGTTGAAATCGTCTGAACGTGTGCGTGGACGTGAATTTAACACCAGTATCATTCCAAATGAATGGCACCACCTATCGGTATAGGGCGCAGAAGGTAAAATATTATTAGAGAGTCAAAACAAGCGAGGTAAGAAGATCGTTCTGACTCTTATGCATGTAGAAGAGTTTTGAAGTAACGTTGCAGACGTTCCATATATGTTTTCTGGAATTACATGTATGAGTTGTCAGTCAGAGCCATTAATTTCCAACCAGTTCTAAAATGCGCCCAGCACCACGTGACGTGGCAAAGCGCCCTGTGAATTGCATGTGGTCGTTAGTTCAACTGAATAGCTGTGTGTTTTTGTGTGTTTGTGTTACTGTGGTGGTTTAGTGTGCGTGATTATTGTGATGGTGTTAGCAAGTGTTTCAAATTTTGATTTAGTGCACATGTTCATAGTGGTCAGTTATACTCAACTCATACATGAAAAATACTTAACTACGAAGGATAACAAGAAGTTCGTCTGAAACAAGGTAATTATTCTTAATACTAGTTATTCGATACACTGCTTCCGTAATCATTCATTCGTACCAACATACGCACGTAAAAGAAATTAAAAGTCATGCGTAGGCTTGTAACGTACATGTTTCGGCGATTAAATTGCCATCTTCTGGGAGATCTAAGTACAAGGAATACATAATACCAATACACTAATCTCGTGTGTTCCTATTCAGATGTTAATATTATAAAATGTGTAACAGAGCACGTGCTATAAAAATTTTTGAGTTTTAACGAGGAACGTATCAATAACTAACTACATGGAGCAGAGTCCTTCTTGAGAAGCGAACAGGTCCTCAGGTAGTCAAGAAATTCCCCGCATTTTATGGAAGGCGAAGGTTCATTACCGCGGTTACAGGAGCCCGCCACCTGTCCCTATCCTGAGCTAGCTCAGTCCAGTCCATGCCCCCATCCCACTTCATGAAGGTCCATTTTAATATTATCCTCCCATCTACGCCTTGGTCTCCCAAGTGGTTCCTTCTCTCAGGTCTCCCTACCAAAATCCTGTGTGCACCTGTCCTTTCCCCCATACGTGCTACATGCCCCCCACCTCATTCTTCTCGTATTTGATCATCCGCACTACATTTGGTGATGAGTACAGATCATTAAGTTCCTCGTTATGTAGTCTTCTCCACTCCCCTGTTACCTCGTCCCTCTTAGGCCCACATACGCTCCTCAGCAACCTATTCTCGAACACAGGTTTTGTTCCTCCCTCAGTGTCAGAGACCAAGTTTCACACCCATACAAAACAACAGGTAATATTATAGTTCTGCATACCCTAATCTTTGTATTTTTGGATACCAACCTGGAAGACAAAAGATTCTGCGCCGAATGACAGCAAGCATTCCCCGACTTCAGTCTGCTCATAGTTTCTTCATGAATGGAATTTCGATTCGTTAGGGTTGTTACCAAATACTTGAACTGTTCCACCCTTTCAAAGGACGTGCTATCTGTCTGTATGTTGTGATTTTGTCCTGCATTCTTATCTCGAGACATGACCATGCACTTAGTTTTTCAGCATTTATTTCTAGACCAGTCTCCTTACTAACGAGTACTAAAGCGCCTGTGTTTGTCTTTATACTGTGTATGCTTCCGCCAAATATATTAACGTCATCAGCATGAACCAAAATCTGATGTGTACCATTTCACTTCAAGCCCTACTGGTTTGCTTGAACCCTCCTAATGGTGTATGATAAGGGAAGTTGAAAAGCAATGGTGACAGAGCATTTCCTTGTTTCAGACCATTCTTAATAGGAAGCATGTCAGACAAATGTTTGCCTACCCGGACTCTGCTTTAGGTTTCCATTAGACACATTTTTATCAGCCTTAGTAGTTCCATAGAGATACCAAACTCACCGAGAATACTATACAAGGCCTCCCTTCTAACTGAATCATAGGCTTTCTTGGAGTCTATAAATAGCTGATGCACTGCCTCATTTTATTCGCATTTTATCAAGTATTTGACGAATGCTGAATGTGTGATCAGTAGTTGATCCCTTATGTCGAAATGCACACTGACGGTTCCCAATAGTTTCCTTTGCATATGGAGTTAACCTTGACGGAAGAATGTTGGATAGCATTTTATATGTAGTTGACAAAAGTGATATGCCCTGATAATTCTTACAGCCTGTTTTATCACCCTTACTATAAATAGCTACAATGATTGAGTCCTTCCACTGCTCAGGCAATTCCTCCATATTCGAAATAGAAATAATAAGTTTATGGAGCTCAGACCGAATTGTCCTACTCCCTGCTTTAATCAGTTCTGCTGGAATTTGATCAGTACCTGGTGATTTGTGTCTATTTAGCTTTCCAATAGCCACCCCAACCTCAGAGGCACTGGTCTGAGGCACTAGTGGTTCTGCTGTATGTACTTCAGTCTGCCTAACATTATTAACCCCGAGTACATTTAGTAGCTGGGAGAAACGATTTCTCCACCTAGCTAAAATACTGTGGGAATCGGTAATCCTTCTCATCCTTTACTACATTAGTTCTAGGCTGGCAACCTTTCTTAAAGTCATTGATGCCACTATACAAGTTTCTGATATTTTTGTTCTTACTGTTTGTTGTAAGTTAATTACTTTGTAATAATTATTACTATGCAACAAATTTGGGGTTTTATCCTGTTACGGAAGCGACAGTATGTGTACTTAGTAGAATTTACAATGCAGAATATCAAACTAGCAGTTAAGTTAGGGACTGGCTGTGGTTTAAAAAAATGATTGTATTGGTGTATAGAAGCAGGACATAACGATGAACTCACATGAATTAAACGAGGCGCCTTTTCGCTCGTCCCTTGTAATGAATTTCCGGAGCATCCCTCTTCACTCTCCAGCTGTAATCGGCTAACATGACAGCACCTCTTTATCCCCTTGTATCTGTTCTCGATCTCTGAGATGTCCTGGTGAAAACGCTCACCGTGTTCGTCACTTACGGCACCGCAGTTAACCGGAAATATATACAAGCGTGAATGGACAAAATGCATCTTGAATGTCATGTTGCAGCCCAGCTGTCGTAAAAGGTAATAAGATCCTCCACAAGCTTCGGGAATTTGACGGTTTTTACGTCTCCTAGAAAACCAGTCGCAACATGTCGAGAGGAATTCCAGGCTGCCTTCTCGTCATCACTGAGAACAAGATCAAACTGAGGGTCTCTGAAGTGCTCACATATCTCCGTACTAAGCCTTGGGAATTTCTCACACAAGAATGAGAATGCTGGGCCATTTCTGTCTAGTGCCTTCACGAAATTTTTCATGAGGCCCAATTTAATATGTAGAGATGGAAACAACACTTTACACAGATGTACAAGAGGCTGATGAGCTGCGTTCTCTGTTCCAGTTGTATGTTATTTACGTAGAGGCCATTTCTTGGTGTAGTGAACACTTTTGGCACGACTGTCCCATTCGCATCGGCAACAACAGACTTTTGTGTAACCCTTTTCCAGTCCCATGCAACTGGCCATTATCTTCAAATCACTGCAAATATTCCATTGATGTGTCTTGTAGTTTAGGTAGCTGAGAATTTCCTTCATGTTGTCATATGTTTCTTTTTGTGAACGGCATAGACAACAGGGACTGAAGGCAGCACGTTTCCCTCGTGCAACAACAGTGCTTTTAGGCTATGCATGGAAGAATCTGTGAATGGTCGCCATTCATCCGGATTGTACCTGATGTTCATTGCTGCCATCAGACCTTCGACATTCTTACAAGAACTGAGTTCACCTCGTGTTATGAAGAACTGTTCAAAATCCTTTTGTTGGGTGCGAAATGCTGTCACTTTCACAGTGTCGTCCAGAAGTTTCTACTGTTGAAGTCTTGAAGACAACAGTTCTGCTTTATTCCTCGACAGTTCTACATCTCTAATGAAGCCGGAAATTTCTTTCCGCATGATCTTGTGCGGTTCAGTAGAGGTTACGTTCAGGAACAATTCCGGATCTCTTGAAGTGGGTGGCTGCGGTGTTTCTTCGGGTGTATTCTGCTCTTCATCATCACAGTCTATGCAAAAACTGTCGGGGGTTCTGGAATAGGCAGAACTTCACAGTGAGGCACTGGAAGAATAGCCGATGATATGTGTGGGTAAACCATTGACCACTTTTTCTTCTTGATAATCTCGTTCTGAATTGGAGGCACCGTGCAGAAGTACCGGTCTGTGAGGAGATGTGTTGGTTCCCTTCATATCATGTGCACTGCAAACGGCATGGACCATCCTTTGCGATTCACCCAAGAGTTGAGCTTTGATGAACAGGATGTGCAGCACACGTGCAGAGCCCAGCTCTTGTCTTGGTCGCGAACTTTACAACCAAAGTTCAGGAAGTAGGCTCTTTTTAACACTGCAGTTAAAGCACTCTTCCGTGAGGTAAGTGTGATTTCCCCACACATATAACAGAGGTTACCCCATTGTTCGCACACTTACAGGGCATTTGTATCCCGTCTGAAACAAAGGCTGAGAGAAAGGTGTATCTCACCGCGAACAACGCACACGCAGAACAAGTAGTATAACTGCCGAGCAAAGGACTCCTACAACTCCACGGATAGACAAAGAAAGAACAGTCTGCGACAACGTTAGTTGATCATGTGGTAATGAGAATGTGATCGGGAATGTGATCGTACACCATCCCGGCGCCGAGTGCTGTGCTCATCCGCTGAGCCGTAAGTCGTTCTTCTGAGATTCCTTCCGTAACTTGGAAACCAGAGCCAGTTGTCAATTTTTAATGTCATTTTCGTGTTCAGCAGCCAAAAATTAGCCAAGATCAGGTATTTTGACTTCCTTCTTTTTCTTGTTGCACACTGTAATCGGAGTGTCCACATTGTTGTCGTTTATGGCTGATGTTTTATATATTTTATAATTTTAACATTTTAATATCGTACAATACATAAAACATTAGTGTATTGGTATTACATATTCTTTGTACTTAGGTCTCCGTGAAGATGGCGATTTAATCGCCGAAACATGTATAAGGTTAGAAGCTTATGTATGACTTAGTTTCTGCTATGTGCAATTTTTTCCATGGCGCAACAGCCCCTTAGTGGGCCAGGGCCCCATTATCGAGGCTTGACGATCACACTCAGACACGCCACATGCACTAGGACTCCTCTGGCCGAGCGATCAGCCCGACACAGAGACCTCTAACTGACAACGCACAACACTTACAAGAGACATGCCCTCGGCGGGATACGAACCCACAATCCAAGAAACCGTGTGGCCGCAGACCCACGCTTTAGACTGTGCGGCCACTGGGATGGCTGTTATGAGTATATATTGGTGTAAATGAATGATTAAGGTGATTTTTCATTTACATGGTCAGTAGCAGTACTTTTTTTTTTAGAAACGAATGTGGTAACTGCAGAACTAAAGAATAAATCTAGAACGTTAAAGTATGATTGTTTATCCTTATTTAAGCTCTAGTTTACATAATTTTCTGTATGAAAACACGTCCTGGTGCCGTCGCAGTAGGTGCTGAACTACGCGATAAATGAAAGTCAGGGTAAAAATGTGGTTTGAGATGTCCAGAGCTGCATTTTACGTACAGTTCGCGTTGCTGTTGTACGAAAGACGACTCCTCTTACCTCATGTCCGTTCGCGTTCGTATTAGGCCTCCGTGTACAGAGTAAAGCATAATCGCAAACCACGTGATATGTTTTGTACTTCGGGACACTTGGTAGCGTAGACATTTACACCCTTTGTGGTTAATTATTCGCAATAAAGGTGTAAGACGAATGAGGGATCACGCAATTGTTAATTGTAAGAAAACCGACTGAGGCACTGAAGACGTATTAGTCATCGAAATGCCTATGTTAGTAAAATGCAGTCGACCCCGGTTATAGCGACATCGGTTTATACGATACCTCGTCTGTAGCGTCAGATATTGTGTAGTACCAATTCATTCGTCACTGTTAACTATTAATATTGCACTCTCGGTTATATCGACACTCGTTTGTGACGACACACAATTTTCAGCCCCTTTCATGACGTTATAACCGAGTTCAACTCTGTATTGGGATGCCAAAGGCCGTTATTTGTTTAAATTTTTATTGTAGTTTACAAAACACGTGTTGCTGGTATGAACCGAAATATATGCATTATGCAGTCATGTAATTTAATACACGTTTCAAAATTAACTTTGATTTTTCAATTGCAGTGCAATGCTATCATATTACATACGGTAGGTATATTATAATTCTCGTTTACTGGAGATGGTCTATTAAATGACTACCGTTTGTGTCATAACTCAGTATTATTCCCTTTGTATAGAAGCCAATGATTTTTTTTTTAAATTAACCAACTCCATGCAGAAGAGAATTTGAGAAGCCAGTAGTTTCTCAGCCAGACAAGAAATCCTTGTTAAGTGCGGAGTTTCCCAGGTATGGGAGGTGGCTGCGAATATGTTGAATATACATTCGCAGATAGCCGACATTTGGTAGTCCTGCAGCTTAGGGATTGGCCTTCAGATACGCAGGGTAGCTGAGAACGTACTGAAGACGTAATCGCGGACAGCCTACAAGTGGTGATCTTCCAGCTTGGAAGTTTGGCGAGGGTCTAACAACTGCTGGGCGCCAAAAAAATCATGTTACGAAATACCCAGTTAATGAATATTAAATTGTGCGCAGTCAATAAGGATATATATATATATAACGTTTTCATCCGAAAGACACTCCGCCGTAAAAATAGTACATTAAGCTCCTTCTGGCACCCATATAAAAATAACAGGCGAATGTCCGTATGTTTACTTGCTCAGAACGACGACAACCGGTTCTGTCTAAATCACCTTTCAAGGCTGTTTCATCTGCTTCATATATATGCGGTTAGAGCAGCGTTCCGAAGTAACATGCAATAAAGTAACTGCCAATTAACAGCTGCAGCAAAATTGTGGAGATTAAGCAGAACAAGTAGTCGTGGAATGGTTCAACTGCAGAAATGATACTGCATTTCGAAATGTAGGTGTGCTTGATCATGTAATTGTTTTTTAAACACGATTTATGCCGGAGTTAATGTATCACCTTCGCAAATCCCCATGGGGATAATCGTACAATGTTGTCCATTGTCCACGATGAAATAATGATTTATTTGTTTCGTATAGTAAATTAGAACACCACCAGTGGGACCTTCGTAACACCTGCCAACACCCCTCAGTAATGTAGGCTGCCCTATAATGTATATTGCAGTTATGGCCTGACAAGTGTGTTAAATAACGCCTGAAACCAAACCTCCCCCCCCCCCCCCCTTTCAGTTGTCCGATTAGCGGCATGAAGAGTCCATTTGAATTCTGCCATCCGATTGTACACCGATTACACATGATGCCGCCAGACCCTTACGTTGATGATACAGCTGTAATTGCTATTGTCAGTATTTAAAGCAGCACTCTTTACACTGTCATGCAGGGCTGTGGAGTCGGTGCACAAAAGCTCCAACTCCGACTCCTCGATTTTTAGAACTCCGACGCCGACTCCTTCATAATAGGTCAATATGTATTAATAACGGTAAACCTATAAAACGTTTCATCACCACCCCGTGAATCATCAGGCTACTTTTTAGACTTATAACCTATATTGAAGTATAAGTCTAATGGTTACTGTAGCTGTCAGGGCTCTTGATTTGGAGTATCGAGGTAAGATTTTATATTGAGGTCGGAGTTGCAGTCGGTACATTTTTACTGACTCCGACTCCGACTCCATCTAAAATTCCTGCCGACGCCGACTCCGACTCCACAGCCCTGCTGTCACGCACAAGTTCTATTAATAATATTAGAGTTCGGTTAATATAGTATATTCTCGAAAATGTAAAGCTTAATTCCACAAGAGATGTTTGCATTAAGCCACTGACCGGTTGGTATTAATTCTGAAAACAAATGTGTTTCTTGAGAAATTTTAGATCTTCAAAGTGGAGTTGCTGAAGATTCAAGTTTTCTGGGATGTGACACTGTCATTGGGCGAGTAGTTTATGATATTTCGAAGGACTGTATTGCCTTCATCTTGAGGGTTTCTTTTTTTTTTTCTGTCTTTCCATGGTAACTGGTAATTTTCATTGAAAAAAGGCCATTAATTGAGAGCGTAATCAATAGGTGTCAGTAGAGTTTACTCAAATGCACGAAATATTACCGCCTCTTCAACCAACGGAATCCGTTTCACACCGTCAGACCCTGTTTCGCCAAAGTTTATTTTAATATTATTCCCTCATCTTAGCCCGGGTGTGCCACAAATTCTCGCTGAATCCTTTTGGCCCGGGAACGTCTGACTCAGCAACTCTACATCACAAGAAAATTCCATTACTGAAACTGTAAAAGGTTGTAGAATGTACTTAATATTATATATTTTCCGTGCAGTCTTTTACAATACATACTTTTGTTGTGCCAACTACTGCACACAATCTCTTCTCATGTGTTCCTCCTACATGTTTCGTCTGTTAGTTCCAGCCATCTTCAGGGGGTCAGCATCAGATGGTTTACACAGCAGCAGTCGATCATAAATGGCACGTCACACACTCATTGGTACATAGTCATTATCACATGTATGCGTTTCAAGTTACAGTACAATAAAAGAAAATAAAGTAATGAAAATAATACAGTAATGAATAAAATACTATAGTTGTGCATAAAATATATGTAAAATGTATAAAACCTTATGTGTACTTAAGACGCCGTGTGTGTCTTTAGCTAAACATCAGTCATGACCCACTTGCTATTCTTTGTGGGGTGACCCCTGTCTGCAATAGTTCATGTGTTTGATCGCGTGGCCCACGCTGTACTCGGTACAGACGTTTGGAATCAACATTCAACGCAGCAGAATCTCTGAGTTTTCGAGTAGACACATGAAGGCCACAGTTTCCCAAAGGGAAGGGCAGATTTTTAGTGCACTGAGAACAACAAAAAGGAAAAGCTCGTCTAAGTGACGCCTCCGAACACATAAGTGAGCTATGACTTTTCAAGAGATATGAAACCTTTGCATAATTATATTGTTCATGACTGAAAAAAAATAGGCTGACAGAGTCTTTTCGCTGGACGGGTTAAGCTTATTGGCATCAGTAGAAGTAACTGAATTGCACACAACACAGCTGTAACTAAGACGACGACGACGACAACAACAACAACAACAACAACAACAACAACAACAACAATGAGTCATTCGGGATTTGAATTATGATAAATTATTCCAACTGGTTCCTGTAGTAGGTACAACAAGCAGCTTAGACTCTGTTCTGCAGAAACGCATAATTCCATCAGGATTTCCTCAGAGTGCGGTTGGAAAGTAATTATAACGGCTGAGTAGGGCATGGTCGCCAGCATAAGAGTACTCTACACTTCTTTTGTTACGGATCACACCCTATGCATCTACCGATTAAACATTAATTCTAAAGGACGAGCTGCTGTTGTCATTTTTATTGATGGTTAATACGTACTGTCACTGCCCAAGTCCGAAAGAAACAGAATTATTTTTTCCAAACCTGGATGACTTTTAGTCTGTGCTTCTTACTTCAAGGAGAGTCAGACGTGTTGTTTCATCATATATGTGTTTGTACAAAGCATATTTTGAAGCGACTGACTTTCCTGAAATTTGGTAGGCACTGCGTGCCACTGTGGCCTACCCCACTGTTTAAAAGAGAGAGTTAGCTTATCCGAGAGATACGAACGCAAGTGGCCTTGGTGAATAATGAAACTTCGTAGTAATTCGTATTGAAGACGTTGGTTGCTGGCTTGCTGGAAGGAGACTGCATGGCCTGGTATTTCGTTTTCATGGCGAGAGGTCCATGTGGCCTCTGTTACATAAGGCTTAATGATCGGGTTGATACAAAGTTATCATAACAAAGGGACATTTCTTCTGCGGAAAGCAGCTTAGTACAGGAAGGTTCTACAAACACCGCAAAGAGGTATAACTAAAATATTTTGCCTCTTACGCCGACATTTTGTTATTTTCAAGGGATGCGTCTGAGAAGTGGCAGAATAATAAGTGTTGTTGTTGTTGTTGTTGTTGTTGGTGGTGGTGGTGGTGGTGGTGGTGGCGGCGGCGGCTAAATTGTCAGTGTACCGACGCACCACACCATGAAATGCCGTAGAGGTGAAGTTTCACGTATTCTGGGCTTCACTAGACTGACGTGGATGCAGAGAATAAGCTTTACTCCGAAATAAGGGCCGCAGGCCTTTTTAGGAGACCAGGTATGCTCCAGAGGCATTTTTAATTCTTTGACAGAAAAATTCTTGCCCTGGCTGAGAACCGATCTCCGGTCGTCAAGACTGAGTTGTCCGTCTACAATATAATAATAATAATAATAATAATAATAATAATAATCAGAATCCGTATTTATTAACGTGCAAGCTTAACAGCAAAAAACCTATTATAAAGCCAGCACAAAAAAAGAAACACAAATACAAAAACAGCACAAATACACAAACACTAAACAAACAAACAAAATAATAATAATAATAATAATAATAAACTACAGAAAACAGCAATATTTTTCCCTGAACACATACTTCGGAATGTATTATTGTAAAGTACAAAACACTGGACATGAAAAACAGCATTACATGTTAAGCATATAATTGAAGATACCCTGCGTGAAGTTGATAGTAGAGGATGATGATGATGAATGCAGTTTATATAATGAAATTTTTGGGAACGGAAATCCGGTAGCAAAGAAGTGCTGAAAGCGGTAACACCTGAGATTTGAAAAATAATTAATATGGTAGTGTGCAAATTTCGTAAGGGCTACTGCGGTTTCCGAAACAGTTTGCAGCGGCCGCCTGCGGGGTTGCGGAATCGTCGCAAGGAGCCCGTGAATCAATATGCGCGCCAAGCACAAGCTGGTTGTAGAACTGGAACTGTAAGGTTGAAACTTTAATCTCTTCAACCAGACCTGCAGTTGGGTACTGATAGCTGCAGAACGGCTGCATCCGTATCATGAAATGGCTCAGTACGTGTGTAACAAGTAAGCAGATATGTGATCTGTAGACTGAATAAATAGGATGTCCCGCACGGATCTACTACTGTTTTTGAAATGTGCAGATTCTGTGGCGATTAATAAAATACCGATTGATTTAAAAGCTTTATTGAATTCGTGGTAGTATTTTGTCAGTATCATATATATTTCCCCAGTCAACGATACTAATAGTAGGCCTATGCCACTGCCGTAATGTGAGTGTCCGCGAAGTCTCTTGATGTTAGAAGGCGGTCCGCATACTCGAAAAGGGTGGGAGCCACTGAGTTACATACAACACAACAACGCTTGTGCAGTTTTAGAGTGTATTCTTTTCCTCCTCCTGCTCCTCATTATTATTATTATTATTATTATTATTATTATTATTATTATTATTAGACTTATGCGTCAGCGTCATCTGTTACGTCTCTTGGATTGTGTCCATTTTGAACTTTCGTAAGTGAATCGCTTAGCTGGAAAAGAGAACTCTTCAATTTACTTAGAGACAGACACGTTTCTTTCGTCCAGATAATCGACTGAATATTTACTATCCATCAACTTCCGAAAGTTCTCCTCACTTCCTGTTTATATTTTTGTATTTTTTAAATGTATGGTTAGGGATCCAATTTCTTTGAAACCAAAAACCCGGACAGTAATAAACGTCTAGGTGGCGGGGGATTGGGGTGAGTGGGCAGAAACAAAAGTTGTAACCTGTCGCGCAATGAAAAAGACAATAATTTTTTAATATTACTACAACGAGATAACTCGTATATAAAACCCTTTGCGATCTGAGCCCAGACCCTGTGATTACTACTCCACACTTTGTCCTCTTCCTCTCCTATTCAGCCCTGTTAGTGGTTGTTTGATAGCTGTCCTGCTACTATACATTTTTAACCCCCAGTTTGGGAAAGTCACGATGTTATTACGCCTTGTCAGAGGCGTCGCATTTTTTTGACTTAAAGCCCGGAACACTTAGAGCTCTATTAAACCCATAAAACTGGTGCCGTTCCGGAAAAACCGGGACGAATGGGATGATATGTATGATTTATATATTATTTATCTTACTTTTTTTAATGTCTTCAGCCTAGCTGGGGTTCTAAATTAGTATTCTTAAATATAGGTTAAACGTTTAAAGTTACATTCTCTCGAAGGTTATCTTACAAACAACACAGCCACCAGAAGTCAAGCAAAAACCAAGCGATAGCGTCACGTAAAAACTACCTTAGACCTGGTAGTCGTTTTTGAGATGGTCCCCGTTGTTATTTATATTTTTGATGTCTTTCTTCAAAGTCTGAGTAATGTCCTACATGAGGAGTAATACTGATGCCATATTGGACTTGGTACATACTTGCGTAAGCCTGTAATTAGTAGGGTATTCATACCATTTAACTTCTTAAACACCGGACTTCTTGTTAGATTTCTTTTATTACTTCTCCGCTGTGTGGTTGTTTTACAAACCTAGCGGAGGTAGTTTAACTTCTTTTCTCACTGACCTGCATCATGAGCAAGATTTAAAAGTTTTGCCATGGTGAAGAACTTTCGATGTATTAAGTGGCTGCACTTTAGAAACCGATTACAGCGAACGCATTTGTGATAATTGTGTTTTGATACAGTTTAAGATGCGATGATATGCCGCAGCAATAATCCAACGTGATAATACGTCAACACAAGCATTAGAATTCAGTGGAAGAACTATGAATTGTGATACGTCTTTGCGTGATCGCTTCGTGATCGTAGAGTGCATCTTAACTAAAACAAGATATGGTAGCGCCTTTGAACTTGTTCCCAACGTGGCATAAGTGGTAACAGACATGAAGTTACGCACACGTTAGGAATAGACGTGAAAATGTATTACTGCGATAATCCCGTGTGATAATATAACACATTAAAGCAGTCATATGTCAAACACTTTCCCTATGTGGTAATACTCGTACGTTGTAGCAAAAATTAAACTTGATATTTCGTAACAAGAATAAAGGGACATGGTATGTAAAAAGGTAAAGAAATTCCTGTACAGGCCTGGACAGGCCCTTAAGGTCCCAGGAGGTTGAAGCTCCCAGAATTTCTAGACAGTCGGCACATGAAAGTGGTAAGATTGTCAGCCCTAGGCACCGGCCGCCTTTACCGCCCAGGAAATATTCCTGGTACTCATTTCTGTTAGAGGTTGAGTCGACCCCAGGGCCATAGTGCGGCCGGAAGGATTATGTCAATGCAAAATTCCAATAGCACCATCGGAAACCCGCGACCTTCCGGCTTGTAGGAAATAGTATGTAGTTATATAAAAGTACCATGCGTGATAAAACGTCATTGCAAGAATCCTTCGTGATAATACGTCATAATTTAAGAAAAGTACGTAAGGATTTTGACAGTTGCTACCAGTATTTTTAAACGAATCACAAGTAATGAGACTTTAATGCTTTGTTCTAACATTTAAATTTACGAATATATTGGATCTTGTCAGTTCAGTTGTATATTCGTACGTTATAAAGTAAAAGGTAAGGTTGTCTCTACTGTATGCGTAATTAATCAACACGCCTTGAAGGTACATGCATAGGACAGTTTAGGCATGGCGTCACCGATTCTTAACCCCAACACTAGATGGAGGTGAGTGGCCAGGTTCATGTCCCGGCCGGTTTACTTACGGACAGACAGCCCTCAGTACTCATTAAATAGGAAGCTGGGTGGGCCACAAAGCCAGTCTGGACGCTTTAAAGGAGACGTAAATATTCTGCCACTGATGGGAATTGAGCCCCGATTCGTCAGTTGTCCACTTTGTAGCCTAGTCACTATGTAGACTGTGCTGACCCAGCTCCCAGCATAGTCCTTGCGCAGGTCAGGAGGTAAATCGAGTAAATAACGGACTCTTTGGTATGAGGAGGGGTAGGTGTGAAAATACTTGACTAATATAATACCTTTACATATATTTGCATTTTATGTTACCGAAAAAGTTGCTGTAGCCGCAACATTTTGGACTCATATTCGTCAAGTGGCCACTTTGAATTTTTGTCGGGTCATCAGCTATCCTGCTCTCCCAGACGATATTCCTCGGGGGTTCTTGTAAGCCTCTCGAAGGGCATACTTCTCCACCATCTCGTTCCTAGTTCTTATTCACTCATAATTCGTGATCGTCTTCCGGTTTTGTTTGATGCTGTTCTTTGACGCACGCAAGGAAGCGTAAATAAATAAAAATTACCTTGATTAAGGCTTTTCTTACTGAACACTAAATATGTAACTCCTGAAGTCGAAACATCCTCTTCAAATAACGTTGGCGTACTCATGTTTATTTTTTCCTCGGCTTTGCTACTCACATGTTCTTTCAAAAACATTGTGTACCTTGATCTCAAGCCGCTCGTATATGCCCGATGTTCACGTATCGATGCCACAGTAGCAAGTTGATTTATGGAATATGATGTGGCTTGTTAAATTCATAGTTATAAGCAGAAAGCATTAAATATACCTCATACACGCGGTAACTTTTTTTCCCCCGTGCAGTGTATAGCGTGCTTTTAATTGACTGCATTCCCATTTGTTCGCTTCCTTAAATCACGAGAGCATTGGTGCCATTACTGAAGAGTGGACTACATATATTGTGTGCCTCCACTGTTTTTAAATCCCTGTATCTCTTTAAGTTGAACAAAGTTCCGGGCTTGAAAGCATGATGCCACGGTTAGAGTCTCTTTATATTTGAGGGACCGAGCAGATTGGTGCAGCCGCAGCACTCTGTACTTGTATTCCGAAAGTTTGTAAGGCACTTCTTACCGTATATTCCAACTTAATTAGTAATTAATTTACCAACAAAGTACACAATATGTGGCTCACAACTATATTTATTATTTAGCTCCTGGATGTATCGGCCTCATTTGCCATCCTCGAGAATCTTCAACACAACCAACAAATGCACTAGATAAATACATACTAATGTATATTAGAGAACCCTACATATATTTCGACAACAAAGTGTCATCCTCAGGGGATACATCACAGAGGAATACAAGAACATTACGTGAAGTTACACAGTACCGCCTGAGGATGGCAACTTTTTGTCGAAACATATGTAGGGGACTTTAATGTAAATTGTATATGCATCTATATATATTGTGTTAATATAAAGCATCCTCAGGGTGTTTGTTTTTAGTATTAAACAAAGGAACTCCGTACATTACATTTGTCTTAAATTCATTAAGTTATGTATGCGTGGATTAATATGTGCGCATTTTTACGAACATAAAAATTTATTTAAAAGCTTATTATATAATTATATAGTTAGAATGTTGAAATTATTATATACATGTATAATTATGCTGCAGTGTGTCCGGCATATGTTAAATAATTTTGAAACACTGAACTAGTGTCATTCAGTGTGTTAGTTGGTTATACGTGTGTGTATGTGAACATCGTCAGTGTGCATAAATTGATTTGTTCCAGTCAACATATGTCGGCTACATTTTGGAACAAGTTAATATTAATTATTTTAACGATGTTTACTATATATTTTAATTGCATGATACCCTGTTAAGTACATTTTAGTTTAACAAAAATGTTCACATATTAATCCACACAAAAACACACTTTTAATTTGTTTAAAGCAGATGTACAATATTGAGTACCTTCGATGAATGTTAAGAAATTGTCTGTGGATGGCCATTGAGGCCGAAACATGTAGCAATAAGTAATAAATATAGTTGTGACCCATATATTGTGTACTTTGTCGGTAAATATGTTACTAATTGTATTCGGGAGGCAACACTGGCTGTCCTGAGGGTTTTCGTGGTTTTCCTCGGATCATGCAGGCATCTCTCAATAAGTTCATAAGAAAGGCGTTGAAAAGAATGTGGATTTCGACTGGGCTTCCATATAAATAGGTACATAGGTGGCGATAACTATGCTCAGTTCCGTTGCCCACAATTCGACTTTTACAGTGCATTCCAGAACGCGACTGTTGCCTAAGTCGGGAAGTGCCTGTAAAGTGTGCTTACTGAGTGTCTGCGACGACTCCTTGCTCGAGGCCAATTATCTGTTAGCTATTACCGTTGTTACATTTCTGTGTAAAACCTAACGAAATTATAGAGTGAATAACACTACATCGTATTAGACGGTCCCGGATTTAAATGTGGCAACAGATAAGGGCTAGTACGACTGAATTTTTCCATATTATTCATCAGCCGTCTTAATTAACATCTGGAATTTATTTAAGTTAGATAATGACAGCCCTACTCCACAGCCAAGGAGATTATTCCTGCCAAGAATGCAATTCATGAGCATGCGCAGGATATCGTGGTGTGTGACGAATTGCTACTACCCGTCTTTTAAGCATTCGAGGAGTGCACTCGCTCAGCAAAAGCGACTCGAAATGCTTTATATTTTCAGTCTGCGTGTAGTAGTCTGTCGTTCCTACTAATAGCAGTCGTTTATCCCTGCTATAGTCAACATTCCTCATCACCGCCCAAGACACGCTTTCTCCTCCCGTGCGGATCGTCTACTTGGTTGGCATCTATAACTTTACATAATTTCCAGTCATTCGACGGTGAGAGTTGTACACCTATCCTGCGCTACTTGAAACGTCTGGTGTGTGAACTCACACACTGTTTAGTCGTCGTCAGAAGTATCTACAATATTTGATTGTGTAGATGCTTGTAGTTGTCCGCACTGTTGTTACTTTCTGTGGTGTCGGTTTACAGATTTTCTTCTTCTCTTGCGTTTTTAGGTACTAAAATTTTTTGAGTGTTTTGTTCTGTGTGTTTGTTTCTTGGTGTGATATTATTACTTGCCTCTTAAATTACGAATTAACGCGACAACCCTTCTAGTGCAGACCGTGGATGAGTTACACAAAGACACTATACAATGGAGCATTATTCATTGTGACAATAAGCTCATAATTTTATTTTTTAATAACAATTATGTTACATACTTTTGTATTTGTACGTGATTTTAATGTAACTTATCATTGGTTCGTCCACTGCGCTACAAGCCGGCAGGTCGCGGGTTCGATTCCCGATGGTGTAATTGAAATTTTTCATTGACATAATCCGTCTGGCCGTACTATGACCCTGGAGTCGACTCAGCCTGTAGCAAAAATGAGTACCAGGAATATTTCTTGGAGGGTAAAGGCGGCCCAGGCCTAGTGCTGACAACCTTACCACCAGGACTGTGGAGTCGGAGTCGGAATCGGAAGGAATTTTTGGTGGAGTCGGAGTCCGTACATTTTTACCGACTCCGACTCCGACCTCAATCTAAAGTCTTAACTAGATACTCCAAATCCAGAGCCCTGACAGCTACAATAACCATTAGACTTATACTTAACTATAGGTTATAAGTCTAAAAAGTAGCCTGATGATTAACGTGGTGATGATGAAATGTCTAATAGGTTCACCATTATTAATACATATTGAGCTTTTATGAAGGATTTTTTTTAAATTTTAATGTTCATCATCCCGTTGTGCGCGATGTTTATATGTGAAGAGTAGAACAACCGCAAAGCATAGCTTCATTCACTGCTTTGTATTTTATTGTTGAGAATACATAAAATAAATAAAATCACACTACATGTTTCGGCTATTCGTTAGACATCTTCAGGTGTGTGCGATAGGAACTAATAAATACAAGTATCTCGCATATTTGAAATATACGTGTGAGATCTAACATTTGTCTGAATAAGACGTTTTAGCCGATATATTGTTTACGATTAAAATCAGGACTTTGAAGAAATAAAATATGTGGTCAACTATAAAATGTATTAATATGTTATTAAAATTACCCGTAATAAGAAATTTAAGAAATAAATTATTATAACTCGAAATTGATGTATTATATGAAAGCTGGTGCAGCTTTCATATGATACATTAATTCATATAATACGTTAATTACGAGTTATAATAATTTATTTCTTCAATTTCTTATTACTGGTAATTTTAATAATATATTTTAATACATTTTATTTCAGAGTCCTCATTTTAATTGTAAGCAATAGGCCTATATTGGCTAAAACGTTTTATTCAGACAAGTGTGAGCTCTCACACTTATATTTCAAATATGAGAAACATTTGTGTTTATTAGTTCCTATCGCACACACCTGAAGATGTCTAACGAATAGCCGAAACACGGAGTGTGAATTTACTTATTTTATGTATTCTCAACATTAAAATACAAAGCAGTGAATGAAGCTGTGCTTTGCGGTTGTTTTACTCTTCACATATTTTATGAAGGAGCCGGAGTCGGAGTTGGAGTCGTAGTCGGAGGTTTAAAAATCGAGGAGTCGGGGTCGGAGGTTTTGTATACCGACTCCACAGCCCTGCTTACCACCTTTATGTGCCGATTCTCTTGAAATCTGGGAGCCTCAACCTCCTGGAACCCTCAGGGCCTGTCCAGTCCAGTAACGGGATTGCTTTACTTTATAGTTAGTTCATCGCACTGTAGGTAATTTGTTTACGTGCTACCGTGATCGTGGCATAGCTTTGACGAAACGTGTAGCTTGGTTGTAAGGTACAATTGCAATGTAATTATACACATAACGTGGTTTTACTAGTAGACTGTAACCAACAGTATTATACGTTACATAAATGCATTCGCTGTGTGATTCTACACTAGTCGACAGTGACTTTCCAAGGTTTCTTCCATTATTTCTTTTGTACTGGCTGCCAGACAGGGACTTGTCTTCACTCCCCCCTTCCCCACGTGAAAGAACAACTTCCAGCGAATGAAACGTAGCAGAATGTCTGAGATGTTTCTAGTTAAAGTTCTGTTTGCATCCAAATAGTAACATACGTGGACTGGGACAGGAAGGCTGACTGACAGATAAAGAGACAGACGTTGATTCTCTTAGCTATATTATCTTCAAATAAGTGAGCTAAGTTATTTCTGAGGAATTGCAAGACACTAGGGAAGGATCTTCCGTACTAAAACAGAGCCATATGTGGACACAGAACGTGTGCTGACGCTTGATGTTGTGAATAAATAACTCACATGCCAAAGTAGTTTGTTTTGCTTCGTATTATCAGTATGTGTGTTTTTTACATAAAATGTATTGGGAGTACAAGTACATGTGATTTTAAAATTTGGCAATTGGAACTTATGCTCGAGAGCATGTGAACTGATATGAGTTACCAGGAGTCGTCAGGAAGTAACGGAAATACGGAAATAGTAACGCTGAAAAGTAACAGTAATGTTGAAACTAACCGAGTTAGACGCTAGGGGGAAACGATGAACGTAATAAGTCGTTAGTTTAAAGAAACTTACAAAACCCCTCAAAATATAAATAATAAGCGCTAATTTGGAACTGCGGACCGGCATCGGTCAACGGACTATGGGTTATACTTTTTTTCTGCGGCGTAAGGTCGAATGGGTGACTAAACCTAATTTTTGCTTGCTGAATTCAAATCTACTTTCCATTTTGCCGTATCGGTTAAGGGTGCTTTACAATGCTAATGTCATCTATTTAAATGATACAGGGATTCAATTAATTTATGTAACTAAACGCACTGTAAAGTTCACGAAACAACTACAAAATCCGGACAAAATTTCAGTTATACTCGTACAAGTAGAAGAATATTATATAAATTGTGTAAGATTAAGAAATATTGTGACGTACCTAAAAAATGTAATAGCGCTATTTCCACTTCCGCTTCGTTGCAAATGAACGCTGAGTTGCTTTGCGCTTGTGATCCTGTTGAGGGTTATCCCTTGTTAAGCACCATCAGTAGTCAGCCATTATTGAGACTCCCACTGTCCCTGGTACCTTCTTTCCATCTCTTTGATGTCCTGATGGACTCTGTCTGCCTGTTCTTCGCTTAGTGCCCCTAAATTTTCTGGGAGGTAATCAAGATGGCAGTGCAGAAAGTGTAACTTCAAGCTCATGTTACATCCGAGGGCCTGCAGTTTTTCCAGCATAGTTTTTACGGTCTTTTCGCATTGAAGATCTTTAAAGTTTCCCAGAAATTTGACAAACACCTCCTTGAACGAATCCCAAGCCTGAAGTTCGAAGTCATTCGTGGAGTTGGTAATGTAGAATCTCCTATAAGTTGCCGAATTTGTGGGCCATCAAAAACACCCTCTTTCACTTTTGCCTCGGACAGCAATGGAAATTTCTGCGTGAGGTGCCGATATCAGGGGCCACTCCTGTCCAAAGCTTCGACAGATTGCTCCATTATCTCTGGTTTTGTGTGTAAAGGGGGTAACAAACTTCTGTGGGTCGATTAAACTGGGCTTTATTACATTTTTTTCAGGTACTTCGCTTTTTCTTTTAGGCCAACGTGTAACTGTCCGTCGTTTTTCTCTGGCTCTGCTGTCCCGTTCACACAAGAAACGCAGAAATTTAGTGTAGCCTCCTTGTTGGCCCAACAAAATACCGCAGACTTTTAGATCACAGCACACATACGTGTTGATTATATTTAATTCTTCTAAAACCATTTATAAGTTCTCGCAAGATTCCTTAAGAGATGATGAATGTACCACTGACACTGAGGCAGGTTTATTTTAATTGTTTAGAAGCACAGCCTTTAAACTTATTTTGGACGAGTTAATAAACAGATGCCAGTCATCTGGTTCATAAGCTGCTCCTAGGCGATGAATCAAGCCAGGTACGTCACAATAAACAAGTTCACTTTCCTTTATGAAGAATTTCTTGACCTCTTCCTCACGATTTCTATATCCGTATAAGGTTGTTCCTGGAGCTAAAAGATTTTTTTGTTTCGATCTTGACCCCAATATTTCACTCTTTTGTTTAGTCAGCCCCAAGTCACGTACCAAATCATTCAGTTCTGACTGCCTAAAAGCCGCGGATTCTTACTTCCTGTGTCTGATGAATAATGTACATCATCATCATCTTCTGCATCTAAAGGGGAGGAAATTTCAGTCTGTGATAGCGGCGGCATAGGGATTGGAATGTCTGGTCCATGGCGCACAGGTCTTATTGCAGATGACAGACTTGGATACTAAATGACCACCTTGTTTTTTTTTGTTGTACCCAGATATTTTACACATATAAAATAACAGTCGTTGTAATGATTTTGTGGCTCACGCCAAACCATCGGTATACCAAAGGGCGTAGATGAACGAATCCCTTTGAATCACTGTCTTAGATTTTCTGCCAAGTTTCACACAAACCATGTGGGGCCCACTTTTTGGCCTGGTCTCCTGATTTAATTTTAAAATATGCAAAATACAAATACTTAACAAAGGGGGTAATAGTTCTTTTCTGTTTATTTATCACATAACAGCCACATATATAAGAAAAAGTGTTCGGATCGTTAACACAACCTCTCTTAGATGCGCATGATGAACTTGCCATTATAACTACACACAAACTTTTCCGCACAGAAGCAACGCTATCCCCCTCTTCCACGCTTTCAATACAGCAATCCCACAGTCTAATATATTAAACGCATTAGTAAACTGTGGCAATAAGCTATCTGAGTGACCCTGTCGCAATTAAGGATGTCACGCCGTCAGTGCGGTACGGAGCGCCTGAATATCAAAAAAAGGCGCGCGATCCATATTGTGCGAAATACGGAATTGTATAAAATCTGTATGTGATACGCAAAAACAAGTAACTTTTTGAGATCAGAGCACTTGCTTCAGCTTATTTCACCTAATATAAGGGATGCCGCAAAATCTTCGCAGGCTTGTGTAAGCACTGTTGTGACACCAAATTGTGATAATGGTGTAAAGTAACAAGCTAGCTAACCAAGCAACCAACCAAGCAAGCAAGCAACCAACCAACAAACAAACAAACAAACAAACTAACTAACTAACTAACTAACTAACTAACTACGTGGAGCAGAGTCCTTCCTGAGAGGCTAACAGATGTTCAGCTAGTCGAGAAGTTCCCTTCATTTTATGGAACCCGAAAGTTCATTGCCACATTCACAAGAACCCGCCTTCTGTCCCTATCCTGAGCCAGATAAGTCGAGTACATGCGTCCCCATCCCATTTCTTGAAGATCCATTTGATTGTTATCCTCCCATCTACGCCTACGTCTTCAAAGTGATCTCTTTCCCTCGGGTCCCACCACTAAAACCTTGTATGCACCTCTCCTGTCTCCCATACCTACCACATGCCCCACCCATCTCATTCATCTCGATTTGATCCCGCGAATAATATTTTGTGAAGTGTACAGATCATAAAGTTCGTCGTTATATATTCTTATCCACTCCCCTGTTACCTCGCCCCTCTTATGCTAAAATATCTTCCTCAGCACCCTGTTCTTGAACACCCTCAGCCTATGTTTTTCCTTCAGTGTGAGTGACAAAGCTTCACACGCATACGAAAGAACGGGCAAAATTACAGTTATGTGTACCTTAATCATTATATTTTTAGATAGCAAACTGGAAGGCAAAATATTCTGCACCGAATGATAGTGAGCATTCCCTGACTTCAGTCTGGCCTTAATTCTTCGTGAATGGAATTTTGATTTTCAAGGACGTGTTCCCAAATATCTGAACTTTTTCACCCTGTCAACGTGTTTATTACTTATCTTCATGTTGTGATTTTGTCCTGCATGCTGCTCTCCAGACATGACCATGTATCTCCTTTCAAGCAAAGTAATGGTGTAAGGGTAGAAAATTGTGTAAAGGAGGAAACGTGTAGACGCACAGAATAAGGCAAGTAGGACGGAGGGGCGTGTTACGGTTTTGAACTGATGTATCGTTTTGTGGCTTGGTCCGCCTGCCGTCACTGTCCTTTTGAAGACTGCGCACATCACGGAACTGCTGAACACTAAAGAGGCGCAGTCCCAGCTGCTACACAGCGTAAAGTTATGACGTGAGAAGTACGAGTACAGTATGATCTTCGTTTCACGAATGCCCAATTAACACATTTACCCAAAACACCGTTCCGTTGATTAAAATATTGACTATTGATGACCAGGATTTTCGACTTCTTGGTGCCAGTCACTAGGGCCTGTTAATACATGACACTCTTCTACAAAATTTACATTATACATAGATCGAATTTTCTGTCTTCAGTTTCAGCTGGCACTGAAAAATACTTTTGGGGAAACAGTTTTCTTTTCGAGGATGCCTAGTGTTATTAATTCATGCAGTGCAATTTGTCTAGAGCCTTACATACGTTAACCAGCCTCCCAAAATGTCCGTGCACATAACCGACCTGGGCAACGCTCCTTGGAATCTTCGTAGTTTTTTCACCATTTGTCAAGAGTTGTTGCAACGAAAACACTCAAGTTGTTTGTCGAACCTATGTTAATTCCTTAACGCACTCCCTCTCACACCGTTACCATCATTGTACTTTGTAGGCTGCTCGGGAGACGTCAGTTTTCAGAATTATATTGTAAAAATATCTGGCGCTTTATTACCTCTTTATAAAGAAGACACAAGGTTATGAACCTGTAAGACATATGAGGCTGTCACCTCTGTGAATATGAAGATTGTTGTCTGCTGGAATGTGATGTCATGTAGTTACCCATATGTGCAGTCATAGGCATATATATAACCGTCAAACCCCTGATATCGCGCCACCCTCTTGTTTATGCTTTCGTGGCTTGTTAGCGGGCGCTGTGTGCAGAGGGGTCATGCGATACTTGATATGCGTCATTTTTTTCTAATGCTTGTTTATGTTTGGGGCGCCCTGTACTTATATTTCTGTTTAGGCAGTAAGCCGCAGATTGCAGCGCGTAACAGTTGGCTCATACAGCAGAATCGTCATTGTATAGCAGAGCAAAGCAGTGGTCTGTAGTGTGAAGGTGGACAGCTTCCTGAGAGTGTGGTTGTGTCGTGACGATACCTACAGTCCTGTGATTAAACTACTCGTAAATACAGTCCATTTATACCAGCATTATACATTGGTCCTTACCGGGCCGGATTGTGGCTTAGCATGGACACTACTGATCGTCGCAAGCAGAATAATTTTAGCAAGAAGATCACAACGCAGCATAGCAGCAAGTGACGGCACAAGCAGAGCGGAAGACAGCTTCCATGCAGCATTGTCGCCAGAGTACGTAGTCGGCACCCTGGATTATAGCAGCAGATAAAGCGGTAAGTTGGCTCTTGCCTTTCCAATCCTTAGTACCATGGATTCCCAAACACGCAAGACATTAGTGAGAAAGAGAGCTGCAGTCAAAGCAAGAGTGACTCAAATTAAGAAGTACATTGACGATTTGCAAGAAAATGTAGGCGTGCATAACGTAAATGTTAGGCTACAGTTATTAGAGAAGGTGTGGGAAGAATACAACGCTGTACAGGATCAGCGAGAATGTGAGGATGATGATGAAACGCAACAGCATGTGCTGGATAGGGAAGTATTTACAGAAACATACTGTGAACTGAGAGCTAGAATTGATAGAATAATTGCACATGACAGAAGAGCAGGAGAAGTTAGATCAGCAGATTCACAAACGCCTAGAGCATTGCATGGTACTAATAATTCGTTAGCACCTAAGATGAAATTGCCCACTATTGAAATTCCAAAATTTGGAGGTCGAATAACAGAGTTTAAACATTTTCACGACACTTCCAACAGCTTGATAATTAATAATCAAGCACTAGGCGATGTTCAGAAATTTCATTATTTGTTGTCCTCAGTAACCAGTGAAGCGCATCAGTTAATACAGAATATTCCAGTCACAGAGCAGAACTTTCATGTAGCTTGGAACTTGGTATGTGACAGATATAACAATCAGCGTTTAATAGCTGCAGCTCGTGTGAAGTCATTGTTATCACTCCCATTGATCAACAAGGAATCAGCCACAGATTTAAGAGCGGTAATAAATCAGTTTCAAAGCAGCTTGAATGCTGTTAAGGCATTAGACTTGGGCATACCCTTGCATGAAGTGTTGTTGCCTCAGATACTAATAGACCATGTGGATGGGTTGCCCAGTAAGCAGTGGGAAATGAAGGCAGTTACACAAGGGGTTACTGAGCTTGAAGAGCTAATTAAATTCCTAGAAGGTAAATGTCAAGCCCCTGAACTAATTCGCGCAAGTCAGCAACTTAGGGCTACAAACAGCAACAGTAGTATGAGCAAGCAAACCAAGCATGCATATGTAGCCACACACAACTCATGTGTTCTGTGTGAGGACAGCCATCCTTTGTATAGATGTAAGCAGTTCACATCAGAGGCTCACATCAGAGGCTAAATATCATTAAGCAGAATCAGTTGTGTTTCAATTGTGTGAGTAGCAGTCACAAGACACAACAATGTAGTATAGAATGGAGGTGTAAATTTTGCAGTAGAAAGCATAATTCATTGTTGCCATGTGAGTCCAAGCCAACCCAGAAAAACAACAATCGTAATTATTGCAACAATGAACATCAGCCACACATGAACACACCTGAACAAAATAACAACAACCAATCAGGTGTGACAGTTTGTCATGCATCTAAGGGAAGGTCATCTTCACAACTACTGCTTGCTACAGCGATAGGTCATATCAGGGACAAATATGGACAATTAGTGAAATGCAGAGCATTACTAGATTCAGCATCACAAGGTCATTTTGTAACAACGCTTAGTTCAGCTGCTTCATTTGAGGAGATATAGGACACATGTACCTGTTCAAGGCATTAACGAAATTACAAAGACAGTTCATTATGCAGCCTCACTGGAAGTAAAATCCAGATTTAGCAATTAGGAAACCAAAATAGATTGTGCGGTGCTTCCAAGGTAACAGGAATGATTCCAGCAACGTTTATAGATTGTAATGATTGGGGTATTCCGGATGGTTTGGTATTAGCAGATGAGAATTTCAACAGCCCGAATTCCGTTGACATTTGCTAGGAGCCGACGTGTTTTTTGAAGCTATGCGTAATGATAAGAAAACGCGACCAGGAAATTATCCGCTCTTACAGGACATAGAACTAGGATGGATTATTTCAGGTAAGATACCTTTCACAGCAGCACCTGAACAAGCTCCAAGACAAAGTTTCGTCATTCGCAGTAATGACGTTCTAGATCAGCAACTGCAAAAATTCTGGGAAATTGAAGAATTGCCTAGTAAGGCATGGACAGCTCAAGAAATTTTGTGTGAAGAACACTTCAAGAAGCATACCACACGGGATGATACAGGACGCTACATAGTGACGCTTCCTCGACGTGAGGGTCAAGGTCATCTTGGAGAGTCGTATGAAGAGGCAAAGCGACAGTTTCGTCAGCGAGAGAGACGGTTTCAGAAATACCCAGAGTTGCGTGAGACATTCGGAATGTATGCAGGAGTATGAAGAGCTTGGCCATATGAACCAGATCAGTGAAGACGCAAGCAGCGTAGAAGAAGAGCTTTATTACCGTCCACATCACGCAGTTTTCAATACTTCCAGTAGTACAACTCGAACTCGTGTTGTTTTTGATGGCTCATGTCGTTCGAGTAACGGACTGTCTTTGAATGATACGCTTTTAGTGGGACCGAAAATGCAACAGGATTTGTATTCTATTGTCCTACGATTAAGAACATACCAAATTGCATTCACAGCAGAGATGTCTGAGATGTACCGCCAGGTGAAGATTCATTCGGATGATAGAAGATTACAACGGATTCTGTGGAGAAAGTCCCTTGAGGAACCATTAAGGACATACGAGCTGGCAACAGTAACGTATGACACAGCATCAACACCACATCTAGCGACGCGTTGTTTGCAGCAACTTGCAGAAAATGAATCAGGTCACTTCTCACTGGCACCAGAAGCATTAACGAACAATTTCTATGTGGATGATGCGCTGTGTGGAGCCAAAACGAAAGAACATGTGCTAGAATTACAGCAAGAGCTCATCGCTCTCTTAGGACGAGGAGGAATCCCTCTGCGCAAGTTTTGTGCAAATCACCCCAGCGTATTAGACGCAGTCCCATCTGATTGCAGAGAAATGAAGGTGCCCGTTGAGCTGGACCATAATGAAGGTGTCAAAACACTAGGTCTGCTATGGCATCCGTTATCAGATCAGTTCCTGATTAGCGAAGGAAGATGTTTTCAAATGTTGCGAGAGCCTAGAAACACTCCTATTAGCAAACGTGTTGTTTCTTCTCTCATTGCTGCTTTATTTGATCCATTGGGCTTGATCAGTCCAGGTATTGTTGTACAGAAGATTTTCCTTCAGCAATTGTGGATACATAAGCTTGACTGGGATGAGCAGCTACCATCAGCACTTCTGAAACAGTGGATGGACATATATGAACCTCTATCACAGGTGAATGAGATAACAATCAACAGACTAGTCTTGACAAGGGGACAGCCAACAGAAATCCAGTTGCATGGATTCTGCGACTCTAGTGAAAGAGCGTATGGAGCGTGTTTGTATCTGCGCTCTGTCAATTAGCAAGGGGGAATGACTACTAAGTTGCGTTGCTCCAAGTCAAAGGGTTGCACCAGTCAAGAAAATTACAGTGCCAAGGCTAGAGTTGTGTGGAGCTTTACTTTCAGCACGGCTGGTACAGAAAACAGCGCCTGTTTTGAACTTGAAAAGTGCCAGAATTCTGTTATGGACAGATCCCACAATTGTTCTTTCATTGTTGGCAACATCAGCTAGTAAGTGGGAAATGTTTGTCGCTAACAGGGTCTCCCAAATACAAGAGATGACCACAGGATTTGAATGGAAGCACGTTGCATCCTCAAGCAATGCAGCAGATCTCATATCACGAGGTACAACTCCGCGGACCTTGAAGAATTGCAAGTTATGGTGGCACGGTCCTGAATGGCTAAGTCAACATCCAAGGAAGTGGTCTACCACGCAAGTAATGAAGCTTCCAGAACCAACACTTGAGCAACGTGACGCCACAACAGCTACGGTTATGATTCAGTGTTCCTCAGCAGAATTCATCACCAGGTTTTCAACGTTATCAAGACTGCGAAGAATAACAGCATATTGTCTGAGATTTGCTCATAATGCAAGAAACCCTTCCTTAAGGACAGGTTATCTCACCAGCGCAGAATTAAGAGATTCTTTGCACATGTGCATTAAGATAGCGCAACAGGAGATTTATACTCAAGAAATGAATGACCTCCGCAGGAAGGGTCAAGTTTCATCAAAGAGCCAGTTGCAACCTCTTCACCCATTCCTTGATAAGGAAGATTGTCTTCGAGTTGGTGGAAGATTACAGCATTCACATCTTCCGTACGATTCTAAACATCAACTAGTATTGCCTCCTACACACCATCTTACAGAAATAATCATAATGAATGAACATTTGAGGCTTCTGCATGCAGGTCCACAATTATTGATTGCCTCATTGAGGCAGCAGTATTGGATAACAGAATCAAGCGGGTCATTCGTCCAATCTTGCATCGATATTTGTCATGTTTTAAATTAAAGGCAGAAGCATCACAGCAGTTGATGGGTCAGTTACCTGTGGCACGAGTGACAATGTTACGCCCATGTTTAAATACTGGGATAGATTATATGGGTCCATTTGAAGTAAAGAGTGGCAATACTAGAAGCAAAACTACAACCAAATGTTATGTAGCTTTATCTGCATGGCAACTAAGGCTATGCACGTAGAACTGACGTCTAATCTTACAGCTGAAGCATTTATTGCAGCACTGAGACGCCTCATAGCTAGAAGGGGTTTAATAGATCACCTTTACAGTGATAATGGCAGTGATTTCGTAGGTGCATGTAGAGAGTTGAAGACATTTTTTAAGTCTGAAGAGTTTTTAAGTAATGTGCATGATTACGCAGCAAAGACCCAGTTTCAACGGCATTTTATTCCTCCTAATCACCCCATTTTGGAGGAGTGTGGGAGGCAGGCGTGAAGTCTTTGAAATATCATTGGAAAAGAATTGTCAGCAAGGCTGTAATGACTTTTGAGGAATTTAACACTCTGATTACGCAAATAGAAGCGTGTTTGAATTCCCGACCTCTCACAGCATTATCCAATGATCCAAATGATCCTAGCTACTTGAGCCCAGGTGATTTCCTTATGGGTGCTCCACTGACTACCCTTCCTGAGCCAGACATTACCAATGCAACAATGAATAGTTTATGTAGATTGCGGCGGGTTCAACGCTTTAATCAGCAGTTGTGGAAGAGGTGGTCATCTGACTACC
Organism: Coptotermes formosanus; assembly: GCA_013340265.1. NCBI lineage: Eukaryota > Metazoa > Arthropoda > Insecta > Blattodea > Rhinotermitidae > Coptotermes > Coptotermes formosanus. Next base: position 1,079,192 of record BLKM01012980.1, on the reverse strand, counting down.
TGAACAGCTTACAAAAACGCACCAAATGGCGCAACAAGCAACCAGACCTCCAGCCCGGTATGCTTGTCCTGCTTCGAGAAGACAACGTACCTCCCATGTCCTGGAAATTAGCAATCATCATCCCCGAGACATTTCGAGGTCCAGATGGACACACAAGAGTAGCAACCGTGAAAAACAGTTCTGGACAGTTAAAGCGACCTATTCCTAATTTAGTGCTGTTGCACGTGAATCAAACAAGAAACAAACTTCAGTGATACGACATATCACGGGAGAGTTATATTTAAGCTTTCGGCTTGCAGCGGACGCTGCGTGCGGTGTGGCATACGATACTTGCTATGAGTCATTTTTGTTCCCATGCTTGTTTATGTTTGTGGCGCCCCGTGCTTATATTTCTGTCTGGGCAGTAAGTAGCGGGTTGCACTACATAGCAGTTCCCGCTCTTATAACAAAGTCATCGTTGTATAGTAGAGCATAGCAGTGTTCGGTAGTGTGGAGGTGGACAGCTTCTTGAGAGTGTGGTTGTGTCGTGACGATACCTACAATCGTGTGGTTGAACTAAATACAGTCCATTTATACCGGCATTATACACCTCTGTTAGTACCCATGAAAGATTGTGAACAGAAATTCCCTATTGTTTTAACACTGGGAACGAAGTCACGCCGTCTCCTCTAGCCACCATCCGCCAAAGTCTGTGGTAATACAAATGCGCACATAAGTGTTAAGTAATTTCCGATATAAAGCAAAGTGTATTGTATTTAAGGAATGTGGATATTGCGGGGTGTGATTTCTGCGTGGCGAGACTGAATGGCTCAGCGATTACTACTTGTGCAAATATATTTATCGTGTACGCGCTACAGAGATTTTTTTCAGCTGTTCTAACTGCCAGTGTTTGGGACTGGTATTTTTCATTGACAAGGTGTACATTCAAAAAGGTATTGACCTCATAACCCTGCATTCCATATGCCTGCTCTTAGTCCGTCTTCCACGCCTGCGCAATTTCAGTTTTTTAGTCCTAGAGTGTATACAGCATGAGCTAGAAAATTGCAGAATCATAGAGTAGGCTATACCGGGGCGATAACGCGGCTGTTGAAGTCAGACGAACGTAACATTACACTGTAGTCTTTACTTATCCTAAATATTTAAGTATGGGAGTATGGGGAAAAGGACAGTATAAAGTTTTAGTGAAAGGGAAGAGGTTTGTGTTTCCGCAGAGCAATTTTCTCTGCGTTCTCAACAGAATAAGACCAACCGTTTTTTCCTCATTATGGGGCAAACTAATAAGTCGATGTACTCAGTGGAAAGTTTACGTGGGAAAATCTAGCAACTGCCAATATAAAAAGGTTGAAGGGTGCAAAATATAAAAACCTGGTGGTACCATTAGCGGTATGGCTGGAACATTTAAATGGTACAAATATTACTTTAACAGGCAAGGGTATTGAGGAAAGAGTAAATATTATGTATTTGCATTACTGTTCGCTGTTACAGTTTTAAGTGTACTTCAAACATATTCTTGCTTTGATTTTAACGTCTTTTATCATCTAAAATAAATTTTACGTGTTTAAGAAGCTCCACTATTTCGAGGTCACTACACCCTCGTCATGACGCCACAAATGGCGGTAAGCAAACTGCGGCGCTCTATAGTGTGTTGACTGTGTACAGGGTGTATCTAAAATACTTCGACAAACTTTAGACGTAAGTTCCGTCCACCAAAAGAAAAAAAAGTTCATGTCAATACAACTGTATGACTGCAAACACTTGGGTTTCGAGGTACAGCCTCCACGTTCGCCCAGACGCTTTCCCTTAGGGTTTTATGTGTGGGGAAACTTTAGAACCCTAATGTATTGGGCTCCTATTGAAAGTGAAGGGTTATTTCACCTACGCATTTGTATTCCTGTCAAACTATTCGCAACTGACCCGAGGCCTGTGAAAGTGAACGAAATTACACGATCAGGGGTGTTCATGCGTGCATTGATTCAGGTGGAGCATGGTTTGAAAATTTATTGTGAATTGTGTCTTGCTAAACAGTAAGAACTTAACAGTTATTAAAATGGGAACGCGTGCTGTAAATCTATAATGCCAGTTGTAAGTAAAATATTACACAAGTAAGGCATTTATTGTTGATTTTAAGCTGTCGATTGAACTAAAGAACACTCGCTCCCAGACATACGTTTATATGAACCTTTTTCGTTGTTAAGTTAGTCCAAGCATTTTTGCATACCTCTGTGTGTGTGTGTGTGTGTGTGTGTGTGTGTATCAATATATGCAATGAACAAAGAACTCAGTGGAGCAGAATAATTCTTGAGAAGCTAGTAGATCCTCAGTTAGTCAAGAAATTCCCCCATTTTGTGGAACTCAAAAGTTCATTATTGTGTTTACAAGAACCTACCACTTGCCCCTATTCTGAGCTAGATTAATCCAGTCCACGCACTGCCAGCACATTCTGTAACTATGTATTTTAATATTACACTCCGGTCTAAGCCTATTCTTTTCTATAGCTTTCCCCATTGAAACCCTGTACTCGTGTGTGTGTGTGTGTGTGTCCTTCCATCCGTCCGTCCGTCCTTTCAGACCATTCGGAATAGGAACTCTTTCAGGCAAATATTTGCCGGTTCGTACTTTATAATAGGTTTCATTTAACATTTTATTAACTAAAATATGAAGGGGTGCTGAAAAGTTATGTCTTCTTTTAACTTACGAGGAACACACGTAGGAGTACAAACTCAACTGCACACTGTAGTGATGTAGAGTCTTATTAGTTGCGACGTCAGGTCCCTGAGGTCACCGGCCCGTACAATAGTAGGTGTGGGGTCAGCACTTTCCCCGGTAGCGAGGAAAGTCGGGGTAATGACCCAGCAGGCAGACGAAAGAAAAGGTAGGCTTGCAGGTTTGGAAATTCATTCAGAGGGAGGTAGGACAAGTGTTCGGACGACAACCCGGATGTGGTTCTCCAGAGGTCGAGAGGACGGAGGCGGCACCGAGGAACAGACGACCATGGATGGAAAACGAATGGTGATTCTACTTTGGGTGTTCGCATCCAGCAGCGGGTCGGCCTGGAGTGAGTAGAGATTTCTGTAACTATGTGGGTCAGAGCCTCAGGGGAATGACGGAGGTAGACGTCTAGACGAAAGGGAAGTAGTTAGAATGATTCAGAGTTAGATCATTGTATATTTGTAAATAAAGAGTAGTGATAGGTTCGCTGGTGCCTTATTCAGAAAGTCGGCGAGCTGATAGACCATTGTGCCTTACACGGGCGCATCCCCTTCTCTTCCCACTCACGTCCCGAAGAGGGTAGGAACCATTAGGGTGAGCAGTGAGATCCCGGACACCGCTAGCTTACCCACTGAGCTAGCTCAGACCCATAGAACTTAGGACTCCGTGGGTGGTGGCAGCGCTATCAACGCCGTGCACAACTCCCGCCCGGACACCGGGAAGGATAGTGCAGGGCGTTACCCTGTATCGGCTGGGAAGATACAATAAGTGGTGGCAGCGGTGGGATGATATGAGATCTTTTGGGACGTAGGTGACAGGTATATGTCTGGAAGAGTGACCAATGGACAGACCTAGTGACAGACGATAGGAAAATCTCATATCTACCACAACCCGTAGTGAAGGAAGGGAAATAGTGTCTAACTAAATAATCATAGAAACACGGATAAGAGAACTGGATGAGCAGCTGCGCAACCTGAGCCTTGGCAGAATAAAACATCTTTCGCTTGCGTCCAACATCAAAGAATGGGCCGGAAGTAAATCAGGGAAATCAGAGAATTTTTGAGCCAGATCGATCAATTTGGAGCTATAAGTCAGTGTACAGAAGCGGACAGAATTAGCATAGTTAAGGCTAAATGCGTAGGAGAGGCACAGTTATACATCAAGGGTGTAGAAGAACTGAATGAACCAGGCTTAACGTATGCTAGACTAAAGGAATGTCTAATAGAGCGCTTTTCTGAACAATTTCCACTCCAGTATTACTACACTGAGCTACAATAGGCAAAGCAGGAAGACGGGGAATCTCCTTCACAATTTTTGGATAGAATTAGGGCTATAACAGCGAAAACAATAAGGAAGAGTGAAAACCCAGTAGAACAGAAAATTCTCGCGGATGAGGCTAAGTTCACACTTCTGCCTGCTTTCATCCATGGCATGAAAAGGGAAGCGGGAAAACAGCTTAGATTTTCCATGCCAGGTACGGTAGAGGAAGCGTTACGAATCTCTGAAATAATATGCAGGGCGGTGGAAATGGAAAACAAAGAGAAAAAGAAAAAGGTATTTTCATTCCGGACAGAGGCGATGAAATGCTTCACTTGTGGGAAAACTGGTCATATGAAACGCGATTGCAGATCCCCGCACCGGAATGTTTCGTCAAAGCCGAAATATGCCAGCTCAGCTCCGAGGCGACAACCTCCTAGTAGCAAGTCACCAGAGAGTGACGAACGGAAAAATGTCAACGTTAGGGCTAATGTTACGTGTTGGAGATGTAACACACCAGGAAACGTAGCGAAATACTGTATAAATCAGCTGAGGGCAAACCGAAAGGGAAATCCGGGAGATTTAAACTAGCACAGGCGTGCGGGAGCCCTGGCGCAACGCCTACTCGAGCCGTAGATCACATCATACCAGCCGTCAGTGGGGGGGGGGGAGTTGACGGATCTATTGACTATTAACCTAGAAATAGAGGGTAGTCAGTACCCATTTCTGGTAGACACCGGTGCATCAGTAAGCGTTATTAAACCTGAGATAGGCAAGGGACAAAGAATGAATCCGGTAGAATTTACGGTTAAGAGCATAACTGGGACAGAAATTCATACTAATGGGTCCACAATGTTGGAATTTAAACTAGGAAAAAGAAGGCACAGGCATAGATTTGTCGTAGCTTCGATCCAGATGGAATATTCAGGTATTCTAGGGCTGGATGTCCTACGGTCTTTACAAGCCAAGTTAGATTTGACAGGCAACTACATGATAGTTGGCCATGACCGTTTCCCATTTGTAACGGTCAGGTTGCGCTCGCACTGTTCACAGGGCGCGCGTAAAACTTCCGCGGTTGCAAGCAACGACAGTCCAGGCCGGTCTGTCCGTTGTGAGCGTGATTCCCATATAGAGTTACCTGTACCTATAAGTCCCGATTTCGAGGACTGTACAATCCCGCACCTGTCTGCTCAGGACACACAGGAGGGGAAATCGCAACTCGGAGAAGCTGCGAGGGAAGGCGGTTGTCAAGCCACCTTGGCGTGTTGTACGACTATACCGCCGCGGTCAATGGTAGTTAAGACCAATCTGGTAACCGAAAGCCGCCAGAAGATTCTGAAATCGGAATTTCCTAAAACAGTGGTTCTAGAACCGGTGGAAATTAAGATATCAGGGATATATTCAGGTAGGGCTTTGTCTAATGTAAACAGCAGCTCCGAAATAGTACACTCTGGTATACAGAGAGCGACCAGGAGTGGGGCGACGTCATACAGTGACGTTGTACGGCGGAACGCGCCGGTTGAGGGAAACAGGTATAAGGAGCTGAAGTTATAAAAATGTAAGGTCAGCCCAAGAGGGGCGGTAGAGCAGAGAGAATGCTCGAAGAGTAATGAACTAAGTAGAACAGCTGACTTGAGCCGAGTCGTAGTCCCACGTAAGCAATATGCAAGCTGCTTGATGCCCGTGGTGAACACGAGCGGCGAGGAAGTGATACTTCCTGCAGGCACAAGTGTAGCCTTGGTAGAAACCCAGTGGCAAGTCAGTGACCCACATGAAATGGGAAATGCCCATAGAGTTCAGGGAGTAGGAATGTATCCTAAACAGTTAGATTCGAACGTGATGGAACAAAACAGTAGAGTGCCTAAATTGATAGAAGATAAACTACGACATTTGGACCCCAGGGACAGGGAAATTTTGAAACCTGTTCTTTTCAGTTATCAGGACTTGTTCAAGAAAACGGAAGATGGTAAAATTCCATGTACCAGTTACGGTTACCATGAAATTAAAACGGGCAATGCTGCTCCTGTTAAGAAACAACCATACCGCGTCCCGTACGCATTGAGAGAAGAAATGCGCAGGCAAATAGAGGAGATGAAGGAAAGGGGAGTTTTATCAGAAGCTTCGAGTGAGTGGGCAGCCCCTGTAATTCTTATTACAAAGAAATCCCCAGGGAATATTCAACTCCATCGGTTCTGTGCAGATTTCAGAGGTCTAAGCAAAGTGACCCAAGTGCCAGTCTACACGATGCGGCTTGTCCAAGAGAATTTAGACAGATTAAACGGCAACAAATATTTCTCGGTAGTGGACATGAAAGACGCGTACTACCATATTCCAATAAAGCCAGAAGATAAACACAAGACTGGCATTATCACGCCGTGGGGATCATTCCAGTATGAAAGATTAGCCTTTGGGTTAGCAGGAGCCCCGGCAACGTTTACGAAGATCATGGATCAAGTTCTTCTAGGGCTAGGGAATACGATCTGTCTCATATTTCTGGACGATCTGCTAATTTTTAGCAAAACAATCGAGGAACAAGCGGAAAGATTGCAGCAAGTTTTTGATAGGCTAAGACGAGCTAATTTTACTCTAAATTTAGCCAAATGCCATTTTGCTGAGAAGGAGGTAGAATATCTGGGACACATAGTCAGAGAGAGTGGATCTTCCCCCTCACCTAACAAGACCAAAGCCATCAAAGATTTTCCGACACCGCGAACAGTTCGAGACCTGAGATCATTCCTTGGTCTCAGTGGGTATTACAGGCAGTACATTCCTAGGTATGCGGACATTGCGCAACAACTAACCTTGCTAACCAAAAAGGATCAGAAATTTGTGTGGTTTGAGGCCCAAGAGACAGCTTTTCAGAAGTTAAGGGATGCCATTAGTTCCGACAGAGTACTGGCGTATCCTAGCATGCTGCCGGAGCATGAATTTAGACTGCACACGGATGCCAGCGACATTGGAATTTCTGCTGTCTTAACGCAAGACTTGGGCGAAGGTGAAAGACCGATTAGCTTTGCTAGTAGGCAGATCAATGCTGCTGAGAAGAAATTGTCAGTGACAGAAAAGGAACTGTTAGCTGTAATATTTGGCACGAAACAGTTTCGATGCTATTTGTATGGCCGAAAATTTACCTTAATTACCGACCACCGAGCTTTGGGATGGTTACTGAAACTGAGGGAACCAAGCGCAAAATTGACCCGATGGGCTCTTCGACTGTCAGAGTTTCAATACCAGGTAGAACACCGCCCGGGAAAACAACACGTAGTGCCCGATGCTCTGTCTCGACAAATAGCAATGGTAAACAGGGGTAGGGAAAGCTTGGACCGCAGCCTAGTACAGCTAGAGCGGAAAGGGATAAATATTGTCAAGGGATTAGAAGCCATCTGAAAGAGTTGCCTAAATTCGTGGAGGACGAAGCTGGATTGTTGTATCGCAAGGAATTGGAGGGGCAACTTAAATTAGTCATTCCAGAATCACTGGTAGAGTTGGTTATCAGAACTCATCACGATTCTAAGTGGGCAGCACATGCAGGCATAAAGAAAACTCAGAATTGGCTCAGATCCAGATACTATTGGCCGAGTTTACACCAGGATGTAGAGGCATATATTCAGCATTGTGATGTATGCGCAAGATTCAAATCCGGACGAGTAAGAGTTGCACCCCTGGGCCAACCTCCTGAGGCCAGTGAACCGGGTCAGATTATCTCCATCGACTGCACGGGTCCCTACGCAGTATCCAAGAGAGGCAACAAATACCTCATGACAGCAATAGACCACTTCAGTAAATGGGTCGAAGCCGTAGCTATTGCCGACCAGTCAGCCCCTACGATTGCGAGAGCAGTAGTTACCAAAATCTTCGCACGCCATGGAGTTCCCAAAATGTTGCTGAGTGATCAAGGCAGAAATTTTACGTCTGACTTAGTAATGGAAGTTTTCCGACTTGTTAGGAGTAACCAAGCTATCTACCAGCCCTTATAATCCGAAATGCAATGGCCAAATAGAGAATTTTCACAGGACGTTACACAGTTCACTTGCATGTTTCCTAGAAGGAAGTGGACAGGATGGGGAACAATATGTGGATTATGTGCTGTGGGCGTACAGATCTCAACCTCATAGCGTCACTAAATTTTCACCATATTATTTACTATATGACAGAGAGATGGCAGGACCCACGGAAAACATGCTAGAGGCTTATATCCGAAGCAAAAATAAACGGTCAGACGCAGAGGAAGCAGCGAAAGAGCTAGCTAAGAAACGGAAGGAAGCGCGAGAAATAGCGTGGGATAATATTAGGAAGGGAAAAGTAACACAGAAGAAGTACCACGATCGTAAGGCGAAGGCTGTTGAATTCCAAGAGGGACAATTAGTTTACAGGAAGGAAATGGTGAACAAGGCTAAATTAAGGGAAAGATGGAGAGGACCCTATAAAGTGCTCAAGAAAATTTCGGATCACGCATACAAAATAGAGGGACGGAATGGAAAACCGATGACAGCGATTGTAGAACAACTGAAATTATGCAGATCAACAAGGGAGGAAATAACGAGGCAGAAACGATTTAGGAAACAGCATCGTTTAATGGACCAGGATATAGAACTTTCAGAAGGATCAGATAGCCACGGGGACGACACCGAGCCGGAAGACAGTTTTACAAGCACCGGCATCGAACCGTGTACCTTAATGGAAGGACTAATGCCAGGCGCGGCAAGGGAAGATAATGATGAGAGGGACGTGAACCCCGAACCTTCCAATTTGAGCAACCGGCATAGCCAGACCAATGATACAGGCATTAGGGAACCGGGAAACGAAACCGAGACATTAGGGAGCAGAGAATCGCAACATTATTTTTTTCGACCTCGAAAAAATATTTCTTACAGATATTAGAGGTATGGATAGAAGGCAAGGGAAATGGAACAGCTGGAGGGCTACGAAGAACGCGAATGCCGGCCTATCAGCAAAAATAACGATGACTAGGCAGGAGGTCGTTGACCATATGTAACAACGCAGCTATCGCAAGGACGACCTTACTGTTTCAGGTAGCGAAGGGAACGAAATAGAACTGATGACGGAGGAAATCGGAGCAGAGTTAGTGCTCGTTCATCGGAAGGACGTACAACTGGTGCGGTCGGTGTGGCATTTGTCAGCTGACCTAAGCTTCAAGGAATATTTGGCGTCGGTACGATACATCCAACAGGATCTGGACCACCTTTTAGCAAAATATCCATCGCAATCCCCGGTAAAAAGAGAGCTCACTCATTTGAAAACTATGACAAGGGACTTGATTGATAAGATAGCCACCCTTGAGCAAATGTTACCCACAGCGAATCGGTCCAAACGAGGAATTCTGTCAGTAGTGGGTAAAACTCTTAAATTTTTGTTCGGTACGGCTCTATCGAACGATATTGTAAAGTTAGATCAGAAGGTAGAAGAGCTGAAAACCCAGCAAGGAAATTTACTACACGACGTGACCAACCAGATCACGGTGACTAGAGACTTAGACGACAATATTAAAAACAATGCAAAAAAGTTGACGACATTGATGGGTACGATGAAACAGCAGGCCACTAGTTCCAGAAGGGTTTTTGAGGCGATAGTAATGAGGGACAATGGAACTAGACAAATGGTTGAACAAAATGCGCTTATTTCCAGTTATATAGGGAGATAGAGTTAGTATTATCAAAATTATATACAGACATAGGAGAAATATTTTTGCACTTGAACTAGCTTCGCTGAATAAGCTAACGGTATCCGTTCTCCCATCCAAGAAACTTATGTATATTCTGCAGAGCATTTTAATTCATTTAGAACCAGGACTAGGGTTGATAGCTCCATTGAAACCAGAGTTCATGTATATATTTTATGAAGCTATCCAGATTACCGCAGTAGCATCCTCCTATGGAATCAGACTATTTTTACAGATGCCTTTAAAGGAAGACACTAGAACGTTTTCTATTTTCCAAATCTTGACGGTTCCGATATATCATGTTGACATGAAACACCACATACGACTGAGAACCGCTAAAGAATGGATAGCAGTGAGCAAGGATAGACGGAACTTTGTAGAATTAGAGGCCGACTTTTCAAAATTTTGTAGAGACGGTTACATCAACTTTTGTGAATTCCGAACCCTTCAGTACGATAGAAATTATATGACCTGCTCAAGTGCTCTTTTCTATGGCAAGATTGAGGCAGCTTATACATTGTGTGAGAAAGTAGTTTGGGGATCCCGATTTCAACCAATATTTGTACTAGTCTTGAAAGATCCCGCAACTTGGCTCTACTCCCTCCGTGATCCCCTCGCCCTGGAATGCGAATGTCCCAACAAGACTCGCAGAGACGTCGAGCTAGAGGGAGCAGGTTTGCTCCGACATCCTCCCAGGTGCCACCTACGGAACGAACTCCTGACACTAAGTGTGGGCAGAACTTTAAATTCGGAACACCTCTTGGAGCCAACCCACATAATCGTGCCCAGAATAGCCACCTTAAACCTAACCAAAGGACACCAGATTTTCCAGAAAGAAGAAGGCGACATCCCGGCCCTTCTGTCCGAATTAGAGGAAAGCCCGTCAACCAGCTCTAGAGGCGGAGACGCGGACGACAGCCGGCGGCAGTATCCAGTTCCTTTGCGGCGACTAGTCGAGAAAGCAGTCGAACGAAAGGAAACAGCAAGGCGAGACGCTCATCTCACATGGATGACAGCTGTAGTCATTTTCCTGTTGGCGATGCAGTCCCTGAGGGTGGGCACTTTCGTTTACCGAGTAGCGAGAGGTGCCTGGCTAAGGCTAGTAGCCTGGCGAACAACCCACACAGCACCAGCAAGCAGAGCGGATGAGCGGACACACCCTAGGAGTTCCGCAGCTCCGCGAAACCACGAGGCAACGCAGGTGGACGGCTCGTCAGACGCATATTACCCCGAGTCCAGCGGTGACGCCGCCGCGACACCGGACCAGCGTTCCAGCATCGCACGCGAGGAAGCATCAGCAGCGGGCAGGAGCGAGACGGCGTCGTACAACGCGCACGGACAGATACGTGTGTGCATAGGCGGAGAATAACGGGGCGAGAATGCACAACTGTATGATACGGATGTGATCACTAGCCTAAGACAAATGTGACGAAATAATGTACATCAAATGATGGGTAATGGTGTAGTGAAAATTGTAATAGTTAGATATTCTTGTTGTAATTATGTAATATTGAATGTGTGGGGTATAAAGAAAAAAGGGGTAGCTTGTAGTGGTGCAAATTTAAGGAAATTATGCACAATTTAACGTGCGGGGGATGTAGTGATGTAGAGTCTTACTTAGTTGCGACGTCAGGTCCCTGAGGTCACCGGCCCGTACAATAGTAGGTGTGGGGTCAGCACTTTCCCCGGTAGCGAGGAAAGTCGGGGTAATGACCCAGCAGGCAGACGAAAGAAAAGGTAGGCTTGCAGGGTTGGCAATTCATTCAGAGGGAGGTAGGACAAGTGTTCGGACGACAACCCGGAGGTGGTTCTCCAGAGGTCGAGAGGACGGAGGCGGCACCGAGGAACAGACGACCATGGATGGAAAACGAATGGTGATTCTACTTTGGGTGTTCGCATCCAGCAGCGGGTCGGCCTGGAGTGAGTAGAGATTTCTGTAACTATGTGGGTCAGAGCCTCAGGGGAATGACGGAGGTAGACGTCTAGACGAAAGGGAAGTAGTTAGAATGATTCAGAGTTAGATCATTGTATATTTGTAAATAAAGAGTAGTGATAGGTTCGCTGGTGCCTTATTCAGAAAGTCGGCGAGCTGATAGACCATTGTGCCTTACACGAGCGCATCCCCTTCCCTTCCCACTCACGTCCCGAAGAGGGTAGGAACCATTAGGGTGAGCAGTGAGATCCCAGACACCGCTACCTTACCCACGGAGCTAGCTCAGACCTATAGAACTTAGGAATCCGTGGGTGGTGGCAGCGCTATCAACGCCGTGCACAACTCCCGCCCGGACACCGGGAAGGATAGTGCAGGGCGTTACCCTGTATCGGCTGGGAAGATACAATACACACTGTGACCGAATTTTAAACTTCAGCCGCTAGAGGACTCTGCATTGTGTTCTAAAACCTGGCGGAGTGTAACGACATTATATCAGTGCTTATGAAACAGCAGGCAGTGACAAAGAGTTGCTAACTGGAGAGAACGTGCCTCCGATCTTCATTCATTGGTGAATGAAATTTTTTGTGCATTATTTTGAGTATGAAAACAAGAACAGTGCTGATGTCTACACACTCCTGTCCGTAACGAACTGTCGTGGATATATAACGCTGTGAACTGAAAATGCTGCCTACTGGCACAACCATTAACTTAGTGGAACTCTGGTAAAGCTTAAAATACGGCTACGAAATGTTCGTTCGCGTATTGAGGAGACTCTCCTTCCCTGTGGCACCGCTCGACTACACACAATTGCGAGAATCCGACGGCTTTTTTTCACCGTCTTGGATCGCCCGCAATATATCCCTGACTTGGCGTTGTCGGAGTTTCGTGACTTTTCTACACCAAAGGAACATTTCGTATCACTACTGTGCGGCGCACAACGAAGTCAAGAAGGGTGTTACATTCTGGTTCCCTCATCAAAAGGCACAATTCTATCGCGACTGTCTTACGAAACTACGTGAAGATTGGCGAAAATATGTAGACCGCAAACGTGATTTCTTAGTCAGACCTCTTCTACCTACTCATTGTCGGTGTTAGATGGTTATTGTTACCCCTGATGACACTCATTGACACTCACTCCGTAAGACTCCCTTTCAGGAGGGTTCGGCCCGTCGCAGAGGCCTCTACCTGCAGAACACACAACATTCGCAAGAGACAAACATCCATGCCCCCGGCGCGGTTTGAACCCTCAATCCCAGTAATAATAATAAACAGTCTGGCACACCACAGCGTGTATTATTCTGAACACTACACCATTTAGTCCAAGGTTGTGCCAATATACTAGATGTTTCGGTTCGGCCGAGTCATCATTAGGTACGTGTATAAATGTTAAAAACGCAGATCCTTAATCAAATAATATAAAACATAGTATAAAATAGTGTAAAAGCATTATTGAAAACTGCACGAATCAACTGTTTTTTTTTTACCATTTACACATGTACCTGATGATGGCTCGGCCGAGCCTAAGCATGTAGTACATTGGCACAACCTTAGAGTAAAATCGTGTAGTGTGCAGAATAATATATGCTGTGGTGTGTCAGACTGTGTTTATTATTACCGTAATTGAAGTAACACACCGGGATGACCCAAGTTAAGACCTCAGTCCCAGCAAGCAAGTGGCCGCAGACCTACGCCTTTGACCGCGCGGCTGCCGGGATCGGTTCGCAATGGTGATTATGTGGAGAAATGACTGTGTAGAGGTGAACAGTAAATTTCGAGGAAGGTACCTGTTTTGGTTTTATTCATGTGTGTTTACCCATTTTCCTATAAAAAAATACGAGGAATCGCTTGTCAGTGTACCCTCGTAGTTTAATGGGGATAAGAAGAATATTATGCAAAACCTCCCTCCTAACTGAATCGTAGGCTTTCTTGAAGTCAAAAAATAGCTGACCTGCTGCCCCATTCCCATCTTTTCTCAAGTAATTGACGAATGCGGGTTATACGATCAACAGTTAATTTGTTACCTAAAACCACAATGTTGATCCTCAGTAACTTCTTCTGCCTATTGAATTAACATTAACGGAAGAATATTCGATAACATTTCGCACGTTGTTGATAAAAGTGAGTGTAGGCTATGTATATACCTGTTTTTATAGGGATGTGCGTCCGCTGTCTTCAGGGTAGACAAGTAAACTGCGTGTGGAGAACAGAGATTTTGATATATTCAGGAAGGACAATTAGGAGTCAGAGGCACTAAGGTGTGACTGATGTGCCTTTGGGAGGGATAAAGTCGTTAAGATACAGTGGACACCGGTAGAGATAAAGTAAATAAAAATAAGTGATCCTCCTGTAACTTTTTGTCAACGAATCTCCACGGCATGGAGATCGAACAGACAGCTGTCGTCGTCGTCGTCGGCGGCGGCGGCGGCGGCGGCGGCGGCGTCGTCGTGCCTTCACCTTTACCTCCTCATTGACATAATTCGTTACATGTGAATTCATTTTATCAAACATTGAATCTTGTATTCAATTGAACTTCCGAGTAACAGTTACTTCATTTTTACCTTGCAGGCAAACCCTTAGGATATATAATGTGATTAACATTCTGTGTAGATGATTCGTGGATTGAGGAAGATCTGACGCGCTGTGCATTGGTGACGAAAAGTCCTGTTTGGTTCCAACAGTATGTATCGTCAAAAATTCCATGTTGTGCTTTACAAGCTGCACCCTGTCGAGCCGAGAAAGTTGCTGAGGCTGTAACGATCTGGGCTTTTTAAGAGCGGACATACCAACTTCTAAATTCAGCCTGGAAACTGTCTATCTTGACTGAAGTTTCTGCTCTTCTTCTAGTCGAATTGCTGTATGGCTACTACCTTGAAATATGTAGCAACACTCTCCGTGTAAACCGTAATGCGAAATTTGAGATTCTGTCAGCCATCGTGCTATATATTCAAGTCGTCTACGCTTTCACGGTATGTTGTTGGTGGAGTAGTTCTCGACGTTTCGAAGGTTCGTAGTGTCTTTCTGTTCACGGGTTGCTTTACCCTGAAGGTGAAGACACTGTAATCTTTCGAAAGTCGGAAATTACTTGTCATGTGAGACCGTGTCACATTCCAGAAGGCTCGGATCTTCACTGTGTACTTACCCGTCAGTCTTGTTTCCAAATATTTCAGTTTTATGGGACAACCTTTTTGTTCAAGTACCGTCATTAAATAATCTGAATGTGATTACGGAAGGATATTCTGCCCAGTTTATTGGGATCTGCCCGGCCGTTCCACTGAGTGGTTGGCCAAACCGCTAATCGCTGTAGTCGAATCCGTCAAGAAGTCGCCCTGTAAATATTACTGTTCCTGACGAATCTTTTGCAGTTTCAGATCCGCGAAAGGGGAGGGATATATAATTGCTCTGTGTCACGAGCATTTTCATTTTATTTACATCTGTCGTTCACTCGAGTGCTTCTTACCACTCCATCGTGCCATGAAAAGACGTTTAACTCACAAACAAAATGTGCATAACTTAAGACTTTTATCGTATGGGAAATGGAAGAGACGGGACGGCACGGATTTGGTTTACGGTAGAGTGTTCTGGGTTTCCTTTTCTTCACCTCCTCGTTCGTAGTGGGTCTGGGGCCTAATTTGTATTATCGGCTCATTCATACCAGGTTAACTGGATGAGGTGTGTTGAATAGAAATTCATCTGAATTAATTTTGAGATGAAGAATCTGTGGGGTTTTACCTCCACGTTTCCTTTAGGATTTCATGGTGCACTGCTGAGATTCAAGTATGTCTCGACTTTGTACGAGTTCTTTGCACAATTTGCATGTTGGTCTGACCATAGTGTTCTACTCCAAAATTACTTACGGGAATGCACATTGTCTGGTATTGTGGGAAGTACACAAGTTGTCGACTAACGCAGCTTTAATTGTTATATAGAAGTCCACTACCGCTGTTTTATGGGAAACTAAAATCGAGCAATATAGGTTTTCTTAAGAACCGTTCAGCATAAGAAACACTGGTGATTGACAAAATAATACCCCATGTAATGAATATCAAGAGCCTTCATTTCAGTTATTTTTCGACATTGTGGATATTTTATGATTTTCGCAGTGTTATGCTGAATATGTTTTAATTTGTTGAATAAAGACTGTTAATAGTTGTCTTCTCGAATGTGAGGCTGTGTGGTTTGGTACATAGATACCAACATTTGGGATAAACATGCGGCCTTCGTTTTCAGCATATACTCGCAGAAGGAGGCTGTATTCTCAGTATTGATGGTTAGCTCACTATTATGTCCAAATAAGTTTTCATAAGTAATCGCTTTCACCGCTCATGTAAATTTGTCGTATAAATTTGGAGTAAAGTTTATTGCGATCACGGACCTAAGTATTGCACTTGCCATTCTTTCGGCTAATTTCAAAAGGGCGACTTACATGTTAGCACAGAGCAAAAATCTGTACTAGCTGTTCCTTTCGATCAGGGCTATTCAGCAAATGACCTGCGGCCAGATGCACCCTCGAGGAAAATATTTGCGGCCGTCGGTTACCTGGACAGGTTCAGTAATACAGTTTAAGAAGCGTAATATAATAGATCTGCGGAACATAGTTTGACACTTTTATTAGCAAAGAAATTGTTCGGAAAGTAGCTGTAACTCATCACTTGTTTTGAAATAACGACTTTGTAGTTAACTCAATCCTCTCTCCCTTCTCGTTATAGGTATACACAAGTTCGGTCCTCGGGCGAGTCCTTACGAATTAGGTGGCCCTTCTGTGGACTGAAGTTGGCCAGCCGTACTTTAGATAATGTAGAAGCAAGCGATCTCAGATTTTCATGAGCCAAGGTCACTGTGGATTTTGCAAGAGTGTGACTAATTTGGGCCAATTTTGAGTGATACAGACCCTGCATTAAGCAAGTAGATATGATAACAAAACCAACAAATGCCTGTAATTGTATGAAAATATACACACCGTGTACCTGCTGCATGTTTCGGCCAATCATGACCGTCTTCAAGGAGGTGCATTACAAAGTATATCCTTTGCAATGCACGTCCCTGAAGATGGTCATGAGTGGCCAGAACATGTAGCAGATATACAGTGTGTATAATATACTTTCTTAGACTTATGTGCATGTGTCGATTTTGTTATCATATCCACTTTGGGCCAGTTTACCGAAAGTTCTGGAACAGCCTAGTTTTGGTGACGATTATTAGGGATATGGGAGACTGAACTCTCTCAGCGGTCATCCTATCATATCTGACTTTCGAGAATTCGTGTTTGGTAGCCAGTCGACTATCTTAGGAACAGCACAGATTTTTAGAGTAGCAAAAAATCGAATGCGGCTCCTTCCAGTGTACGGGTGCTTCAAGTTGATAAAGATTATTTATAAACTTCAACAAGCGTGACATGTTAATCACCGCCGCCCCATGTTTTGGGGCGTAGAACTCTGAGAAATTCTGGAAAAACACTGACGTGTCCAGCTGGGTGCACTCGTCTTTTTGAGAACGACGTACCACCTCACAACTGACAGCTGTAGTGCCCAGGTTTTTAATCTATGTTGTCTGTCTGTGCAAAATTAGCATACCTGGGCTGGAATCGAACTTGCTACGGAAACTTCGACTGCACTTGCCACAGTATAGGACGGATGAAGTTAAATTAGTTACAGCAGTTCCGTGGATGAACTTCACAATCGATGTATCTAGAATTCATTGGAAGGTATGCGTACGCGTACGTCAAATTCTGTAAGCCTTGGACTTACTCTAATCCAGTCTTCAGTGTAACCTGAAAAATATCTTGATCATGGCTACAAGTTTTTCTCTTTGAAAGTCCTGTCTCGAAATCGTCGTTAATTACCATTCTATAATTAAACCCCAAGTAAATTTATCCTTCTCATTATAAAACTATTCAGTATGGAACAAATTACATTGGTTTATAAATTTTAGCAAGGATATATTTTTATAGAAACAAAAATAACCTAATTCAGATTATGTAGGTGGACGGACAGACAAACTTTACGAAGATGCGGTGTGCTGATGTACTTACAATTTTTGTCAGAGTGAACGCAAAAGTCTTCACAAATCCTTCTTAGACGTGTTAATTTTTATACACCTTGTAACACCAGTTCTCACTCTTTGTAACTTTTCAGTAGTAGCGTTGTTATTACACATTTGTATTCCTTGGACCAATGGACAGGCTGGAATGCAAGTCAAACAGATGTTGGACCTCTTGTCTCCTCCCCTCCCCCCAGATCTTTCCGTAGTTCTGTCCAGCCAGTGCCCCTGTGTAAAGTCTTCTCTTGAAGGAACATCTTGCGTCATTCTGTTTTGAGATGATTTGGCACGATTGACAAACCCCTCTGTATTGTATAGCAGTCAGCATCCATCTCCAGTTCCTTTTCTTTCATTTAACTTCGTGCATTTTTTTTATGTTCGTAAGCTGGGAGGGGGGGGGGTGGCAATTATTCTGCCCGAAAACTTGTTAGGGCCCCACTACGAAATGCCTGTACCAAATATGTCAATGAATGTCTTACTTGCACACGCAATAATTTGTTTTCACTGTATCCTAGTAAGGGTTTCGCATGAATGTGACAGAAATTTTACCTGCAGTGTAATGGAAAAGAAGTTGGTTTGTACTCGAACTTACGCTTGCAACAATTGTAACAATTTTCCTCAGTTTCCCTCCAGAAAACTCTTTACTTTTGGCGATGGTAAAATTATGGCTAGCTACTGATTTTCCACTCGGCATTCGCAAGTTGTCTTTTAGGATTTTGGCTGTCTCATTCCATCATTTATGTTACGGAGGAAATGGCAAACTGCAGCGAAAGATATTAACGTCGACGTAATTAATTATTCGTAATAATCTCTTCTTAAATATTACTGTTATTGTCTTGTGTCTGTATTGTAGGTGTTCTGATAAACAGTGCACCAGGAAAAAATAAATCTTACCCGGAGCACAGGAAGAGCCATAGCAGGGCACCTGAAAATACTGACTCATGACGTTTGACAATTTTAACTTGCCTCACAGATTTTGGGGAGTAAAAATCGACCCCTAGCTGTAGCCAATTAACTCGGTGGGTAAAATGTGGTAGCACGAACAAGCGGTTCGACACATCTTTCCCAGCACCAGTCACTGGACTCGATCCTTAGCCATTTCCCTTTTGTTAATTTTAGAAAATAATTACAGTATTTCTGTAACATACATCGCCAATCGCTGCTTGTTCCGTTGAAACGATTCTATATGGACCTGTTTAATATAATGGGGTGCTGTGCAGGTTTTTCGTATTTTGTAGGCCTATCTGAGTAAGCCCTCTTTGGTTAAAGATAAAATTACTTTAGCAATAAAATAAGAACAGAATTATTAAAAGAAAACAAGGTACGAACTAAATTATTAGGTAAGTTTTCATTTTATTTCCCACGCCGAAATTTCCAAGAAGTCTTGAAATTTTGTACAGTATCTCTAAATTGTCTTCAAAAGGACCAGATATCCCGGGTTCTAAACGTTTGTTTGGATTTTTAGGTCGTGAGTGTATTACTTCGGTATTAATGTTCTTATATTTATTGGTAAGTGTATGAATAACACATGTTTGTATTATGAGTTTTTCCGTAATTGCATAAAAGACGAGTCTAAACGTTACTATTACTACATTCGGAATTTATCCATTGTGTGATTTGAAACGTAGGCCCGTATTTCAAAAAACAATAGGCGTTACTTAAGAATGCTAATTCTTTCTTAGCTCGTGCTGTCTTTCTTTTCCGGTCTGCATGCAGTTGATTCTCTCGAGAACCTGATATTTGCTCAGGCCATTATATTTTCTGCCCTTTATGGAATCCGGAATTTCACTGCCATTTTCACAACGGTCCACCACTCTGCACTTTCCTGAGCCTTATTAATGGAGTGTACATCATTACACCTCATTTATTTAAGATCCACTTCTTCCATTCTCATTACTTCGTGCTCTCGTAGTTTTCTTGTTAATCCTCTTTTTCCGTTGCTTGTATTCGAGCTGGTTGTTGTTGAGATTTAGGCCTATAATGACCTGGAAACTGCTTTGAATCTGGGCCAATGCCTGCTGATCCTGCGGACGGTTTTCGTAGTTTTTAAATCATTCCCTTAGGGCGGATCGTGGGACACAACCTGTAAATAAGTCACGCTCTTCTCCAAGGCCATACTTACTTTTTCGTGATCGCAATTCATTCACGGTATGTAGTCTGATCAACTGAAATTTTTGCTCCTACCCCGAGCTGAATCGTCCGGAGGATGATCTGTGTTAGTAGCTGGCCTTTTAGTCTTTGTGGTAG
This sequence comes from Coptotermes formosanus, assembly GCA_013340265.1. NCBI lineage: Eukaryota > Metazoa > Arthropoda > Insecta > Blattodea > Rhinotermitidae > Coptotermes > Coptotermes formosanus. The sequence continues at coordinate 1,059,330 of BLKM01012980.1, read as the reverse complement.
AGTCTTAATTCTACACTGCAATTGGCCTGCTTACTTTACTAATATCGACAGAATTTATACTGTCTACCTATATAATACATACAGTATCTGTGTATGCAACACGCTGAGACGCGGTAACTCAGCCGCTAAGCCAGAATTCAGGGCATTTCAAGGTGTTACCAGCAGTGTATAGAGTGGTCCCTCATTTATAAATCTTCATTCAAGGGGACAGAGTGGTGGTTATAGGCAGTATGCATTACAAATATCTTCTCTGATTTAGGAAGTGGTTGGGTTATAGTGCTATGATTGTTATAAGTGGCTGAGTAATAGAAGTGTCTTTCTTCAAACGTGTTATTAGGCTATATACCAGTATATGTGAATAATTATATGTGCCTGTTATTTTTGTCAGTAACTATTAAGAAGAGTGCGTTTTTGTGAATAATGCTAGTTTTGGCATCAAAGATTTGCATTTTTGTCCTTTGGGAATTAATTACAATGCGTGTTAGCAACATACACGATTTCTTAGCTATCATGAGGTACTAAAATAAGAACCAACTAAATACACTGTATCAAGTTTTATTATTCTTCTTTTCACTGTACCCCAGCATGTTTCGAGGTTTCATCCGTCATCCTCAGGGGGAGTGCAGCTTTGGTACATGTCGAGGTAGAGTGAAAAGCATAATAATAAAAAAACTTGATACGGTGCGTTTAGTTGGTCCTTATTTTAGCATTTGATAACAGAACAATGCACGGAATTAATAGTGTTAAACTAAAATCGTGAAGTAGTTTACCAAAATTATGAGTTGCTGGGAAAAGTTACCAACTGAGTCATTCATAAAAGTTGGAAATATTATGAATTGAAAGACAAATAGGCCCTCGTGTCTGTGCGTATTTGTGTGTGAAGTTTATTATTTTTGTCTTACTGGAAATTGTAGCCTACTTTCCAGCAAATTTCCACCTAAATTTGATAACTGGCACGTGCACTCATACTCTTAGACTCCTGACCCGTTGTCGGTGACAAAAGTATTTTCCATTTGTGCTTTTTCACATTGCTTCCAGTTAATACACGTGTCCCAGCTCATCCATTTGTGTCATATGAAATCTTAATTGTTCGAGCAGATGGCTCTACAGTCCATATTTTTACTGTTTCCCATTAAAACGTGTTGTTTCGTGACAGCTTCCACATATCACCTTTATTGTTATGGAAGAGTCATTATTTTAAATTTGTTACTTAATTTTTTGAATTTTAGGTGTTTCACGTTTCCTGGGGCCTTGGAAGTTCTTCAGTGATATGTATATGCTTTTATAACTTTTGCTTCCTTTTCAACATTTCGTGACTTTGAAACCATAAACCCCGTATTTAACTTTTTGTCCTACGTCGTTAAATTATTTCGCAGAATGGTTTACTTCACACAAAAATAAATTACTTTTCCGGTACTAGTAAACATTTAAAATGAATTTCAGTATTTTCAATGCGGGCTGTAAATCGATGTTTACATTCCATGCATTTAATACGAGAAGTGCCATAATTAAAAATAGGTTGTGTATGACGTCCATTTTCTGCTTCTTCTATGAGTATCTGCGTTAAGATGTTACAAGCATTACTGGAGGAGCTTTAGAGTCGAGTGTGCTGATTACAGGGTAATTACGTACCTGCAGTGCCTTGCAGTGTGAATACGTGTTCCCTCTGTGTTCCTGTGGATATTATTTCAGTTCATATGGCGACCGAGGGAAAACGGTGGAATAACCTTTGAACAGGCTTAATGTTTATATCATGAAGTGAAGAAGAAGAAGAAGAAGAAGAAGAAGGAGAGAAGACCAAGAAGAAGAAGTCCTTAGCATTCTTGAGCTCTGATAAAAGGCAGCGATGTGTCTTTAAACATGATGTAAATCTTGAAATTTGTTGTTTTGTTGCATATAAGCATACGATTGCGGAAAAAAATTAATGTCGACACATTTAAGTGCTACGTTTTCAGTCAGTATTTTGCCGTATTATTTTATAGGCCTATATTTAGACGGTAAGGTGTGTTTGCGACAACATGCTCTACTGAACTACCCTTTTCAAGACAGACATTTTTAAAAAGTTTATGATTCGGCATTGACGGTAATCTGCTTTGCTTTTGTGAACTCCTTCTCAGAAGATTTTTAACAAACAACTGACGTTAAAACATAGTGCTGCCTCAAGTGGAGGCCAAAGGAAACTAACGTATTTCATGTGCTTTATTGGCCACCTCTTGAGGCATGAATGTCGATTTCAAAGTTTTTTTTATTATTTCGACGTGATATGAAGCTGTTGTTTCTTATTTAGCCGTTGCTTTTGATCCGTTGATCTCCGAAAGAAATTACCAAGCATCAAGCATTAGTCAGTACCGTTTTTAATTTTTAAGGTTAGGATTATGTAATTTTTGTTGATTAAATGTTTTAATTTTTCTATGTGCGAATTAGGGTCGATTCACATTATAAGGCACGACACGACACGACACGACACGACACGACAAAAATCAGTGTGCATTCGCGTCTACTGGCAGTTCACAGACACGATGGCTGACAGTCTTGTTTTCGAGCTCAATAATAAACAATCTGTTTTTGAGTTGAACTTCTCGTTGACAGTGTTGTTTGATTTGAAATGTTTAACAACGTTCATGTAAGGATTTGGCCTGTGTAGCTTTACTTTTAGACGAGGTTGAGAACAAAAGATCAAAACGTAATCGCATTTGGGTCCATGAAATGCTAAGTAGACGAAAAACTGCCCAAGAAAGATTTGCGACCTTATATTGCGAATTAGTAGGTAAGATGAAATTCACTTCGAGCTTGTTGAATGGTAAGTCCTGAATATCATCCAGCTGTGTACACTACGAACGGACACTCTGTACTCTGTACTCTGTTCAGGATGTCCTTCGTATATCAGGTCTCTCTGAAGATGTCTAGAGGAAATAGTCGAAACATTTTGGAGTAGTCTTCTGTATATGTGGGTAAGTGAAATTTGTTGTGAAAGTAGCTGAAAATAAAACTTATTTACGTATATCTTTTGCACGGAAGATGTATAATATCAAGGTGTTTTACATTTTACGATACCCAGTATTACAATATTTAACGTGTTTTTAAAAATTGAGTTAAATCAGGTTTATTTACTCTATCTTTAAAGAAGTCAAAATGTATTTAACTTACCAGTCTGTTTCATTTCTTCCTCAGTCTCCTCCCAGAGTCTTTCTTTATGCAACTTATTACTACACTTGCTGTACGATAAATCATACAGTTCATTGTGTTCTCGACCAAGCTCAATAAGTTTCTCACTGTCCATATTTCATTTAGAAAATGCACTACTGAATATTTAAACATTCAAAATGAAACTGTACGCTACCAGCTCTGTAACGTCGTGTCGTGTACTGTGCAGTTGTTCACACTATCAGGCAACGACATAGGTGCAGACGGGCAGATTATTCTTTTCTTCCAATCCAAACGACACTGTCTTTGTCGGTAGCTGTCGGTGACCAGCTAGTGTGAATTCGAGCACGCCAAAACCGTAGAAGAATATTTTGTGTCGTGTCGTGTCTTCCGTGCCGTATGTGAATCGACCTTTATTTTTACGGGTACAACTAATTGTTTAAAAAGAGGACCTTAACAGAAGTGGTTTTCAGTTTGCCTTAACGGTCAGCGCGTGACGTACTTTTTGCTTCAGGTCTCCCCTTCTCACAGCTGTACCATTTCGGTGTTGGTAATGATTCTCGTGTCTCATTGGACGCTAAAACAAGCTTCGTAAAGATTCTGTATTTACGTCCCATCCTAATACGTTGTGAATGAAGTATATCAGCAAGCCGGAGGGCTGTGACTATATTAGGTTCTTAATCTGTGAAAATGAAGGCAGGTGTCCGTCCGTGACGGGCAAATTACTGCTCTGTCTTTTTGTGCGTTCCTAAAAATATGACGTGGGCGATGGCGCGATGACTCCCAACCCGATCAGCAACGCGACCATCCTGCAACAAATGCGTGTTTAATTATACCGATGCACGTGAATTTCTCTGAGATGCCTGGGGTAATGAAGCATTTGTCACTTCGCTTTGGAGCATTACTAAAGACTAACGATTACCTGCTATAAATTAATTTCTAAATTAATTGCAGTTATAAAGACTTCGCAATAAACCTGTTTCTGGGTAGTGTAAAATAATAAAATCTGACGGTAATAATTTTTATATCATAGCATTTTAAACGTATTCCACATAAAGAGCGGAGTATAAGGTTCCTAATGACGATCAGTAAGTTGTTATAGACTGTTCTTATTCACGTTAATTGCAGTGCCACCTATCATATTTCTCGGAGCGAATATTCCAACCGTGAAGATTACTGTTAAAGATGACAATTGGGTCTCAAAAATTTTCACACGTTACACCACATTCCTATTCAGTGTTTTGCGTAGACGCATGATATATAGGACCCGACGTTTCGGGAGCTGACTTCTCGCACGTTCAAGTGATGATTGTCATGAATGTGAGAGGCTCGTTTTTATTTTCAAGATTAGTAGCAGCTGTCGGGACGAAACTGTAGTCTATAGCCTGCTTGAATATACGCTATGGAAAATGTTAATTCAGTCCAAACCATCACCACCAGTAATTCTGATGCAGCCAAATATGTGTAATGATAAGATGGTAAATCCCTCAAGATGGAAGTAAAATAGACTTCCGAAACGTGCTTTGCTGATGTATTTAACATGATTCGGACAATTGACAGTGTTAAACGTAAAATTACTGCGTAATGAGCCATTGTAAGGAATATTTAGAGAACCTTCTACAGACGTAGCTGCCACGACCGGAATATGAAACCATGATTCCAGTGTGCATACAGTCGTAGACTGTTGGCTCACGGAGACCATCTAATTAGCTGCCAATTAATAAACATTGCACCCATTCGGCCTGCACTGTACCTTCATTAATACAAGTTTCAACACGGATTGAGTAAGTCACACTTAATGCTGGGGCAGATTGGTTTCCAATCAGGCCCGGTCCCTAATGCGGAATAGTCTTCTCTCTCATGCAGACAAATAGCGAGCAGCTAGTGGGGGGTTGTTAAATTTCTGTAGTGTAATAACGAAAGTGTACAGTGACCGGCAGGGGAGGAAGATTTCTGTCTGTAACGGCAGCTCTTACCCTCCACTACTCCAGTCTATTTCACGACAAAAATACACCAGGACTGTCAACTAGACGCTGGAATGATGTACCTGGTCGCAGGTTTGATTGTTTAATGGCTCGGAATTGGAATTTGTGTAAGGTGGTTATTAGAACTTAGTTAAACGTCAACTACGTCCTCAGGTTAGTGGATTTAAAATTGATTCCGACGTAGCCATTCAGATATTTGGAAAGAACTCCTTGACCAGGAAAACGGCCAAATATAAAAGAACGCAGACGTACATCAACGAACTGAGTGGGATTCAGATCGACAATTCCAGAGCTCTAGAGGTGGAACGTCTTGCTTGTCGTAGCTCGCGCGACCCCTTTGCTTGGCCACACGTGTGCACATAAATGATACTGAAGCTAGATTTTGCTGGTGACATTTTCTTCACTCCAGTTCTGTGATATGTTAACGGCTCCACTGTTTATTATAAATAATTTTTCTGACGCTCCGTTTGGGAGGCAGCAGATTCGCCATGTTAGTGTCAAGTCCTGTTGGCGTATGATGAATGTTGATTCAACATTCCTTATTTATTTTCACCAAAGGATATATTTTATTCCTTATATCTTTTTTGTAATATGCATAAATGGTTTACATACCTTGAAGTGCAAGGTTTCGTAATTACAGTGGGACATGCATTCAATAATGGGTAATGTGACGTAGGCCGTCTACATAACGTACCCGTCCGTAGCACCTTGAGCAGATTATCCGACTATACTGAAGCCAAGGAAAGGAGGCGGAAGTGAGGACAACGGCGCTCGAGACTTACTACTGATTCCTGCGTTTTCTGCCATCCCAAAGGGCTTGTTCATAGTGCCTCTTACCGCATGGTTGACGCTGCAAACATACCAGTGAAAACAATGCAAGAACACTCCCCAGAGAGGGAGAAACGCTAGATGGGGAAACGTAACAGCTGGAGATTTTTCTGGAGCTTTTGGTGCGGAGGGGTCGAAAAATGTTACACCGTCAGTGGCATCTGTGTGATGCAAAGTCTTACATTATTTTTGCTCGAGGCCGAATACGTTTCTTTCTATGTGACCACCGATCGGAGATTCTCGGGAGATGTGTTCTGTAGTTAAGCGCTTAACTGAAGCAGGTAAACATGCATATTGCCAGGTTTAATGTTACAGAACTCAACATTTGTCCCAGAGAGAACATATGTTCTTTTCAGTTGGTTTCGGAATAAACACCGACAACTGTCGTAGATATTGTCTGAATTAACTGTACTACAGAAAAGTGACGCGTTTCATGTGTGGTACGACCTAAACTTCTATTTTTTTTATTCAGACCAGATTCACCTGTTAAACATCTGTATACAGATCTTATGTTATCGATAAAAAATTAAAGTAAATCCAGAATTGTTGATTAACGTACAGCCGGTATAGCTTAGCCTGCATAGTTATTAGGCTACACGCTGCACAAACGAAGTTCCTTTCCCGGCAGTGGCAAAGATCTTCTCTTCTTACCCACAGTGTTCGGACCGGGTGTAAGGCTAACTAGGCCTCCTAGTCCCTGGGTACGGGGGGCTTTTGCCCCGGTGGTAAACCGGCCGGGGCGTGAAGCTGACCACTCTCCTCCATCTAGTGCCGACGTTAAGAATCGTTGGATACATGACTGCACCTGCCCATTCGTGCTGTGATGGCTTTCACAAGGACAAATTTTCCTTTGCTTTTATTGATAAGAAACGTAGATATAATACTCGAAAATTAGTTTATTTTTCTCAAGACACTGATTTGACATAAATTGGAGTGGGTCCCACTCACGTGACCCATGCTTAGTAGTAAATTAAAGTAGTGACTTACACGTGAGCCTGTTAGGGAACAAAAGGTTGAATTGCCACGAATATTTCGATTGTAATTGTTCTGCTGTTTCAGTGTTTTATATTTAAGGTATTCGGCAGAGCAAAATTGACGAAGATCCATGTTATTAAAATGTCAGGGTACGTTAGTGTGCTGGTTAAAATATTTCGCGTGACAATTCCTGCCCTCCAGCCCTATTGCATTTAACCCTGAATGTAGGGAGAAGAGGCCGATCCTGGTTGCCGCGGGGTCTAAGGCGTGGGTCTACGGCCGCTTGCTTGTTGGGATTGCGGGTTCGAAGCCCGATAGGGACATAGATATCTGTCCGTTGTGAGTATTGTGTGCTGTCAGGCGACGAGTCGATCACTCGTCCAGAGGAATCTCATAACGGAGGCCTAAGCCAAATAGGACAGTCGAGCCATGAGAAAAAATAGAAGTGAAAGAAAGGTTGATAATGATTATGGTAGCCGAAGGGGAGGCTATAAACCCAGTCTTCGCAGTGTTACTGTTAAAAACTCCGATGTATTTTTCTAAGCTGACACAGTCTGTACAGTTACGAAAATTGGCATGCCTGTGCGTGAGGGTTTTCTGTATTCGCCAAATATTTCGAAATATTTTTTAAAATAATTTTTGTACTCATATATTTAGAGTATGTGTAGAGATGAATCTGTGTAAAAAATGAACAGACACCGAGAGCACTTTATCTACATATATGCCAAGTTTCTTATGGTTGTTTAGAAAAAATGCATTTAAATGGTACAAAATTGGCACTTTGAAAACTGGGGTTAAAGCCCTTACTCATAGTGGCCGGAGGCATGTAGCCCAGCTTTGATGTGCAGAAGAAGAGAAAAACAGACTGAAGTGGTATTCCGCTTTTGGCACATTCTATACCAGTAGTGTGGAGACGGCAGTAATATTAATGCAACGTCATTCTACTCCATCCTCTACTAACAGATGCTAATTTAATGGTCCAGTGACTTGTTGTTCAAACATTTTCTTGCCATCGTGGTGGTGCATTTAACGTGTACAGTTTCATTTCTGCTTTAGGTTTGTCAACCTTTCTGGGTCTTCGCGTCTCACGAGTCAAATAAGTCAGTGATGCTCTTGTGGCAGGGTCTTGAAGCCTGCTGACTGTAAAGTTTCTCTTGCACCTAGCGCCACGGCATGTAGGTGGGTATGGGACATGGAAATAAAACTCCACACATTCTTATCCTCGCATTAGACGGAAGCCTTATAATTGCAACCGCATTATCTGCAGGGAAGAGCCAATATGGGACTGGGTGAACCTCACAGCCAGTCAAGATGTGATGACGAGAAATATCAGCACCAGTCGCGAGTGAATCCCCTTTCGAACATGCCGCAAGCCACTTTCAACTAACGCCACGGACGATCTGCCAGTTGCACAGGCAAGAATTTTCCCGCACTTTACGAAACACGAAGGCTCGTCACTGTGTTCACAATAGCCCGCCACTGCACCGTATCTGGGCCATATAAAGAATATATTCGGGTCCTGATTTCTGATCACGCAAAACGTAGGCAAAGAGCTAAAAACGAAATGTGAGGTATAAATTTCTCGCGGCGGTGAATACTGACACAGCGGTCTTCAGAATCCGCGCCATTCGTAGATAAGTAACAATGTTTCGGATAAAACAGCTGCTTCTATCTTCATAGTAAGTGAGGGAAGGAGCTTCAAGGTAGGGGGCACATTTTTCTTCAAAACGTTAGTACCTGTTTCCGAATTGCACTTTGTCGCGGTGTAAAAGACCATCATATCAAAAAGAAAACTGGCTGAGAAGCACTTGTAGGGAACATGTAGGAGTCACATAACTGTTGGAGACGAATTATGAGAAATAACGGCGTCTAACTGTAATTTCTTTGAGAAGTTCATTATTTTTATGGCTTCAAGCTACTGAAGATACTAGCTGGCCTTCAGATTGTAATTCATGGCGTATTTTCATATAAAAGTATTCATAAATTTCGTTGCTAATATTTCCATTGTAGAATGTTAAGAGTGCCACTGCCTAACCGGTGTAGTGTAGTCGGTCTAGTGGCTGCGCTACAGGCTGGACAACCGAGGAGTCGTTAAATTCCTGGCAGGTATGTGAGATCTTCCTGTACTCTAAAATGTCCAGGCCGGCTCTGTAGACTACGCAGCCTCCAGTTCAATGGTTACCGGGGCGCCTTCTCCGAGAGTTCAGTGGCCCGGGTCGTGAAACTGACCGTTCACCTCCATCTAGAGTGGAGGCTAAGAATGAGTGAAGCTAGATCATACCTCCACTTCCCCATGCGCTTTTATGGTGTGCATATGGACACCTCACCTTTTATTTTCTGACAACAACACTCAGCCAAATGGAGGCCTAAAACACAGCTCATGTAAAAACAAAGGCAATTTTCCCTTTTTTCACGCCATTAATTCGGCACGTGAATCGTGACATTCCTCAGATCTTATAGGAAAATTCGAGGATAGTAGGTGAAATGTCATTCCTGTGCATGCCATGAAGGTACGGGGGAGTGTAGTTACAGCTGTACTCATTTTTAACCTCAGCGCTAGGTGGATGTGAGTGATCACCTTCACGCCTCGACCGCCTCGCGCCTTGGGACAGAACCCCGGCAGCCACTGAGCATGAGGTTACATGGGCTCCAAAGCCGTCCCGGACGATTTGGAGAAGAGATCTCTTTCCCCTCACGGGACTTCTGCTACGATTCCTCGGTTTCTAGCCCAAAGCCTAATCACTACACACACTACGCTGTCCCGGCTAGTAGATGTACGTACTTTAAATGAAGCCACTACTGCGTCTGTCTACATCCTTTGCAAGGATTGTCGTCCTAGAGTTTGTCGCGCTATAATCTCATCAATATAGCGTTGGCAAATAAACAAAAAGCAAGAAGATAAACTGTGCAGTTTTATATGCCTCGGTAGTACAGCGAGGTTAGTGGACGCCTTTCTGTTCCGGCCGGTTTACCTTCGTATTAATAGCGCGTGTCCATTCGATAGGACACCAGTTGGGCCCCAGGGTAAGTTAGCAACAAAAAAATCACACTCCCTGCCTTGAATCGAACCCCAGACATTAAAACCATAGACAGTAAGGCAGACTGTACTGGTGCTTGCTATCAGGACAATGCCAGCACTTTCAAGTGAAAATCTACATTCTATTCTTACAAGCTTTGTGTAACTTATCCTTTCAACTGTATTGTTCTCCTATCGCTCTAATCGAAGCCGTCTGACGATTAGTGCCATACCTGTAAGACACAGAGAATCACAACTTCGCGTGTGAATTAAAACACACACACATCGAGTCAGCCATAAAGTGTCTCATATAAAAATATACGTTACCGTGTAGTGTCTATAGTTTTTTAATTTCCGGATTTTTATTGTTTAGGTCCGAGTTCAATTCTGGGGCAATTTGTGTTTCATTTATATCAGACAAATAGGTAATAAGACAGGTATATCTTACAGTATTTCAGTTTTATCTCATTCTCCAACCTAGTGGCATGCATCCTGTGGCCCTCGAGCCTCTCCTAAGAGGTCTGTAGAGCCTTTAATAACACGTATTAATATAATGAATATATTTATATTATCTTTTAAAACCATTTTATGACACTTCCCAAAATCTGTCGTGCCTGAATGGCCCGCAGTCTTAGAAAGTTTGCGCATTGATCTACTCTAATCTCTCTACTCTCTTACGGCTCCTGCTTTGTGCATAACCTCTACCCGTCGGCATCTCATAACAGACTCCGTCTTTAGTTTAAAATTCATCTTTGACCTTTTCTTTGGCATCATTTTGAGTACAGGCGCAACGTGATACAGGTTTGAAACTGCAACGCAGAGGTAAGGATCGCCGGACGAGAGACGTTTTCCGTGTTTCTTGATTCATTTTGAGACCTTATACATATGTTATATGGCGTCGAATGGAGTCATGAATGGGAAGGTTGAATTGGGATGTATGTAGGAAGAAGATGTTGCAGTCTGTGTTAAGATGCTGTTTCAGTATTTGCCTTGTAATGCTGATTAAAGTCAGATACAATTTATGTATTGTCGGTATTTGAGATGGGCTACAAACCTGAATCCTCCAGAATGCGAAAGGAGTGTTAACTGCCACACCACGACGTTCCGTGGTCTTAATTTAACGACGTCAGTTGTTTAGAATGCACATTGTGCGTCGAGTGAGTTTCTTTTACTATAGTATTATCATTACTCTATTATCTATTCTCTCAGAATTTTCTGTTCTTCGCAGCATCCAGACCAGCGCTTGGACACACACAGCCTGCTACCGGGGGGGTACTGGCTGTACTTTCCATGGGTCTAATGCTGCCGGGGTGAAGCTGCTGCTCACCACCATTCTCTGCCGAGGTTAAAGATGTATGGATTTATACCTCCTCTTCTCCATATGCCATCGTGCCGTTGTTATTAATTAAGGACAGGGGTAATTACCGTCTGGCTATTGTTACCATGCGGATTGAGACCAAAATAGTCTAATGTGTGAAACTAAGAAAGGTCAAATAATAAAATCGCGAAAGTTACACGGTGAATTAGGCGTAAGTCAAAATGGAACGTAGAGAAATGTGTTGTGAGGGCGTAGGTTAGGTGGACTGGGATAAAATGAGAGGTCTCTTCGTGCAATGTAATGAATCTCAGGGTACCTTCGGAATTGAAAATACTTTGGTTTTCATCGTTAACAATAGAGAACTCCATTCTTCCAACAAAATGTGGGTATTTATATATCCTGTATGATTTTATATCGCATAATGATCAATGAGTTTCTTCCCCTCAGGAACATTAGCTGTCTCGTGTATATAACTGGCATGAGATCTCTTCTCTGTGAGGTGGGAAACTAACTTTCGATACATCATTTAGAAAAATTTCAATCTATAGAAGGTCAAAATCGGTCATTATAGAGCTATAGTTCTCATAGCTTTGAAGGTAAATTGTTTACACTGAGTTAGGGTTATAGTTATCTGAACCAACAAATGCATTGAATCTCACTGTCAGTGCGGAACGTATTCCACTTCATGTCCCCGAGGTGTATCCTGCATATTTAAGCGCTCACGCTCAGTGGAATTGGCGTGACTGTTCTCTACATGTTCGGAAGAATCGTGTGATCGTGCCTGAGGGTAGATGTATTTCTGTATCGGAGGCTGTACATGGGAATTCACGCCATGTGTATTCTAAAAATTTCCGTTGGGAATTCGAATAATTCCTTCCCACAGTGCGATCCGGGATAGCCCAGTAGATGTAGTGACTATATTATAGGTTTGACGACTAAGTACTCGGGTTGTGATACCCGGCAGCGTAAGGGACTTGTCAGCACAGTGTCCATGCTTGTTCTGGTAGCCTGTGATGTGTTGTCGATCCAGCAGAGCCGTTGCTCCACACGAAGCTCAGACCCACTTATATAAGAAACTGCATGCATATAGTGGTAGAGAAAGCAAAGTGTTTCTCGTTAAATGTAAGATAAGGCGAAAGGTAGTGAACTTGTCCTGGCGCTTAATTATCACAATATGAAGGCGTGTGAGGGGTTTGAATTACAGGTCCACGCGTTCTTAACCTGTTCCACTAGATGGTGGTAGATGGTCAGCTTCACGTAACGGTCGCTTCTTCTCAGGGCGAGAAAAATCCCCGTATCCACTGAAAAGGCCATTGGGTGATCACATGACCGGTCTGCACGCTGTGACGAAGAGAAAAATCTCTTGCCCTCCATCGGGAACCGAAGCACGGATCTTCGGTCTTCCAGTCTGTAGAGTAGTGACTACAGTGACAGATATTACGGTTATGTGTCATTAAAATTTTGAAGTTGTATTTGAAACATATTTTTAATATGGGGATAAGTTAACAAAATGCAAGATAATTAACAACGAAGACAAAGTGTAATTATATATTTATTTGTACGTCATGTGTCTGCAGAAAGTGAAAACCGAGGCCAGTTCTGCGAAACAAAGAACATTCTTCTTCAGTGTTCTTTTTTTTCGACTCAAGGGCTGGATGCTGCAAGCCCGTTTTGATTTTCCTAAGATCTGAAGCTGGCCTTTCCATCTATGCCAGGCGTCCCTCGCCCCTCTGTCTTTTGGGATTATAGGCTTCTATAAGTATGTATGCTACACGTGGTTGAACGTTCACTGTAGCCGACCCTGAGACCATGCGGTCCTGAGGTGTAGGTCTGCAGTCGCTCGATTGCTGATGTCGCAGATTCGAATTCGGCTGAGGCCATAGATATTCGTCTCTTGTGTCTGTTGTGTGTTGTGTAAGTAGCGCCCTTTGCGACGAGCTTCTTACCCGTTCAGAGAAGCCCTACCTGGTGTGTGTGTGTGTGTAAATGTGCGTATGTGTAAGTGTGCGTGATCTGGAAACCTCAACAGTAAGGCAGCCTAGGCCTGAACTAGGCTGTCGCTCCAGACAAGAAGAAAAACAAAAATAGTTACTTTAGTTTAGTTTAGAATCAGCCACTTTTTCAGAGAAATTTACAGCTTTTCGTTATTGCGTCTCGAATGCCACTGAACAGCGGACGTATTTATACCGACTGTAGCAGCATGGGGACTGCCCATTTAAAGTAAACGCAACAGTGCTGTGTAGGTAGTCTCAACTGGACGTTGAACAGAGTACAGTGTTGGTAGTATACTACTTGCGTCTTATTTACAAGTTATGTCCAATTTAATTGATACGCCTCCTGCTCCGTAAGCTAGTCCCAGTAGCGACCTAAGGCGTACCATACGAATTTTATGTTCTAAAATGGAGTATGATTTTCTGGTTTTCTTCTTCATATTTCAAATTCCACGATACACGATACAGTTTATGTCTTAAGATTGAAGTTATCCATCTGTAGGCAATTTCGTTTTGTTGGGTATGGACACCGTAGTCAACAAAGTAACGAGTTTTGATGAGGATTTCACATTTACAACGTGCAGCTCGACTGTCATGTTTCATGACTGCGAATTTTTTTTCGTTGATGTTATTGGAAAATTTTAAACTGGGGTTTTTACGCGTCGGTCTGGGTATCGGCTTGTCTTGTCCATTACAGCGATTGAGCCTGCCAACTTGCTAGTGAAATTCTTTCGCTGGAGCCGGAAGCGGGTGTGACAACCCACACAACAACAAATTTTCGATCCTTTCCTTCCTATCCTTTGGTGGTCAAAGGAGATTATAATTTCTGTACTTAATCTCTTTAGTAAGAACGCCTGACAGAATGACTAAAGAATTCCATCCAGCACAGTTCTTAAGAAGCTGATAGTGGCCGAGGTAGTCAGGAAGTTAGAAATTGCCTGGACGAAACCCAGGTTTCATAGAGCCCGCAAATGGAACATATCCTGAGCCAGTTGAGCCCTGTCTACAATTTCTCGCCCTATTTCCGCAAGATTCACTTTACTGTTGGGCTGTCCTCACATAGGCCTATAAGGGGACGTTTCTGAAGTCCTCTGATATGTTTCGACTAAAACGTTTTATGAACCTGTCATCTGCTACGTGTGTGTTATATGTCCCACCCACCTTAATTCATTGACCATAGTAACATTTTGTGAAGCGTACACGTTAGGAAGCTCCTCCTTATGAAGGGTTTTGCAACGTCCCGTTATTTTGCTCTCTACGGTTTAGATATTTTCTGACATCTGTTCTTGAACGCCATGAAAAGCAGATAAAGTTACAATTTAGCAAGGTTTTCTCACTGCTAGGTTTGCTAAATATTTGTGAGGTCGAAATTTCGTGGTTTATCCCAATCACTCCAGGCAAATCATTTATAATTTTACTCTGGTCAGGAATGTATGTCTATCACATACAGTTGAAAAACACTCGTTAAGTGTGTCAAAAATTACATCGTGACCATATTACTTTGTATTACGAAGACACCCGGGTGCATATTGAAATGGTCGTGATATGTTAGAAGTTATTAACTGAACATTATTTGGAGGGACTCTAGAAACAACGAAAAGCAGCAATAAGGATAACCAGATATTCGGCTGGGAATCCGACCCGTGGCATGTTCACTCTGAAATGCTATCCGCTCGATCGTGACTTTGGCTGTATTTCGTTCTCAAAACATGCCCTGTAATGAAATCTTAGATAATTTAATGCTCATATTCATAAAAGGCTGCTGCGATTCACTTAGCAAATAATGTAGAAGCGAAATTCAACGTCGGAGTGTATATTTGTGAATGTAATTTAAATGGGTTTGTTTGTTGTAGAGGTACAGTAAAATGGGACAGGAATTCTTCACAGCGAGAACCCAGCTAATGACGACGGGAAAACGCCAAGACGATTGGCAATGTCCGAAGGCTGTAATAACTATGTTTAATGACCTCTGGTTGTTAGCGGAATGTTAAGGCACTTAATACATGATGTGCTTGTTATTGTTAATATGGCGGCCGTGTTATAGTCTTTTCACTAATTATTTTCTGCTGTCATTGGTCTCAGAGCTGTAAGTGGAATTGGGAAGTTACATTTTTGAATGAAATGAGGTTTCCTAACTATCATACGACATGACATGACAGAATACTGAAAAATACTGGCAGAGTTTTAAAATGTGGTCTGTAAATATGTACTGCTAGTAATCCTGTCAGCTAAGGCTCAAATTTTGAGAACTATTTGTTGATAGGCTTCCTGTTTTAATTAGAGTCTTTAATTCGCTTTCAGAAATATTCATAATTAATTTCAGAATAATTTATTTTTGTGTTTTATTTAAAAACAAGGGTTTTTTTTACTTTTCTTGGTTTCGCGTTGTCCTGTGCCACAAAAGTAGGTCTGTGTCATTCGAGGCTTTCTTCTCCAGTTCCTTCATTCCACAC
Organism: Coptotermes formosanus; assembly: GCA_013340265.1. Classification (NCBI taxonomy): domain Eukaryota; kingdom Metazoa; phylum Arthropoda; class Insecta; order Blattodea; family Rhinotermitidae; genus Coptotermes; species Coptotermes formosanus. The sequence goes on along the minus strand of BLKM01012980.1, from coordinate 1,043,620 downwards.
CCCTTAATTGCCTTTAGCCAGTGTGTGTTTATTTCTTCCTTCATTGTTCGCCTTTCTATTTTGGCAAAAATTAAAAATTAAAATGTGAAAACTATCCATCGTTGGTACACATCCTGGGAGGACAAAGGGGAAGCGCCTGTTTCCGAACACCGTCCTCAGTCTGCTCATTAAGAAAATTTGAAACTTGATGCCAATGGAACAGTTTTAGGGATGTATATATTAAGTGTGTGGTTTCAAAGAAGGGGCCGGTTTGCTTCTCTGGGTGTTCTTTTGTTTCTTAACGACTCTTTCCGGTGGTTGAGAATCACAGGATGATTATGAATTGGCAAGAATGTGGATAGACGTAGTCCTGCCTCTTTTAGGGTACTGAAACATAGGTATATTAAATAAACCATCGCATATATTTGGCAAATAAATTGAATAAATTTTATAAACCAATAGGCAGGTAGGGAGGAACAAAATCTTAGCACTACAGCGTCACTAAAATATTCTTTTATAAATGAATCACTTTGCAATTCTATTAGTTCTCTTTGTGTATCTTCGTCTCATTTGCCAATGTAAAAACTGTATGGTGCGGTGCACATGAAATATTCAATTTCAGAAAGTTTAAAATTTTGAAATACGTTTTCAGATTCGGTTCCAGCAGTCCACTATTTTCTGAGTAGCAACTGAACCGTAGATAAATTTATTTGCGTGTTTCAAAATGTGGCACATTTTCATTTTTATTTGCTTTTCCCAGAACCGAAGTTTTGCCTGTAAAGTTTCTTTTAATAGTACAGTCTGCCTTTCTTGTAGTTTGACACTACGCTCGTTAGTTGCTTGTAACGTAAAATAAAAATATCGGCTCTCATTGCTATTTCGTATTTTATGCCGCCAATGTCTTGTTCTTCCGTTTCCAAAAATATTCTACGTGCATATTCCTATATCAAATCATAAACTGCTTTAAACACTTTGTAGCTGGATAAACAGCGTATTACATTGTCACATGGAAAATCTCATATTCACTGTTAATATCGAGAATAAAAGAAGTAAATTGGTAGTTGCCTAATTTTCGTGCAAGAACAAAGTTAACGATTGTCATGCCTACTTTTAAAATGTGCTCCAGTTTTATTATTTTGCACACAAGACTTCTTAAAGTATTCTGTAATAAACACTCTAAGTTTTTACCTAGTTTTTTATTCATTTTTCCCACAAGGCTGCTTTTAAAGCCTGACCATGGCCTGTCATTACGTTTTCATTTCATGCAGTTCACGCAAAAAGACATAATAATGGATCACGGTGTAATATCAGGGCGTTATGTCAGTAACGGAAACTGGAGAAGTTATACCTACTTCGGGTATGATAAAACAGAGTTGCTATAGATCAGGCACACCAGCTGGCGGTCCAAGCGCCGCATGTGGCTCGTTTAAACTCTTCTGGCGGCCAGAGAACCTTTTCAAACCAAATTGTAAATAAGGTCCAAGGCTCTCAGTTTAAGAACTGAAACGTTCTTCTGGATAGACCGTAAATTCGGTTATGAAATTGCTGAGAGAAACTTCGTATTTTGTGGTATAATTTGTCTCGGTCGTATGTGATCAAGCGATTATCTAACGCCCTAGCTGCGTGACTACACCATTACTTCGACGGCGAGACGGCTGCGCAGGCGAGTTGTATATTGCTTTTAATTGAGAATTATGCTTGGAAGTGGTGGAATGTGTCTCTGAATACGGAAACAATCGAGTTTACATCGGCTGAAAAACAGAAATATTCAACTTAATATTTAGTTATACTTGTATTCACTGAAAAGCAGCTTTTTAAAGAATTCGCCTACATTTAGTTGCAGTGACCTTATTTTTATTTAATTAGATCGCGATTTAAGTAACAAATCCATCAATGTAGAAAGCGAAGTCATCTGATACCAATAAAACGTAAGACAGAAGAAGGATAATTTGCTAGTTCAAATGCTAGATGCACGATGAAGATGACATGGCACACGGCGACGTGTGGGAGGTGAAGTGAAAGGCAACAGGAGAATGGACTGGGTATCCAGCATGCCTCGCGACCGCGGAGCATAACCTCTCCAGCACTGTACAAATGCTTCCAGCTGACCCGCACACCTCGGCTGCTAGTAGTCGACTGAATTGTCGCCCCTGCCAAGTCACATGGACTCGTCTGTTTCGCCGAAAGACCAAATATGGTTTCTGCGCGTGTGCCATCTGATCTTAACTGCTCTGTACCTACTGCTGAGCTCGCAGTGTTTATTTTCTGTTCGGACTCTAAATTTTGTCGTATATTACGAACATTCGGAATTAGTTCCTAAGCATGGAGGTGCTACTGGAAAAGAGGACAGTTTCTGTGAGAGATAATTTATTAAAATCTTGTTTGTATTGTTGCTGATAGACCTCCTACTCTGGCGGATATTAACAAACATTTTATTGATATTGCTGTGTATGAGTTAAATGTGAAGTTATTAATCGACTAAAGCTGTTTAAAATGACCTTTCAAAATGTAGGTATCCACGACTTACATCTTAATAGGTTGTCGCTTTAACGTTATATCATATGGACTTCTAGAATTTAATTTTTGGTAAAAACTAAATATGGGCAATTCAATATTTCGTCTACAATAAGAAAATTTAAAGTGCTAACGTGTAAAATAACGACACGATGATTAATTCCTAAATATTAAAGTTAATTGTGTTCCAGTGAAATTAACGGGACAAGCAATAAAAATATTTCTCTATGCGTCCGCTCTCGGAAAGGCGTGGGCCTAAGTGTTTCCTCTGCCGGCTCGATAATATCTTACGGAAATGACTACAGCCATTACATGTACCAGATTCGAAGCTTGAACACTAGGATAAGTGGTTGGCTAATCGCCGTCGTCTGTAAGCAGAATTGTCGTAGTAAAGTTTGTTACCCTATACTAAGGACGAGGAAGAGAGATTTCGTTGCACATTGCACACAAATTGTCTGGCTTTCTTATTCAAGCAGGCGAAAGCCCTGCGTAAATCTGTACCAAGAAACAAGTTATCACAATGAATAGTTTGTCCTGTGATCAGCGGGGACCCAGCATCAGCGGTACTATTGTCAGCTGCAAAAGAAAGAAATGGAAGTTCGTGTTGTGAGATCAGTGACTTCATGAAGTCGTTGCGTAGCTACTAGCAACGGTTGCTTGTTTTTGTCTGGGACCGGTCTGTTACGACAGGACTTCGGTCCGATTAATTCTTGCGATTACAGTCTGTAGCAAAATGTCGGTGACTATGGATACGCTAATTGTTTTTCCACATCCACATTTCAGTCCCACTGAGTGGTTTAGTCCATGGGTTGGCTTCATTTTATCCGGCCCGCCAACGACGTCTCAGCCTTTTGAATCAATATTCTGTTTCTGATAATGTCACAGCAAATTGGAGAATAGAGTTAAGTGTACATTGTTTCTGAGATTTTTTAACCCTGTTGGCCTTTGAATGTATTCTGATAATAAATAAATATGTGCCGATGTTGTTTTCTGATCTTGTGTATATCTTTGATTTTACTACATCCTCTTGACCCACGAAGCCAAACTTTCCGGCCCGTCTCTAAAAAGGTAGGCTCGAGTACAGTCGTAGCTAATTCACTCACAAAGCACTTCGCATACGTCGGTCTATCATCGGCCTGAATTAGTGAGTCATTCAGTGGTGATAAACGTTGTGAACGGCGAGGCGAGTAGTTTGTAGTGCTGTGATCATTTGCGAGGGAGTGAACTCTTTTCTTCCTTCTTTTGAGAAGGACGGTCCAAGGATCTGTCTGTGACATCCGTCACTATTTTGAGTGGCCCCCAAACGCAGTGTTCACAACATTATATGTATGAAATCAGTTTCCTTAAAACGTTCGAATTTTTGTCTGTCACGTAATTAATTACATGCAGCATAAAAGAGGAAAACATAAACAATTTAATCATGCTTACAATAATTTCAGTCAACAGTTAACACGTGCCTCCTTCTCTGTCGCAAACGTGTGTTATAGTACTGTATTTTGACTAAGTGCTTAACAGAGGATCATTTGTTACCTGCTTCAGTGCTACGTAACTCAGATCTCTGTGACCTTCCTTCAGAGTACGTGTATAGAGTTTGTAGAGTTTTTTGACTTACCCCATGCAGTTTCTTCTCCATAAATTTATTAAGGCCGTATGTTCTTTTGAAAGATTTAGAAAAAATGTTGACAAGCCACTTAAAGTTTTGAAAAAATTTTTGCTGTCCTTGATTCTTGCTAAGCTCTGCTGCAGAACTAAGTTGTGGAATGTGCATAACAGTGTGTGAACAGTGCATTTGGATATGATGAAATAACTTCTGTTTGTAAACCAGTTACATGGCCCTCCATTACCGAAGCTCCATCGTAGGTTTGGCCGACTAATTTTTTGTCGCACTCAGACTCGCTTATCATTTGTTGTACGGGCTTAAATAAACCATCGGATGTTCCGTCAGAGCTAACATTAGTGAAGCCTAAAAAGTTTTCGCAGATTTTGCTGTCACTTAAGCAGCGCAAAACTCTCCAAAGCTGAGATTTGCATTGAATGTCTGATGTTTAGTCTAGCATGATTGAAAGGAATTTAGCAGCTTGAACTTCTTTTTTTGTTTCTTCTTTGACGACTATTGACCCAACTTTTAAGAAATCATTCTGAATAGTTGTAGAAGTGCTTCGACAAACTGTGGCTGAATCCAGATGATTTTTCAAGAAGTGGGTCATGATTTTTCAATACAGTGAGAAATTCCACGAATTTCCTTTGTGTACAGATGTGGACGAATCATCATGGCCCCGGAAGGGGAGTTCCTGGTTAGCTACATAACACAGCGTCAATAAACCGACGTAATACTAATCTGTTCTTCTTGGCTTGTTAGCTATGCGTGGTGACGTCGTTTCCGCGCAGAGCGTCAAGGAGTAGGTCAACCCTTTGTTGTTGTCCAAAGAATTTTAACTGTAGATAACTGTGCACATGAGTTTGTGATTTTGAGTGTGTTTGCTGCGCACTTGACAAGCGATTTAAATATGAGAAGCCCTGTTTATTCCATACTTCATATTTATTAGAAAAAAGTAAACAGGTCCAACAACGACGTTTGTTTGTTGTTTCATATCCTGCTAAGCAGTCAAAATTGTCATACTGAGAGATGCAAAAATACCATGTATATTGTTCTGCATTAGTTTTATATGAGTTATTAAATTGGGTAATGGTGGAATAGGTCGACCCTTATTCGCTTACCGTGTAGCGGACGCACACAAAATGGATTATCTAATAGTTCTTTAATAGTTTTATTTTAAACCATTTTAATCAGTCTTAAAGCACTGTGGAATGATGAAGGGAGACAGCATACTATGTAAATACGAATATGATGTGAAATACCGTAAGAAATAATAAAAGGATAGCAACACGATAATGTTTTCGTTGCGCGACACACACACGAATCTCCAACAACAAACTTACAAACTGGTCAAGCTGTGCTTACTAGAGGCAGCCCGCCCTTAGTTATCCGGGACTGCACTGTCCACCACGCCGCACGGCTGCGCCGCCCGCTATAATAATGCGTATGCGGCGTGCGGAGTCGGTTCAGCACAGCTCGCGCCTCAGAGTGCAGGTGCACCGAAGTTCAACGGAAGCATGGCAGAACGGCGTGGAGGTACCAGCTCGCCCGCACAATTAAATCATGTGTTTATAAACACATATTGGGGATGAACTTACCTCGATCGGGCGCCGCTCACCAAGCACACGTACAGTAGACGCCCCCAATGAATACATGCTGCAGTGAACTTACGCAACCAAGACGTAACCATGGTTCAGATCGACGACATCCGTAGACAGTCGTGTTATATTGTAATCTGTGACATGTCGGGCTGTACCATATTTTTCCATATTGTCATAAACGGCATAATTTTTTGAAAAAATTATTGAACATGAGATGTGTTTTGATTTTCTCTACAACATTTGTGTGAAACGTTTCTCATTCTAAGAAGACTTCAGCGAGATGTTATCATGAATGTGCATATGACGGAATTCTGACGTCAGGAGCAAACCGGTAAATTTGACTGTATCTGCATGTCAGGCTATTGAGACGATGGTGTAATTGTTATCTCCCCCTCGTGCTGACAGTCCTCGCGTTCCACTGTACACGATGACAGTCGTCTAAAAAAATGTAATGTTTATGGGCAAGAGACTGCTTTAGCAGCCTTCTGACATGGAATCAGGTTCGAATTTTCTGTGATGACACATATCTTTAGGCATTATCCTTGCGCGGGTGTTTACACTGAAAACACCTTGTGGGCCTTGCTGTCAATATGCGGGCTATCACCATACTCACGTCATTAATAATGTCATCATTTATCAATATTTTATTCTCTCATGCATTGCTAGTAACCTATTACAAAACAAAGCAGACCCAATAAATAAAATGTGAGATATTTAGAGTAGGAAATAACGCATTTTGTGTTTGGAGTATATTGGAGTACGAATTTTCGTGTTTCTTATTATTAGTGAGTTTGCTATGCGGTCAGGACTGACATTTGCTGTGATTTATGCTTGAAAAGATCTCATGATCCACTTTTTGCGCCCTTCATCATCGATCTATCCACATACATGAATTCACAGTTGAATGTATGAAGATCTCTGACACTGCGTTCCTGTGCTTTGCCATACTGAATATTCGGTCACTTTTGTTTTTATTAACTACGCTAATGCAGTATTTCTGGAGCTTGTCTGCACGGCGCCTCCCTAACATATAGGCTATCGCAGTTACTTCCATGACGACAGATTATCTTAACTTTTCATTCGGCGCCATGACAATATATGTTTTACTCACAAAACCAACATATGCACACACAGTAGACACAACGGTATAATTTCTATCCCTCCTACATATTTCAGCGATTACATCACCATCATCAGGGCGCATAAGACGCCAAATTATTTAAAACATGTTAAAATATATTACAATTGCAGTAGTAATATGCATTTGTATTGTAGAGATATGCGCAGCAATGTTTGTATGATGTCCGATACAGTAAAACCCAATAAAATGTCACATGCATAGTTAAAAGTCTATTTGAAATACATCTTTTGGAATAAATCCTGTGTAAGTTTTGCAAATTCAAATATTTCGGAACGACATCAACAAATCAAAATCGTATGCATGAATAACTCTAGAGTCGATTAAATTTAAGGGAGTATTGGCTACCGTTCGGTCCAGGATGTGTTGTCTTCTCATGCGCCATTTAAAATAAAAAACTGATGTATAAAGAATTATAATTTTTCTGCTGTTTTATGTGGGCACGGAACTTGATGTCTCACGGCAAGGGAAGGAAGTGGGCTGATAATATTCGAAAATGGGGTGATGAGGAAGACACTTTGGTCGAAGAGGAAGGAAGTGACAGGAGGCTGGATAAAACGTCATAAGAAGGAGCTTCATGTTTTGTGTTACTCACCACATATTATTAAGGTAATCAAATCAAAGAGGATTAGATGGGCTGACCATGTGCCACGCATGTGTGAGAAGAGACTATATGTTTCGGCAGGGAGACTGAAAAAATAAAAACACTTTGAAGACCAAGGCGTAGAGGGGTTCATAATATTGTAATGGACATTAAAGAAAGGTGGTGGAAGTGCTTGGACTGGATTTATCTGTCTGAGGATAGGGACAAGCGGCGTGCTCTTGTGACTTTGGTAGTGAACTTCGGGTTCCGTAAAGTGCTTCGAATTTCTTGACTAGATGAGGAACTGGTAACTTCTCAAAAAGTGACTCAGCCTTATTTAGATAGATAGTTTCTAAAGGTCTAAATGAGTATGAGGCGTAACATAATTGTAACCTCGGAAATGCCTTAAATCACAAAGAACAAACAGTTCCAAACAGAAGCCTTAAAGCCTGCTTTCCTGTTGTATAGATCTCTAGTTGCAGGTTACATGTCCATTAGTGTACTTACCGTTGTTTCATTTTATTTTTTGAGAACCTATTATTTATGGAGTACATATTAAAAATTAGACGAAAGGGATATTAGGCCCTACTTACTTAGAGAAATTTGATGTTATTATTTACTTGTAATTTTTTAAAGAACCTGTCAGTAATTCAGAATACATGGCGTAGGGTGTTTGGATGATTGGGTGAATGATTAATTGGATAGGCTGTGAAGTGTAGAGGTCCTGGCTTAATTTAAGTGCTGTCCCGGCAATTTTTCGGAGGAACTGACGGAAGCCACAAAAAGCCGCAGTCAGGATAGTTGGTGTTTTACCTGCAGCTCACACCGCGCAGCTCCCGAATGCAAGTGAGACGCGCTGCCGCTTGACTTGAGTGTGGAGAGGACAAGAGTGGCAAAGAAACATCGGCACAGCAGAGCTGCAGAAGACTTCTGTCCTGTTGCCACACTTTGTGGATTGTGATTGAATTTACATCAATGCATATCAGTTCAACATGTCGTGGTTCAACATGTGTTGCGGCACAGGGGTTGAGAAACACAGTTATGTGAGTGCGGGATGAGAGTCATGTTTTAATCACGCGAGGAAATTAGAAGCTGTCTCCAGCGGAAATAGAGTGATATGAAAGCGTGGCTTTATTGCTTGTGAATATGACGTCTGTGAGAATGTAATAGAAGCGTGCGTTATGTCCAGGTTTTGTATTAATGAACGAAAGAGAGCGATGATTAGGACAGATGCTGGTATTCATCAGACCGTTTCACATGTTCACGTACGTCATTGCTGCACTCAGGGTCAGAATGTTTGGAAAAGAACGCAATGAAGATTAACTGAAATATGTTTTTTAATTCTTCTCTCATTTTTTCTTCTTCATCTGCCACTGATTAAGCCTTTCGGACTGTCCCCATTCAAAATTAATCTCAAACATTAATTAGAGGAGCCGGTATATCTCAGTCCGTTCAATGACTAGACTACGAGCTGAGCGACCAAAGGATTAGAGTTTAATTCCCGGCAGGGCGAGAGATTTTTCTCTTTTATAGGTCGTCCAGACCGGTTCTGGGGCCAACGGGTAAAGCGGCCATGGCCTGAAGCTGATCAGCCACCTCCAACGACTGCTGACGATAACAGTGCGTGGAGGTATACTCGCATCCTCCACATTTCTTCATGGCGTGGTGCTTAATTTAGCGCGGGCAATTTGCCTTTACTTGTTTTACAGCACATAACTGAACATTTAGGTAGCGTTATTATAACAGGGTTAACAAAGGGAGCTTTTGAGGTGAAAAATGTAGTGATGTATAAATGTATACTACATGACATATTAGTAGAATAACCTCTGTGGATTCAAATGTTTAAGGGACTCGAACAGGAGAGAAGTTAGAAAAATAAAACAAATGTGCAGTAACTAGAAAATGGAAAAATGACATCCACAGATGGATCTATGTATGTTGTGTTATACATTTATTATTTATTAATGGTTTATTTAACGACGTTTCCTGTGTCTCAGACTACGCATAGTGTGTTGTGATGATGAATTCGAAAGGATGGGTATAGGGACTAGGCTACGTACTGGGCGATTCGAGGTTCGAATTCCGGGAAGAGCAAGACATTTTCTCTTATTCAGAACGTCGAGACCCGCTCTGGAGCTCAACCAGTCCGCTATTCAGTGGGTACGGGGACTCTGTTCCGGAGTTAAAGCGGCCGGGGCATGAAGTTGATTATGCACCTCCATCTACTGTCGAAGTTTTGTATTGGTGGAACTTCACCTCTGCGCACCTTGTATGCCTTCGTGGCATGGACAGGGACAAATATTTTTAGTTGGCAAGGTTGTGAAAGGAAACGGACATAGCGTACTGAAATCATGCAAAATATTAATGAACTAGTGGTAATATCTAGCAGTGAGATGTTGGCCTGAGGTGACAGTACTCGAAAGAACGGTGTTATAAATGAACCATAAGATATTTTGTTGAATGTGAATTATTATACGCAAGAATACACACACACACACACACACACACACACACGAGTCTAACTCAAGGGCCTGCATAAGTTTAAGGGAGTGCAGTATAAGGAAGATATGGAAGTAATATGCAAGCTCTAGATGGAATTGGTGAAGTCAGGTCATGGAATGTGGCATGGTATTACAATGATTGGCGTCGAAGGTTTAGAGGTAGGCCTGGCAGAGAATGGAAGACAATTTGGAGGCTGGTACAGTCACTAAACCCGGTACATGACGGAAAATTTTCTACTTTTACGCTTTTGGTTAGCTGTACGATTAGACCTACAACTTAACTAGTAAGATGGTTATGAGGTAGGAATTGGAAACGTTGCAGAATGGAACTGTACTTCTGCTATTTATCTGTAAGGACTAAGGTAGGCGGTCTGACCGGAATTCGATCCTGTGACCTTTTCCAAGGATCGCAATCTTCTGAAATGAGGCACGCATATGTTTAAAGTATAGGCCTATGCACTGGTTTGCAAACTGTGCTTTTAGAATGCAAATGGTGTGTTTTAACATGATGTTTGGAGTAATGTGGCCTTCTATAATTTATTTGAACATCAGATAAAAGGCTATGCCATGCTCTTTTGTTTCTCGTGCCATCTTTAAGGATCAAAAGCTGCCTGTCTGCAGCCCACCAGGAAGGTAGCATCAGTATCCGTGAAATCGTTTAATCTTTGTTGCTGAAGTTCTGACAATGTACATGCGAGCTGAGCGTAATTGCGTTTGGCAGGCATTGTGTAAACAATCCGATGGCACCTTGTACTTGTCAGAATGAAGTGCCAAGTATAGAAACGAGAACAAAGTAAAACCATCGCAGCTTCACGTCAAGTGAACTTCACTGTAACAGCCAATGTCTCGCAACAATATCGGAAGGCAGACCTGGTCTCGTCCTTCTTTGATCCTTGGGCCATCTGCATGCATCCTGCAAAGCTAAGTTATCGCTAGTACTTTCCTTTTGGTTGGGTAATTGATTTAGTCAGTCGACTCAAGTATGTTTTCTTAACATAGGGAGTGTCTCAAGCAACTATACGAGTACAAATATTAGTAGATGAGATCTACACACATTTCTTTGTGGAACCAAAATGTGTAACGTACTTTATGTAGTGTGACATTCGTTCACAAGATGGCGTTAATCGTATGAACACCACTGCTAGTTTCGTTTCGTAGTCCTTCCTTCTTCTACCTACTCACAGTAGGTGTCGAGGTTGTTTATTTTCACTTGATCACGCTCAAGACACACCACAGTCAGTAGGACTCATCTGGACGAGGGATTGGCCCGTCGCAGAGACCTCTACCTGACAACAAAAACACTGTACAAGAGACAAACATCCATGCCCCCGGTGGGATTCGAACCCACGATCCCAGCAAGCGCTTGGCCGAAGACCTGCGCCTTAGACCGTGCGGCCAACCAGTGCTAGTTACGCAGTTTAACTGCTGTAAAACAAACTAGCGGCGGAGGGCTTGCCCTTCGAGCAATGCATGGAAATTTTGAAGTGGTACTGGAGACTTGAGAATGTGCGCGAAGTCCAAAGGCAGTGGCGGCGTGAATTTCCAACCGAACCTCCAACACGAGTAACAACTGGACGCATTTGTGACAAATTTGGGGCCGAATGTAGCCAAAATGTGTATAAGCCACTACCTGGGAGGCCCCGCACAACAGTTAGTCCTGCCTGTCCTGCTGTGGTGTTGCAACAATTCCCACGATCACCAAACAATCCGTTAAGATTATGTGCTCGTGAGTCAGCAATCCCAATACACAACTTGTTTGACGATTGCCACTCATTTGTCGGCCGAATTCAGGAGTGCCTGTGTGTTAACGGTAAACATTTCGAACACTTGTCCTAATTCAACATGTGTCACAAACCCTTATTTCTGCGTACACCAAAAATGGACCTCTAGTACTTTACGTAAGGAGTATGTTTTTATACAAGTTTTATACAAGTTTTTTGTACATTAAAGTGTGTACGTATACGTTTCTGAGCCATTCTGTACAGCTTGATGTATTTATTTCTGTGTGGCGCACCGTAGTGACTGTACAGTCAAACGGTAAATTTGGTGGACGTTGGTAAGTCTAATATGTAATTGTCAGTAGTGTGATGTCATGTTGTTATAACTCCTTTTATCTGTAACAGCGGTAGTATTGCAACTGACAGAACTTGTTGGACTGATCACAACACCGCTGCAACAATCTTAACTGTATTAATGGCATGTTTATAGAGCTCAGTGGGAAGGCGTTTGCGAGGAATGAATTGGAGAGATTTTGGGAGAAAGTTTTTGCACCTTATTTTAAGATCCTGTCCCAGTACTTACCCAGAAGGATTGGGGGGGGGGGGGGATGTCACGGAAATCTTTAGGTTACTAGACGTTCCGGTCACCAATGGACTCCTCGAATCTGCAGCAGGAGTGCTAAGGACTCAGCAGCGACTGTCCTTGTACGTTATCAATGTTATGCTGTCTGCGTTTCGGTGAGGTTCGAAACATATAGGCAGAGTAACAGGGACCCTACATTGCACAATGCCTAGAATAAGCCTGTACTTGTGTTGCAGCCTGCATGCAGTGAGCTACACGCTGTACTCACATTCCTAACTACAGAGTGTTCATAAAGTCACTGTGATAGTGCTACTACCACGATAGTTATGTAGTAATGTTAAGACCTAGCAAAACTGGCAGAGCGTGGTGATTTAGCCCCGCAACTGACAATAGTAACAATATGCAAATCGAGAGCAAAACACCAATTGCGTGTTGTGTGCAATTATTTTTATGTATAATGCTGTATTATGTGCTGTGTGTTTAACTGCACAGTCACTTTCCTAACGCTCTGTTCTTTAATTCGTCTACAGCTTGAACATCACCGCACACCTTCTCTATCCCTTTCCACACTCGTTCTCTGAAAGGTCACATAGCGACACCATGCGGGAAGATGGGAAGAGTTACTTTCAGGGCAAACGCTTACATTTGCATTTTGTATTCGGCTGAGGCTCACCGAGTTTGAAGACATCCATGTTGTCGTGAACAGTGACGTAGCTGTGATTTTTTGGCATCCGGGGCGAGTAATCGCTATGACCGCCCCCAGCAGAAATCAGGAACTTAAAAAGTAACAATTATTTGTTGGATTTCCTGTTATTTTTCTCACTTTTTGGATGTTGAACGCAGAAAATAAAATTTTTCTTTTAAAGTATCCCTTTTGCTGCGCCATGGACTCTGCTGCCCGGTGCGGCCGCACCACTCGCTCTCCTTCCCCGTCTCCCAGCTGCGCCACTGGCCGTGAACACGTTATACACCATCATGTGCGAACTATAGTCTTTTCAAACAGATTACCTGCACATTATGTTCTTCCACTTCTAATTTATTGTAATAATGTTTCTTAGTCCTTAATGCTCGCGTTCTTTGTAACATGTAAAGGTAAAGTTATGCATGTGATTCATCAAGCACTACACCATGATGGCGTATGGTGGAGCAGGAGTATAGCTCAGTGCATTCTGAACCTCGGCACTAGATAAAGTGGGTGGTCAGCTTCTGGCCTCTGCCGCTTTGCCCGGGAACCAGTTAGCTAGGAAGGTTCAGTGGGCCTCAGAGCCTGCTTGGACACTGCAGGTCAGAAAAGTCTCCTGTTTCTGTTCAGAAGCGAACCCCCTTCTCTCGGTCAGCAAGCCGTTATCTCACTGGACCAACAGGTTATCCCGCGTTTCTTTAGGTTACATGGGTGTAATAATAATAATAGTGATGATGATGATGATGATAATAATAATAATAATATAATAATAATAATAAAGTGACATGATAGAGTGTGGGCTCAATTACACTTCAACATGTGTAAGGAACTAGGGGTAAAATTAGACAGTGAACTCTGGTATGAACATGTACCAAAATCAGTAGAAACAAGTCAAGTGGGCAAGGTAACCATATGATGGAATCAACAAGTGCAAACCGACAGAACCATCCCCAACAATAAACCAGACATCATAATCCGGGATAATGAAAAAGGAACATGTATGCTAATTGACATAGCAATCCCGGGAGACAGAAATGTGATAAAGAAAGAAGCTGAGAAGATTTTAAAATATAAAGACCTCATAATAGAAATCCAGCGCATGTGGAATGTAAAAGCAAAGGTGACGCCAGTTATAATAGGAGCAACTGGAACCATTTCAAAATCCTTCAGAAAATACTTGAGCAGCATACCAGGAAAGCACGATATCAAGGAACTACAGAAAACAGCTATATTGGGCACAGCACACATACTGCGGAAAGTGCTGATGTAGAAGCACAAAAGAGTTTAATATTGAAGACAGCGTTATATGCACCGTTAAAAGTACGCGCGGAATAGCTGCGACACTGTGTACCCAAGAAACATGGTTTGTTTCAGGTATATAAGTGTGAATACCCTGCATAAAAGAGATGATGATGATGATGATGATGATAATTCAGGATGACATTTGGGATTGAAAAGTGCAAAACATTAAGTAGTGTAAAAAGGAAATTAGAACTGAGAAATTTCGCAACAGAGGAAGACGACACTATGATAGCCATGAAAAAGGAAGATATATACAAATACTTGGGCCACATGCAAACTAAGCAAATTAGACACGCACAAATGAAACAACGGCTAGGCGATGAATACCTACAGCGCACAAAAAGCATATTAAAGACAAAGTTAAATGGGAAAAATACGTTTAAAGCTATAAATACTTACGCAATTCCAGTAGAAACTTTCAGTTTCGGAATAGCAAAATGGACACCTACAGACCTAGAGAACCTCCAAATTAAAACGAGAGCGCTACTTACAAGATACAGAATTCACCACCTCCGCGCCGCAAAGGAAAGACTCACTCCACCACGGCAAATAGGAGGAAGAGGGATGATTGATATAACTCGGCTACATGATAAGCAGGTGACGTTACTTCAGACATATTTCTTAAACAAACAGACATCATCACCTCTCCATGCTGCAGCAGCAAAAGCAGACAATAAATACACACCACTGGATTTACTACACGCAAATGAAAATGAACTCACCACAGACGAAGAATACAACAACAAAGTCAGAAGACAGTGGTCCCAGAAAGCCTTACACGGCCGACACCCGCATGACCTTAGCCAAGAACATGTAGACAAAGAAGCGTCGAACAAATGGCTGACAAATGCAGACCTCTTCGCCGAAACAGAGGGCTTTTTAACAGCAATACAGGACCAAGTAATACTAACAAGAAACTACAAGAAACATATTTTGAAGCAGCCAAACATCGACGAGATGTGTAGAAGATGTGGAAAGGAACCGGAGACGATCCAGCACATTACTGCAGCATGTGAACAGCTAGCACCTGCCGATTATATAAAAAGACATGATGAAGTAGCAAAAGTTATACACCAGAAACTGGCAGAAGCAGTTGAACTAATTGAAGACAAATGCCCATACTATAGGTACAAACCAGCAGACGTGCTGGAGAACGACAACTTCAAACTGTACTGGAACCGCAGCATTATTACGCATACAACAATACCTTTCAACCGACGTGACATAACTCTCACGAACAGGAAAACAAAAAATACCTTCCTAATAGACATAGCTATTCCAAATACACAAATCTCGCCAAAACAATCCCCGAAAAACAAAACAAATACCAAGAACTGGCGAACGAAATACGTGTTATTTGGAAGCAGGATGCAGTACAAGTGGTCCCGATAGTAATTTCAGCTACGGGAATAATTCCAAAGTCACTGTCACAAAGTTTAAAGAGACTTAACCTGCACCCAAACACATATATACAAATGCAAAAGTGATAATTCTTGGCACATGTTCAATTGTAAGAAATTTCCTAAGCTACACATAAGACCACCGAGCCTAATCCTGTTGATGATGCATCCCAGGATAGGTGAATATTTCTCAGCTAAAGCTGAGAAGTGAGAAATTCGGATAATAATAATAATAATAATCACGTAGAAGTTGTAGGTTTGCGGATGAGCAGAGGCCTGTATGTCCAGGAGGCACATTGCGTTGTGTTTCGTATCTTCTTATGTGGCTGCACTGTGGTAATTTATTTGGTGGGCGTGACGTATATTCTGTAAATTGTTGCATGACCATCAAACCCTTACATTTATGGGTTTTTTATGTGTGCGATCGCAGGTCGTTACACCAGATGGTTTGGAATACGCTACTTACTCTGCACACCACTCTCGCCATTGAATGTAGAATCTTGAAATTTTTCATGATGAGTTTGATTGTAGTGCCTGCAGTAACGAGGAACTTAATGACCTGTATTCGTCACCAAATATTATTCGGGTAATCAAATCTAGAAGACTGAGATGGGCGGGGCATGTAGCACGTATGGGTGAAAAGAGGGGTGCATACAGGATTTTGGTGCGGAGACCTGAGGGAAGGCGGCCACTTGGGAAATCCAGGCGTAGATGGGAGGATCATATTAAAATGGATCTTGAAGAAGTGGGATGGGGGCATTGACTGGATTGAGCTGGCTGAGGATAGGGACAGGTGGCGGTCTCTTGTGAATGTGCTGATCAACCTCCGGGTTCTATAAAATTCGGGGAATTTCTTGACCTAGCTGAGAAACTGTTAGCTTCTCAAGAAGGCCTCTGCTCCATAGAGTTAGTTAGTTAGTTAGTTAGTTAGTTAGTTAGTTAGTTAGTTAGTTAGTCAGTCAGTCAGTCAGTCAGTCAGTTAGTTAGTTAGTCAGTTAGTTAGTTAGTCAGTCAGTCAGTCAGTTAGTTTACTGCCTGCAGTGTTAAAGCACACGTGTCTGAACCACGTGGCTATTCTGATCTGAAGTCTGAATCACATGCAAGACTTGGATGTTGGCCAACATATATGCATTCTTTAGTGGTGTTTGGCTTCTAATGCCTGCCTCTAAAAATTGTTGCTGGCATAAAGTGCTTTAAAATTTCAACCAGAATTTGTTACGGTTGTCAACCTTAGTACATTACTACTGAATTGGGAACATAAAATACACACGAGAATACAGTTTCCCTGTAAGTACAACTTTTCAATCGACACAAACTCACTTCGTCAGAAATACCGGCAACTAAACGCAATAATTTTGTTCTGAAAAAAGCAACTACATTTATACTACCATAGTAATTCGATAGGATAATAGTGTTCCGTAATCAAGGCTTATTTTTAGAGGTACCTTATGAACTTCCCTCCATCAAGATGGCTACTGCAGTACAGACTCAAAAATCGTACACTTCCATTTACGTATATTGCTGCTGTTCATAACTACGTAGTAGTCGTATACGCAAAATATTCACTGCTAACATATGTAAGGACAGAATAGCAAGCCTTAACCCTATGTATGTTAGGCATTAAGTGAAAGATATCTGGTGTTGCGTCAAATAAAACAGCAGAAGAGGCCAATAAAAAATAAGGGGGGGGAGAAGATAGCAGAATTACAAGCTGATTATCTCGTTCTAGTTTAAACGCCCGAGGTTGTTAGCATGACTACCACACTGCGTGTTTAAAGCCTTAAAATATCTCTCAGTAACTTTAGGAATGAATATAATACGAATTTATTATTTACTCTACTAAACGATGCTCTTTCACGTGCAGATGTTATACGGCTTTACATGGTGTGATAAGGTGACTCCGAATTGTCAACTGTTAAGGATTTGAAAGTAGGCGATCGAAGATTCTTTGAGCGTGCTGCCGTGGAACTAGCTTAGAGTGACTGCACACAACCACGGAAATCTTCAGCCGAGATTGGAGCTGGGTGCGTGCCGAGTGCAAGTTTAGAGCGTTAATGCTGCAGTAACCTGTACGGTAGCATAGGAAGGAGAAACGGGAGTACTTAGTGCTTATATACAGGATCATCTTTACTTTTTTGAGATAGAGGAGTGAATATGCCAAAAATATTCTGCACATGTTATTCTTATGGCGGTACTTTTCTACGGAAGCCAGTTCGAATCTTGAAACGTAGCTCCATAAGGTAGCGTGGTCTTCTCATTTTCAGATTTTAAGATGCAATAAAATGTTTTTTGCGCAATTTGCAGACACGTTTTGTGAAACAGGAGTGTGGCGTGTCACGTATGCAGCCACAGCGTTTCAGGATCTGACCGTAAAAATGATCCGACATTGTAAGGTAATAACCTAGATTAGTGGTGTTCGGGAGCAAAACACTGAGGAGCATTTTTGATATTAGCCTATTCACAATGCGCACTTAAAATAATACTTTATTCTCACTTCTGTTACTATTATATTGTTTTAATATCAATTCACAGAGTAGTCAAAAGTCCCATACTACAATACCATTCGTTTTAGTTCGCGTGGAATACTCCTCATGTGTCCGCTTCTACCTAATAGAATTCCAGACATCAAGATTCATAACTTAAATAGTTTAACCTACTTTCAATCTTATTTCTTATTTTAGACATGTTTATTTGATGTGATTCTACCCGAAGGTTTTCCATAATGGATCGAAACATGTTGGATATATAATGTTTCAAATATAAAACTGTTTATTGAACTACTGTGCATTTTGTTGGATATTCTGTTATAGTTTACTGAGGAGAATGTTTGGCCCTAAAATGGAGGAAGTAATTGGAGGACCAAAAATTGCATTATAAATACCGTCATCTTTTAGTCGTGTGACAAAATATTGCTTCGGTGACTCAATAAAGTAGGAGAGGTGGTAGGTAGAACTTATAGCAAGAACACGATAAATGTGGGATGCCTAAAAGTGCACAGGAGAAGAAGCCATTTGGGAGACCTGTGTATAGGCGGAAGTGTAGATTGAAATGGACCTTACAGAAACAATGTGTGTAGACGCAGATTGAATTCAGCTGACTCAAAGCAGGTTCCAACGACGTGTTCGTGTGAACACGATTATTAAGTTCCCTATCCAATTAAAACAGGAAATTTCTTTTGAGGTTTGTGAGTCTCATGACGGTAAAAGGAAGATGGGTGTACTACGTTCCTCCGAAATGTTGATGCTTGTTCACAAAACTATACCGCCTCACGCTGCACAGTGATCCCCTTCTGGACATTTATTATTACGTAATCGTAAGTAACCATCAACGTACCATGGGAAACCCTGCTTCTTGGAATTCGTGTGATTAACTTAGGAATTTTCCTGAGCCAAGTTTCAGTTTTAAGAACGCCTGTATGCTTCTTCCCACCCGCCCATAAACTGATTCCGTTAGCGATTGTAGCTACGTAGAGAAGGAAACAAACATGCGTATGTGATAAATGTGAAGAGCACGGTGTTCAGATAAACCGGCAGGTCATTCTGTTGCTTCAAACTTGCAGCTCCATATCTTCGACTAACCTGCTGCACAGTCTACCCTGACAAAACTGCAGCACAACCGGTCTGTACCACGACGAGGTCAACAAGATCGTTCCATTTCTAGTTCCTGGCGGGTTCCGTGCAGGAATCAGCTTCATCCCGTTATTTCCCGCGCTCTGATGTATCCACATAACCTGTTTTTTAAAGAATTCGTTTTATTAACGAATTATATTTTTTGTTGCTTATTATGACTTCTTATGAACTGTTTATACGATAGGTCACGACTGAGGAGAAGCCCATTATGTATAATTGTGTGCATGTAATCATGAAATAGAAAGCAAAACACGCGTGCAATCCGTCTGAAGTCTTGTGCAATAAGTGACTGTGTGTTTTTTTCCTTGCATCCCTGTATAAAGTTTCGGCTTTCCTTTCTGCTTGAGAACGGTCCCGCTTTCGCACTCAATATTTACTGTTTGTGTGTCTTTAAATTTGAAATATTCTTTATGAAATGACGCCACGCAAGTGGGTCCCATAGATCGACACCCCTCCTTATATTTCTCCAACAGTGACGCTTTGCCTTCCAGCCTAATTCTCTACATTATATTCCTCTCCCGTTTAGCCATTCGATTCTCAGGAATGTTGGTAACGATAACCAAATGCCTGGTAGGTACTCAGGCGTTAGAGATATTTTGTCTGTTGTGGCATCCAACTTTTATTACTCTTTCCGCAACACCCTTACCAATGGACCCCTTCCTCTTCCACACCGCCACAAAATATCTCCGTCAGATCCACTGTAAATTTATCCTTCTTTATGCGTCTTGATCACCTTGGGAAATTAATTTGGAAAGTATGTTTGTGTTTGTAGATATACGACTGATTATCAAATGGCATAGTGGCCGGGGGAGGCAGGGCAGAGCTAGTTCTCGCCACCGCGATCTAGTCGGTTCTCGGACTCGGTCGGCCTCATTCATGTGCATTATTTACGCGGAGTCTTTTGCCCGCTGTGAAGCTGATCACTAACACCTCCATCTGGTACACAGGTTAAGAATGCGTGGAACTGTGCACTAGTTCCCTTTATGTTTTCATGGTTTGGTGCTTAATAGACACAGATACAAATTAGTTACTTTAAATATTGCTGCCTTCTGGAATATGGTGCCGTATAATCTAGTAGCTGGTTACGAGCGATTTGGAGGAAAGTAGCCCCACTCCTTTTACCTTTTACCCTAAAGATGGAGCCATCAGGCGCCCCTGAAACATTGGTAACGAACTACCAGACTACGTGGCGTCACATCAGAGAAGCCAGCAGTCTTCATATTTACGCGTTGTGTGAACATCAAATCTTAAGTACCTTGTTTACTTTACAATATTATCCTACCCTTATTACTAATTACAAATGTGTAGGCCTCTGTCGATTCTGCCACCGTTAGTAGGCATCAGAATTTTGTAAATATGTGAGCTACGTCATATTCAACTAATATAAGCGTGCTTCGTTGAATGCACGGATATAATCACAATGTAGTAGGCGTATATTAAAACGGAATTTACATAATTAAATTGCTTCAGGAGATGATGCATTCTGTATGTTATTTGGCAGTTTTGTATATTGTTCTGCTGCCTAGTTCCATTTTTTCGCTATATTGATTACATTTCAGTTAACTGTGTGGTTGAAATATAGATACAAACATAGTTCGGTTCACAATAGAATAGATTTACAGGGTCTTTTTTCTGTAGTGTGGTTTAAATCTGTGTCGAAATATGGTCGAGCAGCCTGTGCGGATTTATGTCATGTGACCCTTCCTATGTGTATAGAATTTTTGTATCGTGTCATCGGCACTGAAGAATGAGCACATTAGGTGTCATTATGTTACGTGTTTTAAAGACTGATTTCGAAGCAGTGCTATAAGAAATTTAGAATGAATTATCCGTGAAATATCTCGCGTTTTCCACTCATGTTTGAATAATTTGTTTTCAGTGAAAAATGAATTACGTTTGAAGAACCAGTTCTTGATTTACCAACTTGTTATTAGTGCCATTTGGTGATAAATATAACGTAATTACTTAATTTGATTTTCACTGATAAACGTTTCCAAATTAAGTTGTAAATTTGTTTCTGTGTTTAATTAAACACCCCGCCATGAAGGCGCTGGGAGGAGTGGACGTATAAAGCCACGCATTCTTAACATCAGCACTACTTGGAGGTGAGTAGTCAGCTTTAGGCCCCGGCTGGTTGGGCTCTGGGTGCTTTAGAGGAGAGAAAAATATCTTGACGTTGTCGAGAATTGAGTGACCGTTTCTTGATCTCCAGCCCATAACATAGCGAGTATACTGAAGTAGTTACAGGAGAATCATAAAGCTTTACGTATTCTGTTATGTTTGACTTACTGCTTGACTGTCTATTGAGAATAAAATGACCATCTTGGCAACTACGGCTGCTGATGCCAATATGCCTGCTTCGTGAAAAAGACAGTAATAATCAGTGGCCTATCTGTGATAACGCTGTATCAACTGCAACGGTTGTAGGCCTGTATTTTTGAATGAGAAGTGGGAGGTCGGTTGTGCAATGTAGTGAATGGGGAAAATATGGCAGCGAAGCGGTTGTTTGCCTTCTGTTCTGAGTCTCCCTGGAGGACCTGTGGAAAATCACAAAAAAATGAGGCTGTATAGCTGGGAGCCCAGGCCGAGGTTTCAACCGGGATTACTGTCAATGTGCTGCAGCGTACCTAAGCGCTATGTCGCGAAGGCGTATAGAAGCGTGGAGATAACAAAGTGATTGAAGTATTAAATGGAGGTGAGGGTTAAGGATGTTTCCACTTTGTAACATCCGTTGGGCCTGTCCACTGTTCGCATGGTATTCGCGGCCGCGTAATGCAAAGAGTGAACGCTATTTCCAGCCGCAACACTGGGGGCTGTGGTTAGTTACTTTATTGACTGAGGTGTTGGCTTAATTAGTACTGTAGGGCCGTGCCGTGGCTCAGGTGGTTATTCGCCGGCTTCTCACCACGGATACCCCGGTTTAATTCCAGGCCAGTGCGTGTGGGATTTGTGGTGGACAAAGTGGCAGGGGAACAGGGTTTTCTCCAAGTACTTTAGTTTTCCCTGTGATAACTATTCCTTCAATGCTTCATACTCATCTATTCAGCACAGACGCTACATAAACTTAGCAACCAGCAGCGTCGTTAAGTGGCACTCTTAAAATTGCTGATATAGACCTACCTATTTTAAAAATAAGGATCTCAGTACTGTGTATTTTCACTTTTCCAAGTGAATGCGTCATCTGCATTGTTAGATATCTCCGTCGGCGTTAACAAAATTCGCCTTAAGGCTTGGTCGGAGAAATGGAAGAGTTTATAGAGTAATGCATAAAATATTAGATTTTCTTCCCTTTGAATGTTAACGGGATTTCAAACTTGAACATCGCTGCAGATTTTGCTTTGTTTGATTTAGAAATCCAGTTGGTATAACTGAATTTGCTGTTTTTGTAGTTCGTGCACTTCCCTTGCCGCACATCCGAAAGTTTTCGAACAGTTACTTTGAAGCATTCGCTCCGTCCTTCCATCGAGCCTGAATAATCCGAGTCCACTTTTAGCCCTTTCATTTTGTATTGTGTAGTAACGTTCCCTCTGTCTCTCTCTCATAAATATAACCCTAAGTGATGAAATTCCGTTTCTATTGTGTCCTCGCCTATCCAGTCATATCTACATCTACGGGTACGGACGCCAGGTGACAGTGATTGTCAGAAGTACTGTCCTTATGAACCAGTCAAGAGTTACTCAGTTTTGGTCGGTACTGCAGCATCGGCCTTTGCCAATAGAACGTGAAATCTTTGTAGTGTAATCGCGTGTGCGTCAAGAACGTGTCAATCTTGTGTTGTGTGTTTGATTCATGCTATTTCTCAAGAGCTGTAATGCATGATTTCATCATTGTAAGGGCTGCCTGTTGAAATCGTAGCTAGACACGGGAATCTTCTTGAAATTTCAAAGGGATTATGTTAAGAAACTTACGTGATATTTACACAGGGAACATTCGGATCACCAGAACCTCGTTTGTGAAGATACGTTGGGCCAAATCGAAGTGTTGTTGACAGTCAAGCAAAAAGTGAAGTCGCTGTGCTTACGTAAGCCCCACGCTATGGGAGCGTATGGTGGAGTGGAGGTATATCTCGATGTATTATTAATCTCGGCATTAGATGGAGGTAAGTGGTCGACTTCACGAACCGGCAGCTTTCCCCCCGACGAAATAGCTCCCGGTGTCCTTTGAAAATGAGGTTGGTGGGCCCAGGTTCGTTGTATAATACTGCTATTTTTGTGAAGTTTTGTGCCTGACTCACCGGAAGAAAGTGCGACAAAACATGCTTGCGCTGAATTATTGCTCGTTGGCTCGTTTTTAGAAACATGTTCGCAGCTTCGTAGTTTGAAAACCTTATATAATACTTATTGCGTGAACAAATTAATGCGTTCACCGAGGCCTTGTCTTTCCATATCAACGGAACGTGTGTTGGTAACTTATTTGGATGTTGCTTTCATGTACCAAAAGTGATTAGTTAGTCATTATTTGCTTGTATTTTATGAACTGAAGCGTATAAACCTTGAAATTCAGGCGATCCTGCTTGAAGTATACTTGTAACAAAATGTTAAATGTAAGGAACGGAAACTGATCATCTCCACGTCTTTAATGGCAACTGTGTAACTAAACGTAGCTTCATAGGGCGGGTTCCTTCCAGAATAGGTAATAGTTATTCACCTCGTGAAGAAATTCCCTGCATGTTATGGAACCTGAAGGCTCATTACTGTGCTGGCAATAACCCGCAAGCAGGCTGTATCCTGAGCCAAATGAATTCATTCCATGTCCTTCCTTTCTGTATTCTGACGATCCATTTTAATGTTAATTTCTCGAATGGTTTCTGGTGTTGGTTTCTGAATGGGGAATTTAAAGTTTATGTTAAAAACTGCAGTATAAAAGAAGAGAATGTTAACGCCCATGGGCAAAGAGGAAGGATAATTTAGCCACGAAGTGCTCCATAATAATCCAAACATTGTTTGAAAGAAGAAGGAGCACAACAACAACAACGACGACGACGACGATGATGACGATGACGACAGCGACGACGATAATATTGCGAAGAAGAAGGGAAAGAAGAAGGTTCGGAAATATTTGAAATGAAAGATGCAGACTGATGTCTGTACGTCCGGGTATAACCGCATATTTTCAGATTTAGTACTTCTTAAAAAACAGGAAGCCTATGCAGTACACCCGTTCAGTCAGAACGCTTAACTCTAAGCACCAAGCCCAATATGCTATTAGAACTTCTCTGTCACCCACAGTTTTTTGTGACAATTTTTAAAATGCAGTTTTAGTGACTTTATTTATTTTTGTCACGCTACCAGTGTGTTTTAAATATGGCTGAGACACTTTATTATATTTTAAACATAGTGTGGGAATGAAAACTTTAATCATAACAAAGAGAGTAGGCATGTGAGCCCAATCACAGACAGCCGGACTGTGCATGTTCAGACGTACTGACGCGTTGGGACTTGAAACTAACTGTAAGCTCTGTTTGTGGAACACTGCACTGCTAATGGTGTACCGGACTTAGTTGTGATAAGTTGCAAGTGTTGTATTTTCCTTTTAGTGAAGTGTTTTGTATAAAATGATTGTTTTTATTATATTTTCATGATGCCAAGGAAGTGTTTAAATTTTCTTGACATCTTCTATTACGGGCATGCTGAATTGACCTTCAGATCTCAGAGGCGGAATTTTACTCCGCTCATTAAGAAATGGTATGAGCTTTATTCTGGGTGTGAAGTGGGTGACAAAGATACAAGTTGGGTCCCTCTTATTTATTGTATAACGTGTGTGAGGCTTCTCACAGGATGGGTAAATGTTTCGCGCCAGATGCCGTTTGCTGTTCCCACGGTTTGGAGGGAACCAAAAGACCACTCATCCAATTGTTACTTTTGCTTAACAAACATAACAGGGATCACCTGCAAGTCCAAACACACAGTGAAGTATCCAGATCTGCCATCTGCAATGAGGCCTGTCTCACACAGTGGAGAGTTGCCTATAACAAAGCCTCCGGAAAATCTGACGTTTAGCGATGTCATCTCTGATTCTGACGACGTTCACGGACAGCAAGAAGGGAACAGTGTTGATTGCGATCCGAAATTTGAAGCAAGTTATTCCTCACGTGAACCCCATTTATTAATACGAGGAGATCTTAACGACCTTGTCAGTGATTTGAATTTGCGTAAAAAAAGACAGGCTGAACTCTTAGGTTCCAGACTAAAGTGGTGGCATTTGCCCCACCAAGATACTGAAATATGCTTCTTTCGCAATGGCCAAATTGAATTCAAAGGATTTTTCTCCCAAGAAAACGATGTAGTGTTTTGTAATGATGTTTGCTGTGTTATAGAGGCTCTTGAACACCAACACGATCCAACTGAGTGGCGTTTGTGCAATTGATTCTTCACAAGTTAGCTTAAAAGCTGTGCTACTGCATAACCGGAATAAATTCCCATCTGTACCCCTAGCCCATACAGCTAAAATGAGAGAGTCATATGAAAATATGAAACTACTTTTGCAGAAGATCCAGTATGAAATATATAATTGGAACATTTGTGGGGATTTAAAGGTCACTGCTCTCTTGCTTGGCTTGCAGCTTGGCTACACAAGGTTTTGTTGCTTTCTGTGTGAGTGGGATAGTACGGGCAGAAAACATCATTACATCCAAAAACAGTGGCCTGAACGAGAATCGCTTAATCCAGGACAGAAGAATGTAGTAAATACTCCATTAATCAAACCTGAAAACGTTTTTTTACCTCCGTTGCACATCAGGCTTATCCAACTTGTACTCAGAGACAATTTCGTTAAAGCTATGGGTCTAAACAGCGCTGGATTTATGTATTTAAAAAATAAGTTTCCAAGGATAAGTGATGCTAAAATCAAGACGGGGTATTTGTTGGACCTCGAATAAGAGCGTTAATAAAGGGCGTAAATTTGAAGACCAGCTAACTGAAGTGGAGAGAGCAGCATGGATATCATGTAAACATGTCATTGCCAATTTTTTGCGAAATAATAATGCGGAAAACTAATGCGATATCATGGCTGATCGTGTTCAACCCTACAGAGCTATGGGGTGTAATATGTGTTTGAAGGTGCATTTCTTAGACTGTCAGACTTCTTCAGAGAAAATCTGGGGGCAGTGAGCGATGAGAAGGGAGCCCGATTTCACCAGGATATGTCCTTCACACAAAAGCGGTGCCAAAGCAACTGGAGTCCCGGTACTCTGGCTGATTATTGCTGGACGCTTATAAGAGACGTTCCACAGACAAAATGTAGCAGCAAGTCGCCAACCGTTACTCTCTGTAATGTAACGTAAATGCAGGTTTCCCTCGAACTTCAACTGCGCGTCACTTAAAAACCTTGCCTAGCATAAAAAACTAACAACAGATTTGAATTCAGCGCAAAAATGCTACTGGGTTTACCCACTTTAATTCGTGTGACGAAAAATAAGAATTATTTTGTTATCCAGTGTTATCGGATAGTTTTCAAGGTCTGTGTCTCATACGCAGTCGCTATGCGGATTCATGTATGGTACGTAAAGTCAGACGAAAGTTTCTGTGTAAGCTCTTGTCACATGTGAAAATAATTTACAAATAAACGCAGATGTTTCGGACAACATACACTGCGAGATCACATATGATACACGTGCCAACTGAGGAGAAACTGAAAGAAATTGTTACTAGACGTCTTAAAGAAAATCTTTCGTGCAACTTACGCAGCAAATTGGTGTTCTGCATCATCGCCATAAAAATGATAAAAATGAAACGGAAAGAAAAAAAGCTGCCTTTGCGCCCGTTTAAGATGTCTGTGGCCCGCCAACTCTATGACACAGATCGTGTTGCACAACTGAATTTTGACCACTGGTACCGTCAGGGGGTGTGTGGAGAAATCTACCGCACATTCGATCTGTTTAGCGATGAAGCTCCTTTTATTCAATTCGTTATCCGTAAGAGTAGCAGGTACTGGTTTGCACAAAATCGCTCGTTAATTCACAAAGTATGGTTATTGATAAGGGTCACGTGTGATGTTTTGTGCATGCAACTAGGATTACTGGGCTTGTGTTTCCGAGACCATAAATTCACACCAATATGTAACATTCTGGCATCTTGAAAACCTATGCAACTGTGACAGAACCTGTGCCTTTTTCAGCAAGCTAATGCGACAGCTTACACCTCAAACCATTTTAATTACATTTTTGTAGCTGTATACATCACGTGAGAACCCAATATTAACTGCATTCCACTTAATTGGCTTCATCAGACACGTTATTTTTTTACTTTCATTAGGCTACCAGGTATCAAATACATTCTATTAAGTAGTTTTTGAGTTGAAATATGTTGACTAATTGACATAATCAACCTATCACGTATTAATTTCTTGTCTTCGCACAAAAAGCGCAAAATTTGAGAGATGACAAACAGACTAGCGGGTGTTTGGCCGTAAGGTTTTTTTAGTGTAGGTGTCTTGATCACATGGCAGTGCAGTTTCGTTTGTGTTACGAGGTTAGGGGATGAAATGTTGGAGATAAAGGTTCATTTTTGGCCCCGTCGGTGGTTGGGAATCAAGATACCATCCCTGGTCTGTTAATGCTTTTCTTCCGTGCTTCGGCTGTGTAAGAAGGAAACTTATTAGATGTTTCCTGAACACCGCTTTTTATATTCTGTACCATGGGTAATGGCTGTTGATTGTAGACCCCAGCAAAGGGGTGGAAAATAAATCAGTGTTCAAATTACAAGTTTGATGAAAGAGGCTATAATAATTCATAAATATCAGATTCTTTTCGCGCATGGTTAGGTGTTCAGAGAACTACGTGCTCGCCATCAGCTTTTAAACAGTCTCATGCAAAGAAAGTAGGCCAATTAACCCAAGAACCAAAATGTTCATTGTATAATACGCGTATATGAAATTTCAGTCCTTCCCTTATTTAGAGCTTATGTTAGAAAGACTAAGCGGTTGATGTTGTATAATGGAAATAGTCGCTGTTTATTGTTAGAATCTTGCGACAAATATGTTATAGCCGAATTGTACTGCGTGGACACAGTAAATTTATTTTAAGCAGTAAATCCGCTAGTAAGGTAAAGTTCACCCTATAATAGGCCATGACGGCCCAGCGGGAGAGTAGAAGTGTACTGTACTCTTTCTTTAACCTCGGCGTTACATGGGGTATTTTCAGCGCCACGCCCTGGCCGCTTTACCTCGGAGAAGGAAACCGGGCATTCATTGTACAGGAGGCTGGGAGGGCCCCAGGGCCGGTCTGGACGGGTGCGGAAAGTCTCGGCCCTACTGGGATTCGATCCACGGACCGTCCGATCCTTAGCAAGTCACTGTACCGACTACGCCGTCCCGGCCCACAAATCAGATATTACCTACATATACTAACCAGTTTACTACATTAAACCTTATTGTCTGATTTTCTGAGATGTGGACTGTTCCCACATCACGTGAAATCCGGTTGAACGTTAGTACATGACTAAGTATACCTTAACAATACTCTGTCTATTTCTGAAATATTTGTGATTAATATCATATTAATCAACATCCGTCCATGTGTGGAAAAACAGAGCAATTACTTTTTTATTGTCGGAATTGGCAGTGCAGTTCGGGCGGCATCATACGTCGCCATGCAGCAACGACGTCATCTGGGGGAAATACGTACGAGTTGCGTCCCGCGGTCAAAAAAATGTGCGAGTTGCGTCCCAAGTTGTTAACCCACCCAGTAAAGGAACGTACGAGTTCCATCCTGCGGTCAGTTGAAAGGTATGACAGTTGTGCACCGGGCTGCTGAGGAAAAATCGAACGGCTGTAGTGTGGAATCGGGGCCAGGGTGCCTTGGTTCGATGTCCGTCTGCGGCGCTGTACATTAGGTCAAATTAAGCGACAGATGGCAAAATTAAAATTATTCCACTTCCACAAAATGCTAAATCTACGTGAGGGGCAAAAGAAAGCATTGTTGCCGCTGATATGTCGACGAAACAAAAATATCGAGCGTTGTTAGTAGCAGCGTTTCGGAAAGGCGCACAAACTCTGGTACTGTTTGTTAATTATTTTACGGTGACATTTTATTTATTAAGTGAAGTGATAATGGAACAGATAAATCAAGGTAATTAATGTGTAAATTAATTAAAAACATAATATTTCATGCGAAATAAATAATTTTTATGTCAGTTTATATTCCCCTGTTTTTTGTTGCATAAAATTTGAAGTCCATTATTCACATAGAGCTGTAAAATTGATCTGAGCCGATCCAGCTCCGTTCTTTCGCGTTGTTGTATAGCTTTAAACCTTATTTTATTATTATTTTTTTATTATACAAAAGTTAGCTGCTAATACGTGCTACTGCCACTGGAATTTTTCATTTACATGATCCTTCCGGCCGCACTATGGCCCTGGGGTCGACTCAACCTCTAACAGAAATGAGTACCAGGAATATTTCCTGGGGAGTAAAGGCGGGCGGTGCGTAGGGCTGACAGCCTTACCATCTTCATGTGCCAATTCTCTTGAAATCTGGGAGCCTCAGCCTCCTGGAACTCTCACGGCCTATCCAGGCCTGTATAGGGATTGCTTTACTTGTTACATGCTGCTCTGCCAGTCATTACCTTAACTTTATTTCTCTGCCCCATGATCAGCTCACTTAATAAATTAAATTGTCACCGTAAAACTAATTAACAAAACCACTACCACAGTTTGTGTACTAAGTACCTTTCCAAAACGCTGCAACAAAAAATGTTCTATTTGTATGCCTGTACCGAAAACAAATCCACGCCAATTGTCATAAAACACGAATTTTCGTTACCATGGGAAATTTCTCTTAGTGTTGCTGCCATTTTATAAAAATATCGGTATATCGTTATATACGATACGCTAGCGGTCGACAATTAAGCGATATTTTCAGCACGATACATCGATATTTAGATATCGTATAACTTGCTTAAGTTAGGCTGCCTTACAACAACACATTGATTGCTATCAAGGCCTTCATTGTCCATGCCCGAGGCAGAGAAAATTTCAAATTCAAAGAAATGTACACATAACAAATTTTCACGCGACAACGTAAATCCTTTGTTTCTTGGGTACATGGTTTTGAAAATATACGTATGGGTATACACTTTATATTTCGAACCATATTATTGGTATAATTCACATTATATAAATATTAATCGAAGGACCATTATTTTTCGCCTACTGAGTTGAGGAAAATTAACCTTGAAAGCCTTTCGCTACTTAATCTGTTTCTACGCCTAATCAATACAACCCCCGCTTTGGAAAATAGCCGTTCCGAAGGCACTGACGTAGCAGTTATTGCTAGATATTGTTTTGCAATTGCTGCTAGTTTGCCATAGAGCTCTTTTCCAGTTTTTCCCCAGTATTTTGTGGGATCATCAGCAATGGGCAGGGCTGCTGTGGATGGAACTTGGGCTGAAAGTTCTGTCAGCTGCAAGGCACAGTTATGTATTGGATGGAGTGCTGGCTGTAGTTACCGAACTGCCATTTTTATGATTAGGTCTACTGGCCGTCGCATTGAGACTACATATCTATGAAATTATAGTACGAAAAGGGTCAAAACCTGCGAAAATTGAAAGAGTCAGACTTCAAAAATCTTTTGGTTAATTTTTTAAACTTTACGTAGTAAGTTATAATTACTTACAATTGCGCTTTCATCTTTGAATTCAGCTTCCATATTTTTGTCCCCAGTATCCGTGTTACTGTTTTAGCTTCATTCTTCGGCTCTTCACGTTGATTTTCTTTTTGTGAGGCTTTCTTTAAGCGACGGTGAAAGCTTACACATTTCCAAATGGATTTCCAAGTTGTTTTGTTGCCACTAGACTTATTTTCTTTTTGTAATATTTATATTTTGCTATAGATTTTTTTAAGAAAATATTTCCACACGAAGCTCTCGTTCTTCTTAGTTGGCGTCGTGTTTAATATCGGACACAAAATATGGGTATCGACGATATTATAGAAAAACGAGTTGTGTCGATTTATCGATATTTCACACAGTAATATATATCGATATTTTCATATCTTCGGTATATCAGCGGTAACACTGCTTTCTTTTGTCCCTCAAGTAGATTTAGCGTTTTGTGAAAGTGGAATACTGTAATTTGAATTTTGGCCGTCTGTCGCTCAATCTTACCCACTGTACAGCGCCGCAGACGGACATCGAACCAAGGCACCTTGGACCCTATTCCACACTACAGCCGTTACGTTTTTCCTCAGCAGCCTGGTGCACAACTGTTATACCTTTCAACTGACCGCGGGACGCAGCTCGTACTTTCCCTTATCGGTTGGGGGTGGGGGTTAACTCGGGACGCAGCTCGTACACATCCCTTATCTGAAAACTGACCGCGTGACGCAACTAGTAAACCCGCGTCATCAGCTCTATGGCGAGGAGTCCGGCGATAAAAATTGTTCTTCCTATGTCACAGTTGGACAGCATACAGATTAAAACTGGACTTTATACGGGGTTAGATAATTAAATGCTGAGTAGAGGAACACTGTTTCTGATAATACTGACATCTAACGGGACGACATTTTATCTTACCTGCATTGTATTGATGTGTCCTGAATGATTTAAATTACACGAAACGTTCCTATTCACAAGAAGCTGTGTAGTTTGCAGATCAGAGTATAATTCTGTGAAGAATGCAGTGGTACTTTCCTTGGAAACTGGGTAAACGTCTACCAGTCTACTCGGCGTCATAACCCAGAACACAGTATTTTTCATACTCGCCATTGTGAGAACTTCAAATTTCACAGAGGATCCTGATTCTACTAAAACTCTGTGGAATTTTTCTGTGACTCATCTTGAATTTAATGCTCATTATTCACGTGGACAGCAAAACCAAAATGTGCTTCGTCAGTAAACTAAATGAAGAGTATAAGGAGAAAACATGATAGTCCAAAGCAGGCAACCATATTGAGTAGGAAGATGTAGACCTTCTAGACCCTGCAAGAAATTTGGTGTTTTGGGATTCTGTTGGGTCGACTTACATGTAAAAGTATGAGTTACCCATTGGGTTAAAGAACCGAAATTGGATGATTGTGAAAACAAATGTTCGAAGGAGAACACTCGACTTTCAATTTCAATTTCTTTGCAGGTTCAATGAGATACGAATATTGTCGTAAATACGAGAACTTAGAATACAAGTATTTGGAAGGAGGCAGACGTAGACTGTTTCAAAGTATTTTCCCGACATTCTTACGCACGTGTAAAATTTTGAGAACTCTCTTGCCCCCTCGACCGTGAGCTGGAATATTTACCTCTGGAATATATGTTAGCCTTCCTGCTCACTCAGCCTCTACTCGTTGATTTACAATTGTCGCCTTCGACTATCTTCGCGGAGGCCAGCTATCCAGACTGATTCATTTCATGGTTTCATTGAGTTCGTACAGAAAGTGCCGGACTAACCACTGCTACTTTTTATGTTGTTTAATTTCTTAAACCATTTTACCAGTTGTTACAGAAATGAAATAAACAATATCGATGCAATGTTTTCAAATATGTTTTATATTTAAGAGTACTGTGGCTCAGATTATAGCGCCGAATCAGTAAATAACGAAAGGGAAAAGGCGTGGACGGAAGCTACCATATCCTGTGTCCAGATAGGCAGACTAGTCCATCATGTATGTGTGGGGATTGAGGAAACCCAAGAGAAACATTAAGGATATTCGGTGTCTCTGTCAAAATTGGAACCCGGCAACTATCGAATAAGATATGGACTCGACTGTGATACTGGACAGTAATGAAATACAGATTCAAATAATATTCACATTAAAGGCAAGAATTATCAAATGCACAAATTCGTGTAATACATTTAAATAATCCAGGCCTGTTGTGAGAAACCTTTTGGTCACGAGAGCAAGATCAAGAGAAAAAATATTTGTGGGCCACATTATAAATAATACACTATCTAGATTTTTTATTTATGGGTATCAATAACGATGATACCCTGCCGTTAGTAGTGCCAGTATTGGGGCGGTGCAAGTTACTTGGAATTCTTTTATTTGGAAATTTTCGACCCGTTTTTGGGTCGTGGCTTTCCCCGTTATCGGAGCTTCACGATGACACTCATTTAGACACACCGCACTCGGTAAGACTCCTCTAGACGAGTGATCAGCCCGACGCAGAGGCCTCTACATGACAACACGCAACATTTACAAGAGACATCCATGCCCCCCGCGGTATTCGAACCCAAAATCTCCGTAAGCGAACGACCGAAGTTCCACCGCACGGCCACGGGGACTGGCAACTTATTTGGAATTAATCGTACAGAATTTGAAACTAATCTTACCTGATTAGTCCTTACTTGTGTCTCTTTCATAATAAGTCCTGAGTAAAATCAAGTGAGCAAACAAATAATTTCGTTTGCATTCCATTGTCTTTTATTTTGCTCTTGTGTGTTCTTGTTACTGTTTATTATAATATTTATGTATGAATGCGGATAAAATAATTTTTCGTCGAACTTCGTATCTTGTGTTTCGTGCTTCTGAGATTAGATCGCGGGCCGCATTGCAATATGAGAAGGGTCGCCTGCTGCTTGCGGGAGGCATTTTGCTCATCGCTGATCTAGGCAGTTGGAAAACAGTCGGTATATAAGCCGAAAGTCGCTCAGTAACGGCGGCCTTCTTGCCGCGAGATGTGAACATATACTGTGAAGGACAGGAAGACAGAAACGCGTCACACACGCACGCACACACACACACACACGCACACTCACTCACTCATTCACTCACTCAGCGTAGTAAGTAAACAAGTCTTACATTCTCCCGATGTGTCTTTATTTCCATGAAACCATAACAAACACAGCTGTGCGACTATCCAGCATCTGTCACGTGTGCGTCCATATAAGCGTAGTGTCAGGGGTTGAGTTCTGTATTTATTGGTGGTTGTTGGGTGTTGGGGTTAGAAGGCAGACAAATATTGGAAACGGAATTGGTTGGCCACATTCGGATTTCGTTTACATCGCGGTATGTTGGCATTTCTGCGTCGGACTGATCACTCGTCCAGAAGAGTCCTACCGAGTGTGGCGTATCTGTGTGCGATCGCGAAGCCTGGGTAATGTGGAGGTCCTGGCCCACCAGGCGGTATTGCGCCACTGGGAAAAAGAATTGACCTTACTATTGCAAGTATAGGAATAAACAAATTAAAACCAAGAAAGATAAGTGTGCCGTGCCTAAGCAAAGATAGCTACCTCGAAAACATTTTACAACCTATAAAGAATGCTACATTGCCACAATTCTGCCGTAGCTTGATACAACAGATTTGCGACAACTTTAACTTCTACAGTTCTTTATTTAACTTCATGCCTTGTACTACGTTTATGGAGTCACTGTAAATAGTTTCTGAGTTGTCTTGTCTGTGTGTGTTTTTAAAGCAGGTCAGGATAACGAGGTTTTGAGGTTGGAAAGAAATACAGTCAAGTTCTGCATTCAGTCACAACACCGCCTGCAAGTTTGACTGTCAGTAGTACCAGCGTTGTTGAACTTGGTATGTCAAGATCATACCAATGTTAAGCGGTACATAATTGGAATATAGAAGTAATAATCACGGAATAATAACAAGAAATGTGAACCGACGAAGTACTTTAGCGCATCTGTTAATTGTGTGACTTTGCACTGAACTGATGACAACGGGGAAATATTATATGCAAGTCCTCTTATGCAGAGTATGTAGATTTGGGGCCCAGTAGTTAATAATGCGCAAATGAGGAGGGTTGTAAACATATTTCTGGACTTACTTGTGAGAGACATTCAGCTTCATATCTTATTTCTGACAGCGCTGCTACCGTACAGATACTGTGGATTAAACACATCTCATTTAGTCATTCATGCCTTGTAGCATCTTTAACCACAGCTTTTAATTTGTTCTAGCTAACATAACTGATTTCTTACGGAACGGCATTTCTGTGCCCTATGGTAGCATGTGAAATGTATGTGTGAGACAATTTTCTTTGATTTATCCCTTGTCTGAATAACCAGTATAATTTTCAACATCTCGAAGGGTAATAGGTTTTCGCAACGTTGCTAGCGTATATGACAACTGACAACGTCTAGCGAAGATCATTATGTGTTTCTAATAATGCTTGATCATTTTCGCAGCAGCGTTTAAAGTAAATGGCTGGTGCTGTGTAGTGTGACCTTCCGAATAATTTATTGAACTGTCTCTGGTAACCTTATCATCATCATCACCGCCACCACAACGACCGCCATCATCGCCGACACGGCCGCTACCACCGCCGGCACTCCTACCACCATCACAACCGCCGCCATCACCACCGCCGCTGCCACCACCACCATCACCACCAGCATCGTGATTGTGATTATCATCATTATCATTAACGCTGCCAGTATCTCAGTAGCTATAGTATATATTGTGGTTACTTGGCGATTAAACAAACTGGAAGGCGTTTGGAAGTAATCGATCTTGGCCTCATCGAGATGCTATCCCAGTGCTTGCCCCGAGGGCCTGATAACTGCTGAGAACAGTCATGACAGGCAGCGTCCTCGTCGACAGTTCGTTCCACAGGGCGGGGCAAGCGGGACTGCAGCCTGGCCCCGGCACTTCGAGGGGCAGCGCGCATTGGCATACTTGATACGAAAAGTTTATTTACGCTATCATCTTAAATGCCCCAGATATAAAATATATAATAACTGAAAAATGGTAAAGACGTTGAGAAAGAAAAAAAGCATGAAATTTGCACACTTGAGGACCAGTGAACGCTCTCGCACACAGCACACTATTTTGTTACGAACCTACGAAACTACCTTAATTGCTAGCGTATTGTAGCGTGTTTTTTGAATTTTAAGTTTCTCCTTGTAATTTAACTGCCTTATTGGACGCAATTATCAGGAGGAGGATTAATACTAACGCCGGCAGTCCCTGGTGTCCTTTCCATTTCGCTGTTTGAAGGGTGGCGTGGAGCAAGTTGCAGCTGGACGTAAGCAAGTACCAGTATTTCGGAGTTTTATATGGTCAGCGACAAAAATAAGTTGGACTGCTTCCAGTAGACGATTAACTCGCAAGTGAATATGCTCTTTTCAACACTGAAAGTGAGCTGTTATGTCTAAAAATTCATAATAATTTTACTTTTAATTATACCGTAGCCGTTCCGTACAGACAGAAGCAGATGGCGGAAATATAGCTCTGGAGTTAAAAAAAAGGCATAAGGAAAGGGAAAGAGAAGGCATTTTGGAAACTTTTTGACGTACATTAAAAAATCAGTAGTGGTGAAAACTGCTTCGTGTAAAGAAGTAGAAGAAGAACTGACGGACTGTGCTACTTCTCAGGAAGACAGAGTGTGTGAAGCAAACATTTCTCCTCCCAAGATCGACGCCGTTTGTCGTGATGTTGATGCCGACAGTTCTGGTACCGCCAGTTGGCCAGATTTCGTAGACTATAAGGCTGCTGACTTGTTAATTGAAAGAGGCCCTTTACAGAGACTAAGTAGTGACTTTTCTGAAGAATTTTGTACACGAAATTTGCCGAAAGGGCAGAATATTCAAATAAATTGTTTCGTTTGCTCTAAGGAGCCTGACGTCTTTTTTTTCTGTAAATTGTGCGACTCAAAACCGACAGGCAAAGTTGCGAAGGAAAGCAACAGTGATTTTAAGAAACCAAAGGGCAGGGTAAGACCACACGAAATATCAAATGCGCACATTTTGAATTCGACTGAATGTATCGAAGTAAAAAGTAAGTTGTCAAAAATTAACACTGTAGATGACAATGCGTTGAAAATGGTAAACAAAAAGAAGAAACATTGGCAAGGTTCCCTGACGCGCGTAATTATAGTGGTTCAGTATTTACCTGAACATTTTCTAGGATTTCGCGGGAAAAGTGCAGGGCTCTATGAAAAAGGCAGTGGTAATTTTCTGGTTTTAACGGAAATGTTAGCCAAATCTGATCCCACAGTGCAAGAGTGTGTAAGACGCATCGCATCCGAAGAAATCCATGACCGTTTCTTAATCTAAATGGTGGCGTTTCATGTGAAGAAGACTTTTAGGAACGTAGAAATGGCTAAATGTCTTTCGGTTAGTATTTATTAACCTGAGTCGCCAGGAGCAAAAGCCACTTACGCTCCGATACGTTGTCATGAATACCGAGGACATGAAAGTGACGAGAATTTTATTTACTTTAGTCCAGTTTAGGACCAAAGTGGAAAGGGCCTGTCAGAGTCTGTCCTCGCTGCAATAAATGAATTTGGCCTTCACATCAGTAATTGCCGTGGTCAAGGATATGCCAATGGGGAAAATAGGAAGGGCCAGGTAATGAGTGTGCAAGCGCGTATTCTCCATATTAACTCCAGAGAGTTTTTCATCCTGTTTGGTTGCCATAAATTAAATTTAGTACGTGGAAATGCTGCGAAGTGTAGTTCAAAGGCAATGGCATTTTTCGGAATAATTCAGAGAATCTACATGGTATTCGCAGCTTGCCGAACATGTGAAAAATATTAAGGACAGACGCGCCCTACTTAACTTCAAAGCCTCTGTCTGACACCAGGTGGCAATCCCGCGTAGGGACTGTAAAAGCAGTCCATGACATCAGGAATTCCTTGCTTGCCGTCGCCGAAAATTGCGATGACTCAAAAGTGAAAAGCCAGGCTGACTCCCTGGTAAACTACGAAGTTGAATTTCTTTTAGCAGTTGTGTGGGATGACATTTTGTTTGCCGTGAGCACTGTACGACACTTCAATCTGGTAAAATCAACTTTATGTGGCTGTTACCCAAATGAAAGGACTTTTTAATTTTTCTGCAAAAATACAGGAAAATTAGATTTACCTCCGCCAAGATTGCAGCATTAGAAACGTTGAACCGACATTCAGGGAAAGTATTGTGAAAGTTGGGGGGGGGGGGGGGATGCCATAAGGAATTCATCTGATAAATATTTATGAAACTGAGTACTTGTCTAGTTATCGTGGATCGAGCTGTCATAGCATGTATGTACTATTTGACCAAATGGATAAATGTGCCGACAATTTCAGTTGTCTTTATGACTTCAAGAAACTAAAAGTAATGAAAGGAGAATAGAGTAGGCAGTGTAGGAAACTGCACTCTGCCTTGTCTGCTGGAGGTTCTCAGATATTAACGGTGTGGGCCTTCTTACTGACCTTAGAATTTTACGGGAAGTCATCCCTGAAGATCTTGGTACAACACTTCACGCCCTTCAGTTTCTAAAATTATGATAAAACTGCTTTCAGAAAACAGAACTAGCTTGTAGGATGATGTTAACAGTGCTAGTTATGGTGGTGACAGGAGAGCGCACTCTTTCCAAGACTGAAAATTATTAAGTATTGTTGGAGGAAAACTGTGGCTATAGAGACACCGGGTGCCATCTTCTTTTTGTCCCTCAGGCAAGAAGTAGCAAGCAAACATCGACAACACTGACCTATTCGCAGAACTTGCCGCAAGGAAATCGAGGATGTTGGATTTCGTGTAGGCAGCGCGATCGTGATGGGTGGGTCGTACATAAAAATATATTTAAGTAGGATAACTTTACTGTAATCTGAAAGAAACATGAGAAAGTAGATTGTTTAATAGGCTACATGTGCAGCGTTGTATGATCGTTAATATTAAGTGTACAGGCTTTGGGATTTCAAGTTTTGATTTCATAAAAGGGGGGCCCCGCAAGTATTGCTTTTTCCCGTGCCCCGCAGCCCTCAAGGGCGGCTCTCCTCGTCGTGATCCAACCCGAGCACATTCCTTATAGAAGTCTAGATTATCATAAAACAACGAAGAAAGTCCTTTGCTGTCAAGCCTGCAAAACAGTGGATTCCGATCAGTTTGTCGCTCTTGAGAGTCGCCTGGTAATCGATATCGATTGGAATGGTTCGTCGATTCTCCTTCCGCGCGATGTAGCCCTGATTACTATGCACCAACACGTGCCGTGTGAGATAAAGCGTGCTTACCATCCGACCGCAGATTCTAATTCTTACAACGTCTCTTTCATTTGCATAACGTGGCTGATAGCTTCATCCACGCGAAAACGTTTTTGTATAATTTAAGATATTTTATGCTTAGACGTCTTATAAAAGGGAATAAGATAAAGCAGGCAAATCTGTCAGAACGTGTGATAAGGTCATGTGCGGCACGTTTAATTGTGTGTGTGCGTGCGTGCGCGCGCGTGTGTGTAGACGTATACACTGTTTCATTGTCACACTAGTTGTACCCGTGCAAATAATTTTAATCTCAACAAACATTAAAAAATTGTACTTACTGATGCTTGATGCTGGGCAATTTCTTTCGGAAATCAATGGATCGT
This sequence comes from Coptotermes formosanus, assembly GCA_013340265.1. NCBI lineage: Eukaryota > Metazoa > Arthropoda > Insecta > Blattodea > Rhinotermitidae > Coptotermes > Coptotermes formosanus. The sequence continues at coordinate 1,004,172 of BLKM01012980.1, read as the reverse complement.
AAGCAGCGTGTAAGTGATAAAAGATTTCTAGCACGTGTAAATGAAAACCAAACCGCTGCAATCCACAGTCCTACCTCAAGCGGAGGGGAGGAGGAGTACATAAAACATATTAGCTTCCCTTGGTCTACACTTGTAGCAGTACTGTTGATTTTCAACATTAGTTTTTTTTTTTGTTAAAAACACTTCTTAGAAGGACTTAATACAAAGAAGACTGCCATCAATGTCGAATCATAAGCTTTCTAAAAATGTCTTATCTTGAAAAGATCCGTTCAGTACTTCATGATAGTAGATCATGAAATGGACACTACCGTATTAATATGTGTGTGATGATGATATTGTTGTGCAACAGTACTGTGTTAAGAAAATCTGTCATGTTCCCGGAGTTATGCTTTCCTTCACACAGTACAGCTTTATCCATACTTTGTTCCTGGTTTATTGAATGAATTTCTTGAACTGTGCGGTCCTGTAGCATCGAATGATAAGACACTTAAATGAGAAAGACGGTGGTGCCTTTTAGTAACACCATGTCAAGCGGCCTGTTGAGCTGATGAGACAGGTTATGCTAGGTCCAGTACCATCTTATATGACCGATACTTAGAAGCATGCTTAAGTGGCTGGAATTTGCACCCAGAAAATATCATGTAGTGTAGGAGAAATGGCAACGTTGGAGTAACAGTTCCTGTGGGAGAAAAAAAGAGAGAATAAGTCGTATGTTGAGGCACTTTCTGAATTATTCTGTGATTTTTTCTTAGTTATTTTCCTGTGTAATATTACGAAACATTAGGTCTTGATATTCTTTTCTGTTTTTAGACACTTTATCAAAACAATGGTGAAAGGCGACTTAACTTGTTGTGTCTATTCTCGCGGAACGCGCTGACTCCCAGTGGATGGATTTTCGTGAGTTTTGTATTGGGGGATTTGTACTAAAATATGCCGACGAATTAGGGAATGGTTAAGTGAGAAAAAAATAGAACAGATAACTTACATGCAAACCTACGTACACATGTAATAGTATCTCGCCCTTTGCGAAATCAGTGCAAGAAATACAGCAAATTTAGACAGACGAGGGAAACAGCTGATGAACCAACTATAATATGGCACCACAGAGATGCTCTTTACATGCCGGGAATTTAAGGAAAGGATACAAATATGCAGTCGTAATATTTGTTATTGAGTTCGTTATGCTTGGTTAGGAGTACGTAATATGGCGCTTCGTAGTTTGGAGTTGTTTGATGTGATGTAACAAAGCAATGGCGTAGTCCGGATTTATACATCGCGTTCCTATGTATACATCGCGTTCCTATGTATACATCGCGCTCCTATGAATGTACTGATTTTCTTCTTAACGCAGTTTACATGCTGCGTGATTAAGGCAGGTGAAGTATGTTTACTAGTCACTGGCCAAAGTTGTCAGACGCTTATATGGCCATTGGAACTGGAATATTTAAAGAGGTTCCAGTAAAAGAATTGGTGATTGTACAGCCGACACACTGTGTATAGTTTTTCGAAGTCTGCCAATAACGACTACCTCAGCATACAGTTGCATGACAGGCATAACTATAGGGAGTCGGGAACTTGCGCATGTGAGACGCGGAGGATGATTATTTTGCGAATAATATACTTGCTCTATACTTCGTATGTGTAAGTAAAATTTATTTTAAAGAAAGATGTTTATAAATTTTCTCTCATTTGCAGTAATACAACATCCAAAATTTTGCGGCACACCCTGTGGGAACCACTGCCTTACGATGACCCGCTACCCGTCTCATTCGAGCAGTTATGCTTTCGCTTCCAGCTACGTCGCCCAACCTGCATGCCTGTGACGCGCAGTTTGAGTTAGTGGTGGTGCACTCTGTGACCTCCCTCAGCGCGTTTACCCGTCATACCTTAACCCCCACCGCCTAACTGTCCGTTGTCGTGTGTTTTGCACCCTGCTGAAAGCTTCACTCTGCTTCCATAAGTTCTTCAATAAATAATTTCCAAATTTTGTTCTGGCGTGAACATTCAAAGCTACATTCCAGTAAGAGGAGTGTGGAACAGAGTTCTTGCATGGTCGTTGGTAAGGTAGGCTTTAATAATCGCTTTTGATATTAGATCATTACAGCGACATCAAGTTTAATTGTTTGTGTTTCTATAGCACGGAGTGGAAAAAGCTGAGACACTAAATTGGGCTTCGGCTCTGTGAATCTGTATTGTATAACAATTGTTTGTCCATTACATTGGTTTAATTCTGCAAGAAACATTTTTGTGTTTGCTGTCTGTTAGACTGACCCTTATATGGAGCTACGCAGTGTTGCTGAAGAAGAGTTTCTGCGGATCGGAAACTCTCGTCACGTTGTTCAGTCGATGTCGGAGTTCTGCTGGTGACACTGAAGAAATTGCACTGTCTTTTTTCAGACCATCTTTAGTGCGATGATTCGTACACTATCCTTTAACATTACTGTGTCACCAAAAAAACACGTTGTAAACAATGCTTAGAATTATTTGCCGTGCGAGCCGAAGTGCTGCCTTGCTGAAAAAGGCATAGGTTCTGTCGAATAGGATAGATTTTCAAAACTCATGTTGGAATGTGTGTAATTTATCGTTGCTTATTAATGGTCTCAGAAAAAAATTTGTTCAAGTCCAACCTAACGCCATGTAAAGTCACATTGTGGATGAACGTGAGATATTATGCTGACCAATACTTATTATTCTGACAGTCCCAATACTCACTGAGATGAAACAAAGCTTCTTCGTTAAAGAGAACGTCTGTGGTGAGTATTTCTCCATCATATACTGCACAAAGGTACCCGTTTACAAAATTCATTCTTGCTTCTCGATCAACGTCATGGAATCTGTGAACCACGGTTGACTCATATGGAAGTAATGTAAAAGAAGCAGCTATTTTGCAACTGGTGCTGGTGTTGCAGACACACTTTTCCTGTGCAGGGCGAATCAACGATTTTCTTGGAATGTCTCCAATTTAGCACCAGTTTCGTGTAGTTTATAGGCGCGTTCGCAAAGTAGCGAAAAGCGATTATTAGCTTCATAGTGTCTCTCCGTCCTTCGGTCTGTCCGCATGGAACAACTCGGCTCCCACTGGACGGACTTCTGCGATTTGGTAGTTGAGGGTTTTTCCAAAATTTGTCGAGAAAGTTCAAGTTTGATTAAAATCTGGCAAGACTAACTGGTATTTTACACGAAGTCCTTTGTGTGTGTGTGTGTGATAGTATCGTGAATTCTTTTTAGAATGAGAAATGCTTCAGACAAAGTTGCTGAGAGAACCAAAACACGCGTTTTATGTTCAATAATTTATCCGAAAATCGTGGCGTTTATGAGATAATGTGGAAAACGGTAGCATAGCCAGGCAGGCTACGGATGAATATATAATGATGCGCAGAAAAAGGCGCGATTTGCATGTGGGATAACTAAACAAGAATACAGACACAAACTCTTAATATTTAATACTTATTGCTTTCTCACTGCAACAGTTGTTTCGCGGAAGCGCCTTAATGTTACGTTCTACGTACATTGCTTGTCGTGTTTCTGTTATCGGCGTCTTTTATGCGTCTTTCCTGTCTAGAATGGACCTTTTTCTTGAAACCTTTTTACGTATTTGTGAATTGTTATAGGTTTTGGAACAGAAAGATTAAGAAACTTCCATCTGAACTCTGCAAGATACTTCTTGTAGGATTTGCATATGGAATATTTTCCGTACAGACACACGATTTTCCAGTCGGCGACTATAGACACGCGAGTAATACCTTTTCTGCTGTAGCGCGGGATAAGCGGCCAAGTTCAATGCGGTAAGCTAGCTGGCTGGCTGGCTGGCCGGCTGGCTGGCGGGAATTAACAACCGATTTTTGCCAGATTCACTAACAACCCAACAGAAACCGAAGTGAGTACGATCCTTGCCCGCACTGTCATATAAGCCTTTGTTACTGTTTCACTAGCATTTTAATGACAAGAATTTTTTCCGTTCTTATTGCAGCTGTCACCGGCAGTGCTACCGATATTCTGCAGCACCTAAAATTCATGTGACTCATTTTTCTTTTCACTACCAGACGCAGCCTCTGAACAGTTGTGTCGTAAGTGTGAACGTGCTGCGCCCTATGGTGGGCTGCTAAATGACGTGCTGGTATTATTAATAGCGAATATTATATCTGTGATTTATGAAACTCGCAGAATAATTTTATGTAACGTTGGTTCACATTCAGGTTATTTTGTGAGTTTTCATCTTGTCACGGCTGTGAGTGCCAAGATTACGGTCCGTTTGAGTGTGACGTCATGTAGTTCGTTCGATGGCTGCTAAAATTTTGGCGCAACCTCCTATCTTCTTCTTCTTCTTCTTCTTCTTCTTCTTCTTCTTCTGCTACTACCCTGAAAATGGAAGAAGCACGTTTGTCCCACAATTTCTTATCCATCTTCCTAACTACAAGGCGTGCCTTTCCAGAACGAGAGAGTTAACGTACATAGTAAGTCCTCCCGTGTTATGCTCCTTATTCTTCAACTGTCTTCTTTTCTTTTGTGCCCATTCTGAAATTTGATTGCAATTAGTTACTCTTTGCAGTGTCGTATTTTTGCAGTGGGTGGCTACACCTACATCTTCCGAGCTTTGGAAAGCATCTATGAATCCATTATGTCTTCGTTTTTCTGTCTTGGTAGATGTGAAGGGCTTTATATAGTGCTTACCGTACTTAAACGACGGCTAATGACAGTTTTATTGTGAAAGATGGATTGGAAGGAACGGAAGAAAACCGTGAGTATTCGATTCTAACCCGGCCAACCAGTTACCAAACAGTAGAGCTAATCACCTCATTGCGAATTCTGGCATATTGGTTTCTTAAAGCCCTCGTGAACATTATTGAATTTTAATGTAAAATGTATTAATATAATGTTAAATAACTAATTCGATAGAGCAGAAGCCTCGTGAGAAACTCTTTCGTGCTTTTTATGCAACCCTATGTCTGGCTGCCGTGTTCAAAACAGCCCACCATTCTTTCCTGTTCTGAGCCAGATAATGCAGTCCTCATCACTCCTTTCTCTTTTGGTGAAGTCCATTTTAATATTGTTTCCCCATACACTCCGACATCTTTCAAGTGTTCTCGTCCCATTGGGTTTTCTTACCAAAACCCTGTATGATTTATGTTCTCTCCCGTGCGTGCTGTATGACCCGCCCATTTCGTCCTCCGTGGTTTGATTTGTAATAATATTTGACAAGGATTCGTGTTATGCAGCTCCTCACTATGCAGTGCTGAATGTTATCAGTCGTTAGTAGGCATGATACAGAGTCATTCTCACTTGAGACTGCTAGATGATATATTTCAAGGCGGTCGTGATCGGCGAATAAGCCCGGCGCTGAGAAGTGGTTTTGGCTGCATCTGAATCAAAGATTACACCGCCTTTTTAACCACTTGAACCTGAGTCCCTGGTCACGATTCAGTTCAGGAAGCCACAGAGGTAAATGTCGTGGGTATCACTAGGCACCGGCTGTTCGAAAAGAATCTACCCCAGTTTGGAGAACGTATCCGTGACTTGTTTTTTTTAACTTTCACATTTAATCGGCTGTGATAGATAAAACGTATTATATCAAAGCTATCACATTACGTTTATCACGGTGCAGTGCCAGAAATTATATTGTCCGGTATTTCACTATATATTCTTATTACAAAAATAGCTGAAATAAGAGACGTAGATGATATTGAGATGTGTATTGTATGCTATGCCCAAATACTTTGCCTACGTATTTTGAATCTAATGCCAAAAAGTGGACGACAGTTCCATTTTAACTTCTCGCAAAGTATCCAGTGGCCACAGGGGATCGATGTGAATGAATTGAAGTCGCAAGATAACTTTAATGTAGACCTCCAGTTTCAGATTTAATCGAAACCTCTTTAGTGTTTTGGGGACACGGCGTGGGGATACGCAAATTCAGTCCTACTGTACATTAAATTTGTACTTGGCTAAAGAAAACAGACAGTCCGCGCAGTGACAGGTTCAGGGATGGAAAGTTTAACAGCCTGCGAGATTTTATTACTCATATCTCTTGTCTCACAGTAAACAAGTTTGGCATGTATTTAATGCACTGGTACGTGAGTTGTGTGTCTGATACAGTGTCATTAAAACGTTATCCGTATATATAAAACCGTGGAAACGTGCTGTAGATTTATCTGCATAAGAGCACCACTAGTTCATTGAATTGTCTACCTGTGACCCAGAACAGGCGGAGTGAAAAATTTTGTACCTGGTGCCAAATTTTTACCCAAGTTACTTACCAATCTCAAGTGGTGCCAGACTTCTGCAAGCTTCCAGCAGTCAACTTGCATGCTGACGGACTTAAGTTAGGTGATGCTGTGTAGTTTTGCACATTTTTCCAGTTTCAGGCTCATGCGTTGTACTGAGAGCGAGACAATCATCACTTTCTCCACCTGTAAGGCGGTTCCTTGCGCCTAATTTGATACATTTGAATATTAAGAATAACATCACAAGAAAATGTTACCCTAGAGAATGACAACATCGTCAGCGCCACTACTGTCAATGTCGGAAACAGTTTGGCACTTAAAATACCATTATATTCCGATCTCGGAATACTTGTGTGTTTCAACATTTACAGGTATTTCCACAACGTGTTAAGTGTGGCCGTCCAAACGGAATTTTCTAAAAATTCTACCATCTGCAAGTACATGTCACTCAAAGCCATCCAAGGAAACATTGCAGTTTTGGTATGTCATGTCCAGTTTTGTCAGGATTTGTCACAAATCGGAATCTTTGGTCCAGATATCGAAATTTGTTCAAATATGTCGCAAAACTTTCCTATTTAAAAGTCAGATATATTTGGAAATCGTCAATTGCTTAATAAATTCACTAGTCCCCAGCTGGTTTTTTAAGTACAAAATGTTCGTGTGTAATTCAGATCATGTTTAAAATTGTCACGTTTTCTGTGAAAGGCACTGAAAATATCTAGCATGCTGTTCACAATCATTCCTTGACATTGACGCTTTCTTTTGCGTTCATTAAAGTTGGCAGTGAAATCACAAAAGAACCTCAAGACTGTCAGCCATTTCTGGCCTTATATTTGTGAGTGGTTTTGCTTCTTGACTTCCATAAAATGTATCTCAGGCAAACATTTTCTCAAGCAGACATTTGACATATCTGTCAAGGGCATAACCTCGGCTAAGCCGCTTAAGGTTGTTATACGTTAGTTTGCATTTCACAATACTGTCAGGCCACTTTATGCAGAAGCACCTAAAACCGTCAGTATTTGGGTGCCCGTGAAATTAAATTTTTCTCTTCCCCTCTGTTTCTCCACTGCTTAGCTGCTTTTTGCCCATAGTGCCTGTATCATGCAATGGGAGGTCAATGCTTATGACCGATAACCTTTCAAACTAACGTAAGAAACCAGGCATTTGATCCAGCCTTAGTTAGCATAGACAAAGCTTTGCTTCAGTCAGTATCAATTTGCGAAGCATTTGAACAACCGTCTTACAAATATCGTGCGCCTCTTTTATCACGTCTCTGAACACCGCAGCTGACACGGGATGTCCCGGCATATGGAGGCTACCTCTGCGATAAAGCTGCCGTACTTGGTATGGTGATAAAAGAAAGATTCTGCATCTTCTCGCTTGGTTAGCTTAGCGAGGACAAGCAACTTCACTAGTACTCGTTTACTGTGTCACCTGAAGGATATCTCGTTATAATGACAATTTTTACCTCGGAAGAAACATCAGTTATCTAATCTCAGCAAATGGAAAAACACCTCTGCCCAAATACTCTTGGGCTTCACTTGAGATGTCATTGGACAAATTTTATACCCTATCGTTGACAGTATTTTGCAACATGGCGGTTGCTCCAGCCATTCCCTAAATCTGACTTCCATTAACAAAGACTCCAAATAGTGAATCCACTCATAACCGTAAATTTTCGTTTATATCCGCTTTATCTGAGATAGGTACCCTAAATGTTAAGTAACTAATTCTCTGCGAACATCTCGTTTAGTTCAACATTTTGACAGTTTCTTATGATGCGTGGCTTTGGAAATGCCGTTTGACCATGGAGCAAATGGAACATAACGCTTTATTATCACATTAAATCGCACCATACCTCAGTGTTCGCAATTTAATCATCTCTTGGGCCTTACCCACCCAGGTGACTGTTGCTCTCCAATAATGCTATCTTATGTTCCCAGCATACATTTTAAACACTTCAGTTACACGCTCATGACGTCAGAATAAGATGAAACAGAATTTAATTCTGTCCTCACAACCACTTGCCAGCACAAGGCGTCACCATTAAGGCCACTGGTAATGAGGTACAAAGGGTTTATTTCATTTACATGCATGACCTTGAGCTGATGTAATTTTATATGTTGTAACAAGCAAGCCGCACGGGAGAATGAAAGGCCATGCCTTAAAAAGTTTGCAACAATAGATATTTAAAATTTTACTCTGCAAATTACTACTGCTTTCTTTTTTCACACAAAGTGAGAACAGTAGTAGGGATAAGCTGTTTTATTCATGATAATCATTGTAACTGCTGGGTGCAGTGCGATGTATTATTATTTACAGTCTTTGAAGGAACTTATTTGAATACGAAATTCTTTACGCTTCCGTACTGGTTGGACCCCAAGTAGTTTTGTGTCATTCTTAAAATAGTAATCAGTACACTATGGGCGTTAGGGTTGTCTGTTTTTAATTCTATGAATCGCAACCATGGGAATATTTATTCACAGCGTAAACGGTTTATGTTGGAACCAATTCAGTACGAACAGTTGATTTAACTTGCAGATTTGTATGGAAGTCACTGGTACCGCCCGAAATCTCAGTCGGTGCCAGACTTGACACCGATGTCAATGACTTGCTATCCCTAGTCTAGAATGTAGACCTGCTCTTACACAGTTAAACAAGATGGGAGCGATATGCTTAGGGAAGTAACTCCTGTTTTGCCGAGAATCATACGAATCAAAATACTCGTACGTACACTATGTGGGCAGAATGCAGAAATTTGATTCTTAAAGCAGGCGGTGCCACTAGTGAACACGATGCTTTAAACAGTTGACAACGTCATTGAGGTCGTTAGCTGTCAAGCATACGCTTCTCTCAAACGATTTGTGTCATTGCATTTGTGTGACACCGTATGCCACAGCACTTTGCGCTTTGGTATTCTAGGAATCGTATTCTTTGGTCTCATTTTTCTGAACTGCTGTTCCGCATTATATCCTGTGCAGCAGTTTGATATCTTGGTTTCATGTAATTCGTCATTATAACACTTCACTGCATTTCTTTCCACATATTGCGTCGTGAAATCTCTTCTCGGCCTGAAGGTAGCCAGCATTACGCTTTCGTGGCAGTTTGGTGGTGTCTGTTCTTCAGCTTATACCAGCTTTACTGTATGGAAGATGCGAATAAAGCAATTTGACTGTTCTTTTTATTTCGGGTTTCTTTTTAGCGTAAGTGTAATTCCGTCACTTGTGATTCGCAGTAAGTGTTTGCTGGATTGCGTAGTGAACACCGGTAATCAAGATTACAGTCTTATTGGATGTGATGTCGTGCTGTGTGGTAGACGGAAATCAGTATTTCGGAGGTACCTGCTGCCTCCGTCTTCATGTAGATGTTTGAGGTTCCTCCGAGTTGTTGTTATCCCTGTTGCACACCACACGGCGTCACGTTATGGAAGGCTGTAGTCTTGACACTGAACGCCGTATGAACGCCATATTTCATCAGCAAGAAAGGCACGGCCTGCGTCTTATTGTTACCGCACAATTTTCCCACATTTATTTTGTTGTACCCTCTCTCTTTTATTTCGAACCGGGTAGCGCAGTCATTTTCAGTATGCAATTCCGTTGTGTGTATGTGTTTGTGGTCTTTCTTTTTGTATTAAAGTGCTAAGCCCTGAGAAGCTATGCTATTCTGCCTTCTGGTTTTTGCTCTGTTTTGTATTTCACATGCTTAGAATCAAAGTGTTGTGTGTTTCATCGCTGCGTTGTTTTAAATTACACAAATTCATTCAGACTTAGACTATATCTGAATTCGAAAGGTTGTTGGATTTTGTCCTTGGATCGAGCAGAATGAAGCATCGACAGCACTTCGATTTTACTGGTAAGGTGACTGCTGCCAATACTAGTTACGCTAATACGTCTGAGATTTCCTTGTTCTTTCTCAATCTCTCTAAACCATTGTTAGGATGATACCACGAGAGTCGTATTTCAAAAATCCTGCTTAAAAATCGTTGATGCTGTAGGTATAACATCTGTGTTTGAAAGAGCAAGTTCCTGTTGGCCGAAAGCTGGAGGAGGGTGCTGATTCTCGACAAGGAAATCGGCAGAGTTTAGCCTACTTTGTTTCCTCAAGGTCAGAAAATAAACATGATTTTAAGATGCTAAGCACGTGGCCCCCGTTTCAACTTCTGAATATTCTGACCTACGTTCACGAAAACCAACTTGGATGTAACGCCATTTGAGACGATCCTAACGCTGTAGAGGGTGGATTCGCGAACTTGAGGGACAGGGACGAAATTATCTCCACTTACTGTAGGATACTAAAATGGCGTGTAGTAAGAGCTGTTACAAAACTATGCAACTTTTCATAAGGTGATGCTTTTGTGTAATGGGACTTTATGAAGCTTTCGGTTTGATGCGATAGCGGAAGAACCATTGTAGCATTTTTTTTCATGGCTCGACAGCGATAGTGGGCCTAGGCCTCCACCTTGTCGAGGTTTCGAGATGATACTCAGACACACCACAGTTGGTAGGACTCCTCTGGACGAGTGATCGGCCCGTCGCAGAGACATCTGCCTGACAACACACAACACTCACACGCAAGAGGCATCCATTTCCCCGGCGGGAATCGAACCCGCAATCCTAGCAGGTCAGCGGCCGCAGACCCACGCCGTAGACCGTAAAGCCACTGGGATCAGTTCCATTGTAGCTAGCAGTGTGAAATTTGGTACTGTAGGCTGTATTGATTGTAAGCTAATAGTTCTAAAGATAGCGACAATACGAAACTTTGAGATTTGTGTCCGGCAAATTTAACTTACACAAAATGTGTACTGATGTCTTAACTTCTTTACAAAAAATACAGCAATAATAATAATAATAATAATAATAATAATAATAATAAATATGTAAAAATAGAAATCCATGCAGTAGGAAATTAAACGTTATGAGTGTTAGGCAGCAAGCACGCCCTGAAATACTCAGGGCGTTGTCTTTTATGCAGTGGGTATTTGGGTTCCCTTCCCCGTGAACAACCGACACACATTCATGTTTTCAGCACCTAGTTCCAGGCCTCCAGCGTTTTAACTTCGTTCCCCGTGTTCATCTCTGCGGCGTGGTTGTTAGGCACAAAAACACTGCAGTCAGTAGTAACAGTTTCTCAGTTCTGATAGCCCAACCACTAACCAACCAAAGAGCTAACTACGGGCGGAGACTTGCGCGAAGCGCAAGTAGACGTCTGTTTGTCTGAGTAGCCATTCCTGCGTTTTAACGCATCGCTGGGCTCTAAAACAGACACCTTACTCTATAACGGGGATTCGCTTGAACTGTGGGGAGCATTTGTCGAGGTGAGGAACTTATTAGCCCATCCCATTAGCCGCGCGGTCACAGGCGTGGATTTGCGGCCGCCGGCTTGCTGGAATTGCGGGTTCGATCCCGCCGGAAGCGTGGACGTCTCTGTCTTTTTGAGTTTTGTCTGTTGTATGGTAGGGGTGGCTGCGACGAGCCGATCCCTCGTCCAAAGGAGTCCTATCGAGTTTGTATGTGTCACTGAGTGTGATCAGGTGCAAAAACCCCTCTACACCTGCAATGAGTAGGTAGAATATTATCGAACTGAGAAAGAAAAAGAAAAAGAAAGAAAGAAAGAAAGAAAGACAGACAGACAGACAGGAGCTTATTAATGCTTGGCGTCCTCCTAAAATGAATGTTTTGCATTCGGTCTGCACTTCTGTTATTCAGCTACGGGTGAGAGAAAGGCATGCTATTTGTTGGCGTTTGCTTTATTGCCTTTGCACGAAGTAGTGAACCTGTAGACAAAATTAGACAAGTATTGGTTACGACACGACAGTGAAACCCTACGCCCTTTGAATATGTCTGTGTTAGAGTTGTTTGGTCAACATGCGAAGGCACTACATCTTAATATTCTAGAACACATAAAACAGGAGGCCGTTCGTTGGCTGAATGTCTCTTCGCAGCCATTTATGGAAGCAGCTCGTGCACGTCAGAATTCTTCCAACAAGTGCTCTTGTATTATTCATCACTACAGCCCGACAGTAATTTGGTATACGAGAGACAGTAAATACTTTTGCTCTTCTTTCGTGCCACCCTGTACCACATGCCTTCTGCGCATTTGTTCCAGTACTTATTTTGTGCTTGAATACGTGGTCTATTTATCAACTTGAATGTGACGTTTAATTTAGGCTTATAGCAAAATGAAATAGCCCTATTCCATTTTACGTATTTATCAAAGTTTTGCCATTGAGCAGGTTGCTCTGGCGGTAATTTTCTGCATTTGGCATTAGCAGTGTTCATACTTAAGGTTCTTCTACCGCCATATTTTGTTTAGTTTCAGAGTATCATAAGTAGAGGTGAAGTAGGCCGAAATACGGCGTAAGGCGTGAAGACAGTTAAGTGACCTACTGACTTCTTAAAATTATAGGAGCTTCAAAAGGCTACAGAATAACATTAAATTTTCAAGGTATATTTAAATATTAAAATTACACACTACATGCTTCGGAACGTTTTCTGTGCCATCTTCAGGTGTGCCTGCTACGGAACCTTTTCATACAGGTCGTAATTACAATATCTCATATATCAAGTGAGACCTCACTGGTGTTACAGAGTACAATAATAGCAAAGCCGATTATCACTTTATAGTCTATGAATAAAAGTCCCATATACATTATTGAGTTCTTCTTCTTTAGATTTAAGCTACTGCTGCCGTGTCCAGTCAGTACATTCTGTCTGCAATCCTCACAAAGCTACACCTCTTTATTCACTGTATGATGCCTTTTGTCGTTCGTGATGACGTCTGCCACCTTTCGCACATTATCTGTTTGACACTGAATTCCATTCACAATTTCTTTCCTTTATATCCTCTGTTAAAAGTAAGTTTCTTTACCTTGCTTGATTTTTCTCCTCCACGTCTTTTCTCCAGCTTTCGTCTCTTCCCAGTATTCTGTTTATCTTGGGTCTCCATATATCACAACGGTCCAGTTTCTTTTTGTGTTGTAGCTCGTAGCATGTGACCGTGTGTATGACGTCATTATGTTCCGAGAAAATGCGGGCACTGGATGTGCGTGTTACTGAACACACGCATCTCCGATAGATGGCCTGGCTTGTTTAGTATTGCGGCTCTGTCAGTCACCGATGTGACAAAATAGACCTTAAAAGCCAGAAAAGATGCAGCGATAACCTGCTTTTGTTTGTGAATGTTAGAGGGACCTGACCTCAACCTGTGATCGGAATGGTGAATCACAGCCCTTTGTTTCATTGTTTGTTTTAATCAACGAATTTCTGACTTGCTGTAATAGCTAGTGTAATGTCGATTGAGATCGCAAAGAATATAAGGGCGATGACTGGAGAAGTAATAAATTTAATGACGCTATTTGAGTTGTGTGCGGTGTGTGAGCAGTGATACAGAGCAAGTTTGCTGCAGCGGTAATGCCTTTGACCTCTATTCGGGAGGTGCAGAGCTGGAATATCTGCAGGGACGCCAACCGTTCTGCCTTCCCCAGTGCCTGCAAGAAAATTCCCGAGTATTGTCGTAAATTGGATCATGACTTCTTCCTTGCACATCCTTTTCCATGCATTATTTGATATCATCTAAGCGTTCGACGCTGTATAGTCTGAGTTGCTGACAGCATCGTTCAATAAACTACAGGTAAAGAAACAAACACAACGAGATGTGATGGTTCGGTAAGTTATATTTTACTTGTAAGAAAGCCACAATTAGTTTTCCGGTAGGATTATTGGGACTTCTTTTCCTTACCATAACTTTCACATATATTCTTTGGCTAACACCTTGGATTACAGAATTTAGAAAGAAGCGATTTTGGCCAACTTTGAAGTTCTGTTTCGATACTGCTCTGGAGAAACAGAGGGGAACAATACATATTGCTGGGCGATTGGGATTATGATAGACGTGGAACCGTTGTAGGGCGTAAATCTACTTTATATGAATTCAAAAACAAGTTTTATAAGTTCTCTGAAACGGTTCGTCTTTCAGAATAACAGTACATGATAGGAAACGTATAGCGGGCCTCATAAATTTTTTTAACTTCAATGTAAAGCGCTTTTCAGTACGATGAATTTTGATAAGGCAAGAGATAACGAACATAATTTCTGAATGTGGGGGGTTTGTGTAGCGCGATTGGCTTTGTAACAGTAAAGAATATCAAGGCTAATGAGGCAAGCAAGGTAGTAGAATATTGTGTCGAAAGTACGTGTAGGCCTACTGTATTGACCTTCGTTGGCAAATTTGTTTAAGCCGTTCATATTCAAGCGCTTGTTTCTAAATACCCTGTGAATAATGAAAGAATGCTGCAATTTACGCCCGTCTTGTTTCTAATCCTACTTGATTAAGCAACGGCGATGCCGGCCTAGATTTTATTTATTTTGTAGTCTGACCTCTTCTGCCTACTCACTTTAGGTGCAGAGGGTTATTGTTTCACTTGATCACACTCAATGACACATACATACTCAGTAGGACTCCCCCCCTGAACGAGGGATCGGCCCGTCGCAGAGTCCTCTACCTGTAACATACAAAACATTCACAAGAGACAAATATCCATTCCCCCGGCGGGATTTTTTTTTCAGTTCTTGCGTTTATTCACATAAAAGACAGATTTTGCATTTGGCAAATGACAGAAACTATCGTCCCATCGAAGGAACCCTTGTCTTGACTTATAACGCTAACCAACCCAAATAACTTCTTAAAAACAGAAACTTTTGCCGCTTTCCTGTGAGGCCGTGACATGCCACTAATATGTCCGGTGTGACGAATACTGGTGCGCGTTCTAGACCGTCCTCGCCTCCCAATGGCGTCACTCCCTCCCGGCGAATATGTTTGCTGAGGAGTTGATTGCCCAAACCTCGTATGGACTGGTCGTCATGTCATGTCCCGTTCAGTTCTGCTACTTCAGTACATCTAAATAGCTCCCGCATGTCCATTGCCGCTTGTGCCATTTGTAGGTTTCCCAACGGGATCTGCGCAGGAAGTCAATATAGTCCATCGTCGTCAGCGGAGGGTCGCCTTTAACCGTGTAGAACACATATGTGCCAATATCCAGAGCGTAGCATTATGGCTGGGTTTCGGTCACAGTGTGAAGTCAGGGAAGATAAGGCACTGCTCGGGTGTCGTGGGTCGACCCGATGAAAAAGTGCGATTCCGACCCTGGTCCACCACCATATGCCTGCGGCATCCCCACACTGCGTCATGCCCTGGAGTGTGGTATCTGTGATGTAGCAGGTTGGTCATGTGTCGTTATCTCTCATATTTCTCCTGTGGAGCCTGGCACTGGTGGGAATGATGTCATGAACAACTCGGTCTCGAGTGTACCTTACCGTGGCTGGTAAGCGTGGCGGGCCGACATTTCTCCATATTACATGCCATTGTTGGGAGGGGCATCTCTGGTAGATCCTCACCGGTGCCGGTTGTCTTAACGCCATGTCATACTCTCGCGGTGTCCAGTATACTCGCAGTGTCACTGCACCGCAAGACGCGCCTGTAAGAGGCGGACTTATATATGACCATTCCTGGAAGAAGAGTCGCAAGTAATCCAGTGCCTTACGAATGATTTGCGGGTTCGGAGGGTTACCGGACTGAATGAATCTCCGCCATTTTGCCAGCCATTCTCCCGTGATGGTACCCGCGGCGCCGTATTACGCCAATAGCTGCGTGATGTAAAGTGTTACGCTCTTAGCATATATGTCTAGCAGCTCCATTCCGCCCTCTACCGGCCGGCGGTAAGGTTGTGACGATTCGAACCCGCAATCCCAGCAAGCGAGTGGCAGCAGACCTACGCCTTAGAGCGCGCGGCTGCCAGATCGGCGCCTAGATTTTATTGCCATCGAATATTTTTGTTGACGTGTGAACTTAGTGGCACCTAGGATCTTTTGTTTCTTTGTAATTTTCTTGGAATGACATTAATTAGCATAAAATATAAAATAAAATTAGCCGATTCACAACACTAGACCAACAAAATGCACAATACTGTTCGTGGATATTTTTATTACATTATCGCATTGAGTATTCCTACATGTTTGGATCCACAAGCGATCATCATAAGGGAATCAAATGAAAGTAACAACTCACATAAGAAAACTAGCAACCTTTGCATGCAGTAAAAAAATGTAAAAAGGTTAAACAGTTAAATGTAGGAACTTCTTTGTAGTATAGTTGTACAAGTGTAGTGTATCCTGGTATACACTGTCTCGGAGGCAGCCTGCGTATTTAACGAAGGATGACACAGTACTGTGCAAATAATATACCGGAAGAGAAATTACTACAGGGTTTTAGTCAGAGAAAACTTCAGTGACACAGACGTACATACGAGAGTAGTATTAAAGTGAATCTAAAGGAAATGTTTTATGTTAGGAACGGACTGAGCTGGCCCAGTGTAATTTCCAAAACCAGGCTTTTTTTTTTAGCAGAGTGATGCAATTTTGGGTTTCACGTTAGCGAGAAGGCATGACCACGTGAGTAACTATCACGTTTTGGAGGCATCAGAAGTTAATTATTAGACTGAAGTCTGTTGCTTTGTAAAATTTGCCCTCAGACATTCGGAATTTCTGCGTGATGCTGGTATTTTGTGTACTGTTTTATAGCATTCAAAATTGGAGCCTACTCAGTGGTACTTTGGAATATAATGCGTAATTTGCAAGAAGGCATATGGTGGCTGACTGCTGTGTTGGTCTTTGTTTCATTTTCAGATGACACGAAAATGTGCGTATTGCGTAAAATTTCTATTGGCTTTTCTGAACATGTTTGTGGCACTCCGGAACGTGCATACATATAAAGAATGTTAGTTTAAAAATAGTAATTAACTTTGCCTGAATTTGAGTAAGCCATTAATGTGTTCGTGAGCAAAGAGGATACTTTTTATATAGACCACACAGACTGAACTGACTGAATTTCCTGGCAGGAGGGAATTTAATAATTTCCTTAGCTTCTTTGTTAAATGAGGCATGTACAGCTCCAGTAGAAGAGTTATTTAAATCTGCACGATTAAATTATCCTTAACATGTACTAGTAAGATTATTGTTTTCTGGAGTGTGACGCCATCTACTCCGTGTATAAGTGTGGACGTTCAAACTGGGGCTGGTAGACAGTCCCGGGTGTGGTAGATACAAACAAGCAATTGAAATGGCCTCACACGTTCTCTGTGACTCTGAGGCTTTGACAGCATTAAGACTTATGCACCTCGGTTGTCATTTTATGAAACCAGGTGACTTTGAGGACATCCCTCTCAGCAGGATACTGCGCTTTGTTCAAGGTGCGGGGCTGCTGAAGCGCGAACATAAGGGCTGCACAAAATATTGATGACAGTCGTAGCGCACTCGTCACTACGATGCCCGCTGGTATGCAGGTGTACGTAGTATTCTATTCTGTTATAAGTATCGATATTTTAGGAGAACCCGCTAATTAATATATACTTCCGTAGTAGTATATACATTCTATTGTCGAAAGATCAGCAACGGTTAGAATTAACGATTGACTGATGGCTAGACTGCATTTTTCACTCATCCTTTCTTAACTCTTAATTCTGACCAAAACGATCAGTGAATCTGGGGCATAAGTTACATTTCGTGCTTAGTACTGGAAGGGTTAAATGTACAAAGGAATCAGGAGTGGTATGTAAAGGCGTCTTAACGATGCATGGCCGGTAAGGGCGTGTTCTGTGAGAGCGACTGGTACGGCCTGATGAAACATCTACCATCATGGGAAGACTTGTTAGACCAGTTTTTTATATTTAATGCGGCAGGTTATGTTTTAAGCAAACTGAACTATCCGACAACCCCGTCCATCCTTTAACTCTCGCCTCCAGGCGTATAATCCCATGTTGCCAAGTCGAGTACCAGTTTATTTTATATACAGACAATCTAAAATGCAGGTCTTTATATGTAATTGGATTTTCAGACTTGAACGGTGTTGCCAAATGCAGAAGAAGGTATGTTTCTTTGTTACTGGGGTCGATAGCCTTTTGATTTTTGGTCGTAAAGTAGTAAAACAAACGGAAATTATGCGTCAGTTTCAGTCCTACCCTAATGAATGTATCAATTACAATAGCCTGGTACACAGACTGATACCTTAGTTAGGTGTCAGATTTGAGTTTTCAAAGGCATTACCATGAAATTACTCTCTTTTGGGATGTGATGCCGTGTATTCTGATATATATATGCCGATGTTTCAGGAGGACATGCTTCCTGCATTATCTACCCTGATGAGAACGGCATATTTTTGTGAAATGTCGGTATATACGTACCAGACTGCATGGTTTAATCCCGAAAGACATATCTTCATAATTTAGAAGACAACGTCAATGTGGTTGGCCAGGATAGCGTAGTCGGTATAGCGACTCGCTGTGGGCTGACGTCCCGGGGATCAAATCCCGCTGGGGGCGAGATTTTACACGCAGGTCCATACCGGCCCCGGGTCCCACCCAGCCTCCTGTACAATGGGATATATCAGACAGCCTGGCCCGAGTCATATGTCGAAATACATGGCTATGGAAAAATTTTGTGTTGTAATGCTTCTGTTTTCCTCTACCCGTCATTGTTCCACTACTATTGTGTGTTGACATGTAAGTTAAATATTCCTAACAGAAGTGGAAATCTGTTTATATATACATGTACTTATGGTTTGTCTGCTTCACCGAGTTCTGACCGCGTATGTCCGAAGGGTAAAGGGGCCCTTTCCCAGGGGGTAAGCGGTCGGGGCGTGAAGCTTACAGTTCTTCTTCTGGTAGGGCCGGAGTTAAAAGTGCGTGGTGCTATATTTCCCCTTTCCCATGCATCTTCATGGCGCATTTCTTTGTTAAGCACAAACAAGGGTACTTTTACTTTTATTTAACGACGCTGTCGGCACCTCAGACAATATATGTCGTCGAATGGTAGGGTGATTAGAAACGAAAATTTGGTGAAAATGTAGAAAAGACGGTCGTGGCCTAATTTGAGGCACAATCCCTGTTAGGGCTACGTTTTCCGAACGAAATTTGAAGTTGTTACGTCTTAAAAACGAGTCAGGTGTGCTGCGCACTTGGGTGCACATTCCGAGGCATGCTTGGTCCCTGCTTGGACAGATATCACACTAAATTCTACCGACCGAGAACCGATTCCACGAGATCATAAATGTGTTGTGACAGTGACGTTCATGGCGACATTTTGTAAACGTACGTATATATTATATACGTGGGCTGTATGTTATGTGTGGTAGTGACAATCATGGTGACAATTGCTGAACTCACACATTGCCCATGTTACATATGAGAGGTTCTTGTTTCCTTCTTTCTTTCCTTCCTTCTGTCTTTCTTTATTTCTTCCACGTTTTCCTTCAGGCCTTACATTTTTGTCAGATCCCAGCCATTAAGTAATTATTCTGATATAGTTTGTGTGATTAAAGTATTAAACTTAGGCATCAATCTGAAATGAAATTTTCCGCAAACCAGTGTTTATTTAATGGACTTTTGTAGTCATATGACGGGAAAAAGCAAATATATTTTGTGTTCTTATACGTGATCCTTTATGTAAGGAGAGAAATCGTACTGATTGGAAAGAGTGAGGCACGCAGATCCTGATCCTCTAAACAAATGGCAAACTAGTCAGCACCTTTTCGTGTTTATAATTTAAGCCTCCAAACTGAATTTCTCTGCTGTGTTTGGATAATTTTTATGGTGGTCGGTGGCGTTTACTCAGAAACTTTGCTTTTACCTCAGTTTTGTATGTGATTAATTTCGTAGCCCATTCGTCTGTATCAAAAGCAGTGAAAGTAAAGGTGCCAGACGTTGATGTCCAAGTTAAAGAGAATGAGACAGTTTATACACGTGTGAATTTATGCATATTAAGGTGGTATGGCTCCTTAGCGTACTTCCTGTGAAGTTCATGAACGCCGCTGTGTAGCCTGTTATTGGCAATCATTCGCATTCCGCAAGCTTCGAGTTCAAATTTCACTTCATGGATATGGTGAGTTAAGGGTACCTGTAGAGAGAGAGAGAGAGCATTGAAGTATATTACGGCTGATTTTTCTCGCAATTTTGAAGAACCATTGTTCACAAACATCTCACTATATACCGTTAGATAATACTAGCTATAGTGTATACACCATCATAAATTAACGAACCACATTTGGTGTCTCCTATGCAAGAACGCATATACGTTGAAGAAACATTCTAAATTGGCTGAAGATTCACTGGCGAAACTGGACCCATCGCTATGCAGCCCTTTTCTGTATGAACACTAAAGAGCGGTTTGGTGTAGCAGTAACGCTCAAGAGATCTAGTCGAAGAAACTGATGTTAACTGTCTGCTCATACCTCCAAACTAATGCATGTATATTTCCATAATATATCCTACAGCTTCAACCTTTCAAATCCTTGCTTGTCCATCAGTACTTGGAAGCTTAAGAAGCACCGGAAATTTTAAGCCTTTTTCGTATTTTTCTCCCTTTTACACTACAGATACTGGAATTCATTTGAATAAAAATACGCCCCTGAATGGATTTGATTTCTTTTGTCAAGTGAATCTGTGCTGTTAAGTTAAAATAGCTGAAATTTTAATGCTGTGGATGAAATCTATGACTTTTTGTTAAAATGCTTAAAGGGAAGGCAAAATGCGGAATTTGACCCAATGAGGAATAGGCTGTCGCTTAGGCGGTGAAGGCCTGCGCTGGGTTGTAGCACCAGTAAGGGATAAGAAGAAGAAAACGACGGTGATGGCGGCGAGTCTAGTATGTCTGATAGTAAAACAAGGTGGGCAGTGTACGATTGCTTACCATTGAGGCCGGTTCGCTTAATGTTTGTACCTCCCCGGCTAACCTAACAGCCTGATACAGTTTCACTTGAAGAGAGCGCTTTTATGTCGATTTAATGCCACCGGCAACAAAAACCGTACTTGTCTTCACGCAGAGTTTCCGACATATTTGTCCGATTGTAACCAAATATGAATTTTCTCGACAGATGTGAACGAAAGTCTCCAGTAGCAAATGTTACCAAAATCCGTCCAGTGGGAGCCAAGCGTACAGACAGACAAACAGAAAGAGAGATGGGCGGACAGACATGACAAAGCTAATAGGCGCTTTTTGCGAGTCTGCGAAAGTCCCTGAAGCATTCATTAATAATGCTCTCCGTGTCGTCTCTACGCTAAGCTGTACTGCACTTAAAATGTACAGCAACGCCTGTCACCAGTATTTAAGCCTACTTATATTTTATGTCTGATCTATAACTTAAAACCGGGAAAATCCCAGCGGTCCGAATCTCGGCCGAGGCGGCGAATGTCCTGACTAAGTATTTTCTTGGTTTTTTTCAGACCTCCAGGCAAATTCCATGGCGGTACTTCAAATTACATTGTTTCCTTTCACGTTCTTTCCCGTTCATAATCACCCTCTCCAGTTATTCTACGCTGTATAGTCTGAGGTAAATAAATAAATAAATAAATAAACTAGAAATAAATAACTTCGTGACACACTGACATATATATGTCTCCTCAACTGCAGTCAAATAGATCGGATAATTATTGGAAAGAGGATGTTATATACCTTTATGTAAGGTCTATAAGTGTTGTTCAAGGAAACCCCAAAAATGAATGGATAGAGGGTGGAAGAGGTTCCCCTCAAGGAATCGATCTTTTAAGCCAACGTGCCCATACCAGCTGTGGGACCATTTTGTCATCTTAACCAGTGAGTTTTAGGCTTCTACTGGACGGAGCTGACAGGTAGCCACTCATATCCTTTTAGTGCGAACGACTGCAACAACTGAAACTTTACCTCCACACCCACTATATTCTCATGTTAAACATAAAGCAAGTTTAGTGTTTACATTAACTGTTGCTAAACTGTAACAGATACTGCGCACTTATTTGTAAGTGCCGGTCTCAAAATAAATTTAGTCCTTTGAATACAGGATTTGCTAGGTTAAGCTTGGCCGAATCGCTAAAAAGAATCCTAAATTTCACAGCGTATATTACTATGCAGCATTTATAGCAAATACTGTATTATGCACAGTTCTTCAGTTCGGTCTTTCAGCTTCACATGCATTTAATTAGAATTAATCTAACTTTAAACACTTTCAAGTAATACCTATTGAAAGACAGCACTGCATGAACCCATTCACTCTAATCCCTTTGTATGAATCGGGTTACTTTATGTAACGAATCGGGGTCGACCCTAATTGTGTTTGCACTATATATTCAAGTTACACATCGAAAGAAAGCTTGGAGTCCTAAACATAACGCCCGTATTCTTATTGTGATGCACTTCTTGTTAGCACTTCTTCCACAAATACATATTTTCTTTCCCTGCGCACCAACACTCCTCTCATCTGCCTTCGCACTGTACCCAATCATGCAATTTTTCTGAAAGAGTGTCGCAGTATTTAACATAGTAGAATGCACTGACTGTATAAAAATCTTCATTCTTATACTGATAGTGCAGTACCTTTAAGCCTGAAGAAATGACGATGGAAGTTTTTTTTAACAGTCTGCTGGCCTCAGCGGAACTCCTCTTTCTCGATTTCTTTTCCGCATCAATGATTTGCATTTGTTATCATAACATGACTTCAGACGCTTGAGGTTGGATCCTTCCAGAAGCTGAAGTCTGTGTGCAGTAGGACGTGGAAGACATATTTAACAATGTTGTTTTTCTGTTCACAAAATTGTACATCTTGCAAGCCCTTATGGGATCCGTGACCATCTAACAGCAAGGGGTTGGGTCCTGTAAATCATTGTGCCTGAAAGTGACGTCGCGAGATCACGAAAGTGTAATATTTTTCATTCAGCCACCCAGGATCAGAAATGGTGACTGACGAACCCTTTGGAAATCAATCTGCAAATTCTAAACGATATCCCTGCCATTTGAAAATAGCCGTTGATGGAGTGAAGTTCGCAACAGCGTTTGTGCAGACTGTGAGAGAAAGAACTTCCCTAATTACACGTCTGGGCCTGGACCGATTGAAACTCCCATGCTATGAGGCATCAGAACTTGCAGCAGTCAAGTAGCGAATGCTGGACGAATTCGGCAACACGGAAATCAAGTTGCCCAAACGACTATCATGAAGACAAAAGCTGTCCAATCAGTTCGTCCTAACAGTTCCCCGGACTAGAACTGGAACTTGCCCTGCTACAATTTCCACATAGCGAGATCAGGAAGTTACAGAACCATGATACCTGCATTCGTCTTTAGCTCCCGGAGGCCATTTGCGGCACATTGGCAAGGCTGAAACACGTGCAAATAAGCTGCCTGTCTTGTCTGAATAATCAGTCAGTATTTCGGATGGCGTGTTGCCTGCGTGCCAAAATCACCTTCCGTCTAATAAATGACATTTTTGATAATAGATTTTATGTCGAAGAGAGGTGGAGGATTTCAGTGCTGCGTCACAACTTCCGCTTGTTCAGCACCGTCCAGTATACCTATGAGCTAGAGACATGGTGTAAAAACTGCAATTTTGTGCACCCTTACTCTGCATCCTTTTGATTTTCTTGAAGAATTAATTATAGGTTAATAAGCCGAGCTCCCATTTACGATCATCGTCTTCCAAGTACTCTGTCCAGGTTTCTGCGTTTTGTTGTCCATAAAATGTTTTGTAGTTACGCCATGTCACTGTTTTAGGAATTCAAAATTCGGTGGGGTGTTCGTTGAAACTGTACTCTTCTGCATTAAGCTTGTCTTAAGCATTATGTTTCCGGTTACGGAACTCTTTTCTATGTCAAATTTGCGCCTTGCTTAATTTAGCATGGCATCATAAAGAATTATGGGGATTGGGGGTATAGCTCAATGCACTCAATATTTGGTACTGGAGAGAAGTGAGTCTATTTCACGTCCCGTCTGTTTTATCCCCGGCAAAGGGGCTTCGGTACACGTCGAGTAGGAAACGGGATGCTATATAAAGCAGAGAAATCTCTGTCCCTACCCAGCAAAGAACCCGTTTCCCCGGTCGTCCACTCCGTAGCATAGTTACGTTGGCTGACCTGTTTCTGGCCTTTTATATTTTATACTGTCTTTGTGAATAAGAAATAACTGACATTTTACCACATTCTTCTTCTCAGTTGTAATAATAATAATAATAATAATAATAATAATAATAATAATAATATCTAAGATTATGTACTTGTTGTCATCTTTATACAGGGTATGTACAATTATAAACCTGAAACAACCCGTGTTTCTAGGGTACATATGTTCGAGCTATTCTGTGGTTACAGTTTATGGCACATGTACTGTTCTTTCGCATGATAAACCTTTTGTACTTCTACATTAGTACTTCCCGAAATAAGTGTGCAGTGCCACGTCTGGCTCTTTTCTGTAGTTCCTTGATGTCGTTCTTGCCAGATGTGTTGTTCAGATGTTTCTGAATGATGTTGAGATGGTTCCAGTTGCCCATATTACTCGTGTTATTGGTGCCACTATTTTTACATTCCGTATAAGCTGTATTTGTATTAAAATCTTCGTATTTTAAAATCTTTTCGGGTTTGTTCTTGATCAAATGTCTGTCTGCTGAAAGAGCACTGGCTATTAACATGCGTGTTTTTGTTCATTAACACTTATTATGATGTCAGATTTATTGTTATGGACGTTTCTGTCACTTTTCACTTTTTCATTTCATTATATGGTTGCCTTACTTTCATGAGTTATTTCTCCTGACTTTGGTACATTTTTATGGCAGTATTGCTTTTCTAATTTTACTCCTGTTTCCTTGCAGTTCAGCGCACTCCCTATCATATCTCTTGTACATTGTTCTTTTACCAATACGGGGCACGCTGATATAATACAGTCCAGTTTGTCCGTCATATTGTTGACATAATTTGCATTTGCTACCTGTTTCTGTTTTCAATATTTTTGTTTCATAATATTTAGTCTGTAGCGCCTGAACTTGTGCTGCTATTATTTCACTTTGAATTTCTGCTTCCGGATTCCCCCCTCCCCTCCCCCGCCGATAGCCATAGGAATGTTCCTTCTTCACTAGTAAGCTATCTATACTTCCGATATACTGTCGAAGAATTACTTTCCTCTCCAATTTTGTCTTTAAGAACGCTCCTAATATTGCTTATGTATGCTGTGTGCCGTCCTTTTTTGTGTCACTGCTTTCATGGTTTTGGTTTAATTTTTCTGCAACCTTCGCCGAACATTATTATTATTATTATTATTATTATTATTATTATTAAGTGCTTGTTCGGGTGAAAACGTACATTATTTTTTGGACCTCTCAACAAAAGCTGCATTATCCGTGGACGGAAAAAGCCACACCTGAAGTCATTTTATCAATAAATACGCTTTTCATGTCCTGTTTGTTTACCTGCATTGTTTTTCATTTAAAACCACGACTTTTGTGTCATTGTGTGAGGTATTGTAAAAGTAACAGTTGTCGACTGATAATAGTAAAATCTTGAACAAAGACTTATTAATGTTGTTCCAATACACATGGACAGAACAGAATGGGGTTTGTTCTGTAGCACACTTTGTGCGCTGTAGGCATGTCAGTGCTTCAAAGTTGACCTCTGTTGTTACCAGTAACAAGGTCCTTGCCTTCGTTAGACGTGCTATAACGTTCAGCTAGTATTTATCCGTCACCTCTAATAGCTTAGAAATATTTCTATCGGTGGTGGTAATAATAATAATAATAATAATAATAATAATAATAACAACAACAACAATAATACGCATTGCTGCTTCAGTTCAGAAAATTTCTGAAAGCCTAAGCACTTTTCACGTGTGTACATGTGCAATTTTAGCCACTGTTTTACATAGGTGTGAGTTTTAGTTTCTTTCTTAAGAATGAGGGATTCGGGACGAGCTCAATTAGCATAGGGACTAGGATAAGGGCAGAATGATCAAAGACTTCGTGGTTGGTTTCCGGCTTAGACGTGACTCTTTCGTCTCTCCCAAGTCCAGACCGACTGTGGGAACCGCGTAGCCTCCTACACGAAGAGTAAGGGGTGTTGTTTCCCCGGGGATAAGCCACCGCATTATGACGATGTCCACCCGCCTCCTTCTGATGCCAAAATTAGGAACATACGGAACCATATCTCCGTTCCTCTGTATATTTTCATGGCTTGGTAGTTAGTTAATTCTGGAACAACTGTACTTTTTACTGTATTGTAGGGGACTGTGGGTGTGGGAGGACAAGGCCAGAAGAGTATACTTCGGCCCAGGAGACAGGCGGACATGAGGAGAGATTAGGCAATGGGAAGCTTCGTAATGTGCACTCTTTGCCAAATGTTATTAGGAACACAAAGGTGTAAGTGAATATGAACAAGAAGACCATTGAAACTAATCATCGATAAGTAGTGTAAAGTTGTGTACTGTACTGAACTGAACTGGTGTAGGATAGCGTTCAGTAGTGGGCTGTTGCTAGCACGGCATTGAATTTTAGAGTTTCATAACAGCATGCAGTTTCTTGATTAGCTGTGCCGCTTAAGGGCTTAAGGAAGATCCCGCGCTGTGAAGGCAAAATTGTCCCTGTGCGCGCCATGAAAGCATCCACCTATAGGTTGAGTAAATTTATCCTCTAACTCCCCTCATCGCCGGCCTCGGCACTAGACGGAGGTGAGTGGTTAGCTTCACGCCTCGGCTGCTTTACAGCTGGGAAAAGAACTCCCAGTACCCACTGAGTAGGAAGGTGGGTGGGCCACAGTGCGGGTATGGTCGTTTTGGACAGCGGCGGACCCTGATCCGGAGGTCAGGTCTAGCAGAACCGTACAATGCCGCATTGTGTACCCTTCTGCTAGACCTCGGATCAGGATTCGCCACTGGTTTGGGCGAAGAGAAAGTCTCTTGCGCGTCCAGCTCGTAGCCTAGTTACTGCATCAACTACTATCCTGGCTCCTGACCCACTTACGTTGTGTCAGCTGCTGCTAGATTTTGCTACAAATTTTACGTTCTCACACCTGTGACGTTCAGGAACCTTGTGATCTAAGATAGACGGTAGTCATTATTAAAGGCTTCCAGCGCAGAGTTGCTTCAAAATCTGTAAGTCCAAGTGATATCAATCTCAATATGTGGCGGTAGGTATATATGAATACCTGGATACGGATCGATACATACATACATACATACATACATACATACATACATACATACATACATACATACATAGATGTAAATAGTAGATACATAGATATAGACAGATGCATATATGCATAGACGTAGATAAATAAATAGATATATAGGCAAATGGTAGGTAGGTAGATAGCTAGACAGACAGACAGACAGACAAACGAAGCACTGTGGTGGATTTTCTGAGACGCTTGTTGCTACTGCCGACATGGCACCTTCAAGTACGTCATAACCGCCTCTTTCCTAACTATTTCGTGGTTAATATTTATCGTTTTAATTTTATTCGACGCCCTATTAACCATTAAAGTACAAAATGCAAAGCTGCCCGTGCCCTAACGTAACCACCATGCCTTGATGACTGGATGGACACTTCACAGGCGAGGGCAAGATACCCAGGCACGCATCGTACAGGAGGCTGTGTGGGCTTGCGAGCGAGCCCTGTCGCTGCCGGCAATCTAAGCCCTATTCCGTGCACGTCCGTCGTGTAGCCTACTCGTTAAACAGTCGAAGAATACTTCACTTCGTATATATTGCCATGAAAACAGTATTAGTTCCAGCTATCTTGAGAACAATCTGTAGACGCTTAATTTATTAAACACCGTGTACTTTATTATTGCTCCCAAGATCTGCGTGCTTCTTTTACTTCGTGCGTAGTTACTTAATTATATACATCATATAAATTACTCTCCGCCAGCTTGTAACCTTTTGGCATGCCGGTTATTCTGTTAAAAGTTTCAGGAAACATGAGTTTTGAAATGCCCCATGCAATTATTTGTGTTTAAATGTGACTGTTAGTGTGTGTGCTGTTTACAAATGAGTAATTAAAAGCTAGCTGCTTAAGTTCACTTTTTCTGATCCCTAAGAATAAGGGAACTTAATAACAACTTTGCTACCTGTAATTGTTTATGCAGAGTCACGTGTCTCGATGTCCAGCCTGTCTGTCGTGTCTGTGGATTTACTTTCTTTTTCGTACCAGACTACACACGCAGTACGTACTTGTAAATTAGTAATGTTTGTGGGCGGAGGAATTTCAACTCAAAAATACACTCTTTTGTCAACAGACGGTTTAATGAATTAAGTACTCCAACAAAAATGTGATTCAAGCCGTTTAGTAGTAACAGAGATGAACCAGTTAGATATATAGACAGAGAGAGAGAGACGTAGAATGTATATGGCGATGCCGTGTCATTCAGGTAAGCAGAAAGGCCGTAAATGAAATGACATGCCATATATGTTCATCATTTTATGTTGTTCATTTCCGTGCATATGCTGGAAACAGTAAAAAGAGATCCAACTTATGCACAATGTTGCCATTTATTTATCAACCTGTGTCTTTTTTAGTTCCCCAACATGTTTCGGCAAATAGTCAAGCCATCATCAGGGGGTGTTATTACATATTGCATAAGATGTGCATGAAGTAGAAATTATAAAATGGTAAAACAGTTAAAAATGTTAAAAACTTCTGTAAAATTCTTGTGCTGGTTTGGCGCTATGTTGTTGATTTTTCGCCTGGTGTCCCTAAGGCGTGTAATTACAGGTGTATGTGCTGTAGGACATCCCGCGTATCAGGCCAGGTGTGTAAGAGTAAGCGTATATGACATATTCGGCAGATAAAATGTTTGAATTTTTTTTCTGTGTTCTGGAAAAAGTTCGCTTCAGGTATGGGCATTGAGCTCGACAGTTTTAAGAGTCTGTAGTTCTTCTCATTCTCATCAGGCCCGTAGGCGGGGGGGGGGGGGGGGAGGTTGCAATTGAGTGACTGCGCCCACTAGCAATTTGTGATGTATCAAAGACTAACATGATTATAAGAAATGAGCTCCGCGAAGACAAAATCGCGAAGCAAATCCGTGAAGAAAGTCACAGCTGCGATTGACAGAGCGCGAACAGCGAAGTATATTTATGTAGCCCTCAGTTTCGCACGTAAAGAACGCGATATCACTCTAGCTATAGTATTACAGCGAAAGCGTGAGTGTGTTAGTTAGAATGCTATTGTGCATTCCGCTTCTAGGAACCCTTTCGTCTGCAGTGGTCCAGAAGCTTCCCCTAACATCGTGACGGTCTTACGTAATGTGTATGTGTCTGCCAACCCGGCTGCAGTTTGGAAAGCTGGCGCCGCATATCGTCTACTAAGCATACTACTGCGAGACCTTAACCCTTTAAAGACGAAGCGTCTCTGTTTTGTGTAAGGACTCAGTGCGTACCGCTCTGTAAACCCTCCACTTCGGTTACAAAAACCAGTCTCTTAATGTTTTATAAGGCAAAAGTTGCTGTTTGTTCTGAGATCCGTACAAAACAAACGCAATGTGGGCACCACGTAGAATTTTTTAGTGTTAAACCTGGTCGTATGCGAAGTTACCGCTAGGCTTTAAAAGGTTAAGTTCGCTCATTCTCAAAAGCGTATGTATATGCATTGTTATACGGCGTTTTACGTAATTGAAGCGTTGATTGTGTGGTCTTGAAAAGGGCTGTTTTTATGCTTACGCATTCATAACATATATACACAGTGTAGAGCATTATATGCGGATGAAACCTATGTATGTATGTGCACCCGCACTGGAAGCCGCTGCACTCACGTTGTTCATGTCTGGCTACAGGCTTGATTCTCGTGTCACACATCAGCATACTGTCTTTATCTGCAGTGCATACAAGTGAGCCCAGCGGGGAAAATTGGTTCGGATGAGGGAGAGTGGGAACTAAGAGGAACCAATGGCCCTGAAAGGGGGCTATTTTCCGCGCTTTTCAAGGGCACTGATTCCTGTGGGGTCACTACGCAGTGTCATGTCCCCGAAGATCGTAATCTTAGCAAAGCTGCATATAAATTCCGGGATGGTTGACGCCATATCTGTATCCTTCCAAATCATTTGTTGCACGTAGTTAGTCCTATAACTTTCATATTTCATTTGAGAGTAAAGAACACTTCAGTTCGATCCCAGGTCAGTCCATGTGGGATTTGTGGTGGACAAAGTGGCACTGGGACAGGTTTTTTCCCGAGCACTTCGGTTTTCCCGTGTCAATTTCATTTCAACGGTGCTCCATTACTAGGAAAAGGACAAAAATAATGATCGTATTTATCAACACAGAGTTGCACAAGAAGCCTTAAGGCTGCGGTGCGTCCGTAGCGTCTGCTGCGGGGCCCTTCTCCACTTAAAAAAAATAACACTTGCAGGTAAGGATTCGCACAACGGCCACTGTGCACTATAGCTTTCTTGTGGAGGTTTAGCTTCAGCAGCGGGACGAGATGGGCGTGTATAGGTGCACGTGGCCGCATTGACACCGGAGGTAGACTTTCTGTTACAAGAACCCGTTTGATAGAAGGCTGCTAAGCCACAAAATGGGTGCATACCCGAGTCGAAGACAGAAACGGCGCTGTCGCAGCGAATCTAACCCAAGTTGTGTGGTCGTGATCCTAGAGCCTACTGTACTGACTGAGCTATCTGGCTCTAAATAACGGTTGCAGTAGGTATACAGTTAGATTTGATGATGTTACGGCGGGGTAGCAAGGTTAGGTGTACGGTTTTCTGGGATGACGCCACGTGCTGTGGTAAGCAAGTAGGCCTACCAGCGTTTCAGAGAACTCCGTTTCATCCATTTTAAGAAGAGAGAAAGACAGAGGCAGCAGACTGACACGCTTGTCCGTGCCTGACAAACTACACTGCTTCTTATCTCTTGATATTGGTATATTATTTTCAATCTGCCAAGCAAGCAGCCTGGCTCTATTTAAAGGTGTGCGACTTTTCTTTGAAATGCGGATATATCTGATATTTTATTTTCTCGTGGTGGTGACTAAGAAGATGGCCGAGTTCTGGGATGTCACGCCGTGTAGTCTGGTAGATATTTGACGACGTTCCGAGGAACATGCTGCCTCTATCCTCAGAATGGAAGGCCTGTCCGAAGTGTCAGTAAATTTCTGCTAGACTACAATGTGTCAGTCTCACAAGACATTAATCTTACACGTAAGTGTTGCTGCGTGTTACTTGTCATTTATTGATATCTGACAAGAGCTGTGTTGCCGCAGGTGCTGGTCATGTCGAGGGCTGCTGCAAGCGCCAGCGGAATTACCCCTGTGGATGACCCGGAGAGGAAGTGTCTTAAATGTGGAGACCATTGCCCTGGATTCGCACCACATTTCTGGAGGTTAGTACCGTCACCACTGTCTGTTAGAGCTATTATTCCCATGGGAATCATGGTCACTTCTACATACCCCGAAAAAACGAACGGTTCTATGCTGAGAAACGTAACTATGCGTTCAACAGAACATGTCGGATGTACGACCCCAGGGTTCTCTTTGTTAGACGTAGACTACAGCGCGCTCACCACAGAGCTGTGCGGAATAAACCAAGTCCAGCAAAACTTGTTCAAAGTGCAACTTCGATTTAACAGAAAATTGCTTTCGTCAGGAAATTCCTATGTAATAACGGCGTAAAATTATTTCTAATGCGAAAGGGAACATTAAAAACCCGAAATTAATAGAAGTTCATATTACCTGCTATTTATGGCTCGCATTTTATTTTTGTACTGTAATGTTAAAATTACGGCCCACGTAGAATATTTAAAAATTGTGTGTCTGTATATAAACAAAATCACGAACCAGTACACCTTTTATTAACTACAGCTTACGTCCCGACATATGTTTCGGCGTCTAATTTCGCCATCATCAGGGGATACTTATTGTGTGTCTGTATTCACCGATAATATTAAAATGTACGGCAGCGTGGGAAGGCTGGAGGGAAGAGTTCCGTATACGAAATTTAGGAGTGGGTGGGAAGATAATGTTAAAACAGAAACGAGTTGCGTATAAGCGAAACGTATTGAATCAGCATAAAATACGACCTGGAAGTGGGTTTAAAAAATCACTGGAATGGATCTTACCGTTACATAAAAAACTGGAGAGAGAAGCAATAAGTTCCTCAGAAATGTTCGTACCTATGTACCAGCCTACACGGAGTTAGATCCCTGAAAGTCGCAATCTTCAGTTGCCCTTTGCTTAAGAAAGTGTGTATTTAGTTAGCTGGTTAATGTCTGTGCACGTGTGGCAGTTAGTTTTCAAGAAAAGAACAAAATGTATGTTGTAGGGCAGCAGGTGAATGAACTGTAGTGGAATTATTAATATAGTGGGCGGTTTGCGTCGGTTAGGAAAGCGTGCGGGGTATCATTTGTAGCTCAAGATAGTCAGCTGGCAGTGCTACGATTCGCATGCTAGCTGCCTCGATGTATTTGTACTCCAGGTATTGGTCATAAACAGTTAGTCCGATGCAGGGTAACGTGCTTTATCTCTTTTAAATGTTTTATGAAGTTCGTGTTATACGAAACGTGAATTGCGATATATGACGTCTAACGAACTGTATTCCAACACATATGCTATGTTGAACAGGCAGTTTTGTTTGCCGGAAGACGGATAATGTCAATAGCGAATTGAACTTTTGGAATACATTTCACAGCATTTTTGCTGGAAAAATAAATTTATCCACAAATGAAAGGAGTTACAACAAAGGCTAATCATTAAGTTATTAACCCTGTTTAATACTGTGGTCACTCTATTTTAATACTTGTATTAATATTGAGGAACTCTGAATTTTCCTGTGAAATATTTGTGTATTTCTTTCGTTCCTCAGAGTAAACAGCCAGCCTTCGCGTAAGCAGCATTAACCGACTCGTCTATGTGATGGATATGCAGTGTCTACTGTGAGGAACTGCATTATTTTATTTAATTCAGATGAATTTCGCGGTTCTATATTTCGCCAGGAATTGAGGAACTAAGATATAAGTTATAGGTAGATCAAAGGGGACATGGGAACGCAGAAGAAAATGTGAACACAAGGAAAGAGAGGGAGAGAATGCAAATTAGTAAATAGGTCAGATTGGCAAGAGGAAAGGTGCATAATTTATAAATAAATTAGCTATAGAAGGGGACGTATGACATACTATTGTACGTTCTGACTGGCACGATACCGGAAAAAAAAAATTACTTACGTAGGATCGAGTATCGATGTCTCATGGCCCATGTAGTTTTTACTGATAATTACAGGTACAGATAGTGACTGTGGAGTTTGCAGTTGACCTTGGCAGTGGTTTGCACTGGGGAAAACCGACCGTCATTTGCTCGTGACCGGTTACCTAAGTATTCGAATTAAAAATATTTTGGGCTGAAGCGCAGTCGCGTTTTTTGTGTGTAAGATAGTACAGCTATTTTCTGTAGTGTTGTGTTATTAGACCTGTGCGTAAATCTGACTTGAGGCCCGTTATAAACGAAACAGCTAACAAATGGCGACCATTTGAGTGAAGGCCATGCAGTGATAGAGACCCGTGCTTTTTGACAGGGTATGTATGTTTTTCCCCGACCGACATCACGAGTGCTAAGGGACTCTACCCAAGCCATGCGGGTCGACTGCCTTCTCATGAATAAAAGACATTAGTTTTCAGGTAATTGCCACGCTGTTCTTCTTTTTTGAAGTTTTAAAACTAGTCGTAGTTGTGTGTTTCATATTAATCTGTGTATATAAACAAAATCCGAGCGTATTGCTGGGTAAAATCTTGAACGTCCTTCTAAATTCTTACCTACAGAGGCCCTAACATGTAGAATCAACTTCCTACGTGACAGTACGCCGCATTACTTCTTTACGTGGACGAGAATAATTGAATAACCCAAGAAGTAGTCAATAGACCGCAGATCTGTTTCTCTGTACGAACTTATTTATTAGTTCTGTCCCTGAAATCCGCCACTTGGCAGGCCAGTTGATGTCTAGAAATTATAACTGTATTTCTTTAAATTATTTGAACGGTGGTAGTTTTTTTTTCTGGATGTAATGTTAGTTCTTCAAGTTTGAAATTGTCAGCCACACTGACTGCGTTGGCTCCTGCTCGTAATCGAACGTGAACCCATCGGCTATTATGGGAACCAATTCAGAACTGTCGCCTAACGTAAATCCGCTGAGTACTGAAGTTAATCTAAGTAATATTTAAAAATTCGTGTTCTACCTCTCTGTCGGTTAATGCCGCCAAGGGATGTAATATTTTTATTCTGAAAATATTTTGGACAACATAAATACACCTTATTACCAAAATGCAGTTTCTGTGCGTTAAACCCCAAGGCATATTTATATCGAGGTCACAAAAAGAAGTCACACAAATCGACCCCCGTTTTACATCCCTCTCTTGCTCTGTACTTTCCACATTCCCGTTCAAATGTCTTGCCATATTATCCATGCTATGTTGATGGTGATAACAACATGATGAGCCTCGCTAGCAGCAAGGACTGTGCGGTGGTTAACATGGGCCATAAGGAACTGAAGAGGAAATTTGCGAACTGAGCCGTCCTAAGGAACTTACGAATAAATAAATGGATAAATAAAAGGTTGTCTGAGAGATGCAGACCTGCTGACTTCAACAGAATGGTTTATCGTGCTATTTACATCACAATCAATTCTCTTGGATGCTGAATTGCTATGTGAAACCTCTGCGTATACCATCGAGTAATATATAATATCAAAAAATTTCTTAATAGCAACAACTTATATTTATATATTTTAAACTACAAATTTTTATGATTGTTATTTTATATCTGTGAACTGGTTCTGATATTCCTGTAATTTCATTTTATTTTCTT
Source organism: Coptotermes formosanus (assembly GCA_013340265.1). Taxonomy (NCBI): domain Eukaryota; kingdom Metazoa; phylum Arthropoda; class Insecta; order Blattodea; family Rhinotermitidae; genus Coptotermes; species Coptotermes formosanus. The sequence goes on along the minus strand of BLKM01012980.1, from coordinate 969,340 downwards.
TAATGTACCCATCCTTTGTATTTTACCTGCGTAAAGATGGCCACATTGTTGGCCGAAATATGTAGGAAGTCATTGTGTGTGTAAATTAATTTAAATGTACTTGTGCTTATTTGTTGGTAGTACTGTAAAGTTGATAAACCTTTAAATTCGTATCGAAATTACTGCCACTCAAGACTTGTATTGAAGGTACGCCTAAAATATAGAGAGCTTCTATTAGGGTCTTCCCAACCGCCTAGAACCTCGTAACAGAGAAGCACCATCTACACACTGGTAAGTTTCGGAGGTTACTGTCGTGTAGGTGGTGACGCCATGTAGTGTGGTAGAAAGTTACCAGCATCTTGGAAGGAGCTGCTGCCTGTGTCCTCAGACCTGAATCTTCATACTTGCTGCCTTCACAACTTCACGTGTCATGGTAATTTTCTCCTTACACAGATATGTGGTTTCTGAGAACAGTGCCACTCGCAGTCAGTGTAACGGCCCTCTAAATAGGCCGCCATCAAATAGCTAGCTGGCTGTTCTGCAGATGACGTTTTGTGTCGTTGATTTGTCGTGCCATGAGAGCTCTCCACCATCCTCGGAAATAATAAACGTGTTGTTTATTGTCCGCTGTAAGACGAAACCGAGAAATCTGGTTAACTTCTAATTTGGTTCACTTCTAATTTGTGTTGGGGATGTGTCAAGTTTGAATCTTGTCCGGGGCCCCGCCTGTTCTGACAGGTGTCTGGTACTTTTTCCAGTTTCCTCCTTCAACTTCTGGGCCGCAGCCATTTCCTTGCACGACCTTTCCTCTGCAGTATTCACTGCCATTTATTCATTCGACACTGCTATGTCCAATTTACTGACAGCGTGATTAAATAAACTTCACACCGACTTAATTTGTAGAAGGCGGAGTAACTCAGTCACTAAAGAGATGGGACTGGGGTTCAGTTTCGTGTTACAGTTGTTCTTATCAACATTAGGCCTACTTACGCGTAAGTCAGTTTTGTCCTGTCCGTTTTTCCTGCATCAGCCGAATGGGCTTTGTTTTCTTGAGGTCTTCCGACGAAAAATTCCCACGCATAGCTCCTCCGCTTGTGCTACGTGTCACGCCCATCTAAGTATATCGTGTTTAATCACCTTCATAGTGTTTGGTGAATAGTGCAAATTACGAAGAACCCCAATCATTATGTAATTATCTCCATTGCCACTTGTTTCCTTCTTATTATGTTCAAACATCACTGTTCGGCGCTTTCTGTAGAAAAGAACGTCCACATAACAATGTACTGCGTAATTTGGTGAGCCAAGTGATTTATTTATGTTTCCTATACATGTTCATAGATGGCAGTATAGGCATAACTACTGATTTACCTTGATCACATAAAAGCCGCGAAGGTAAAGTTGCTGTCCCGGCCATGAAGGCGTACAGTGAGAGCAGAGTTATAGCTTCACTTATTACTTACCTTGGTACTAGATGGAAGTGAGTGGTCAATTTCACGCCCCGGACGCTTTGGCCTCGGGAAAGAACCTGTAAATGTATTTAATCCAGAGGCTGCGTGTGCCCCAGAACCAGTCTAGACACTTTGGAGAAGTATTTTGCATTTGCCAGGTTTTTAACCCCGGATCCTCCAGCCCGTAGCCTAGTCACCATATTTACCGCGCTATCCCCGCTCACCCTAAGCGTATAACAAGCAAAACCTGTCTAGATGCCTCAATAGAATACTGAATTTGATGGAATAGGCCTACAGAACGCATATTTTACTGCAGGTCTTTTAAAGAATTCGTATTGTATTCCAGCATATAACAGTCTGTTTTTGTTTAAGGGCTTGCCGAACAAAATTGTGATTGTGGGCAGTTTGACGTATTGTATATGACGCAAACCCATGCCATTCTTGTGTTTGTTTTGCTGTTCTTCAGATTGCTGTGCGGAGGAATCTGACACCAAGTCAATTTTAAACTAAGTAAAAGATTAGACATGTATCGGGTGGCTGATAGTAGTAGGTTCAGCGTAAAATGATTCTTGCAGGTGCGTCTTTTTTAAGCTGACTCACACTTCGGCACGCCCACGGTTAGTGCAGAATTGGAGAAGTAAGTACATCCAATCACTCCAATGGTCACGTTGACATCATGGGACACACAGCTGAGCGCGATTACATTTTGAAAGCATATTTGAACCAAATGTAATACAGTTACCGCGAAATCTTAGTTTTTATATTTGTTGAGCATGTTTAATGCAAACTGGACACCGGTTAAATGCCGCAAGAGCGATTAGTGTGAATACTGCACCAAAATCCCTGACCGTGTTGAACGTACCTGTTGTGAATGAAGCTTTATTATGAAGAAGTAAAGCAAGATACTAAACTGATTATAAATTTTAACAGTTGTGGCTTAAACATTTGAAGCCAGGTGGTAGCAATACACACCGCCTGCTGAAACATTAAAAAATTATCTGTCCTACGCAGTTTAGTGGGCTATGTATGTAAATCTTATGATTTTCACAATAAACAACGATTATTTTCCGCTAGAGAATTAACCGGTTGATTTTTATAATGAGGACCGACTGTGTCTCCCTTTGACGTAGAGACTCAGTTTCTATGTTTAATATCAACGAACGACGCTTAGAGGCATTGTAGGTTGCTGTTTACGCCTTAAAATCAAAGGGACGCAAGTTAATGAAACCTGCGTTTAGAATCGTTATGGCTGATCATCCCAAGACATACACGAAGACTTGGAGGCGCTAAGGGCTTCAAAGTCAGTTCAATCCGATAATTGAAGTGAAAGTTTGGGCAAAGTTATGAGCATCCCTGAACAACGTCTTAGCACGCTTACTAGAGCCACCTTACGAAAGGATGAGAAGTACCGGGGCATATTAAAAACATCCAAATGGAACGTGTTGTGGTTGTGCCACACCTGTCAAGGGAAGATATCAAACCGTGCTTTAACTTCCAGCGGCTTGGCCACGCATCCGCTGATTGCAATATGCCGGTCGCGTGTTTGCCTAGTCAGTGGTGAGCGATGGCGTAGCACTGACTAGACAAAGGGGAAACGGAAATAGAGTTTGAGATAATCTGAACATAAAAAAATATGTAGGCCAGTTTTACGCGCGTTCGCAAAATTGCGAAAAAGGAGTATTAGCTTTGTCATACATGCCTGTCTCTCTCTGTCTATCCTTCCGTCCGTCTGCGTCTGTTCGTCCACGTGGCACAACTCTGCTTCCAGTGGACGGATTTTGATGAAAGTTGGTATTTGAGCATTTTTCGAAAATGTGTGTAGAAAATTCAAATTTCATTAAAATCTGGCAAGAATAACGGGTACTTTACATGAAGACCTACATACATGTATAATTATATCTCGCTGAATTTTTCGTAGAATGAGAAATGTTTCAGAGACATTGTACAGATAATCAAAACACACTTTTTTGCTCAGTAACTTTTTTCCAGAAATGGTGCCGTTTTTTAGATAATGTGGAAGAATATGGTAGAGCCAGACAGGACACTGATAACAATGTATTACGACACATGCGCCTTGCGTGCTAGATAATCAAGGCTATAGACACACACTCATGATTATGTAATACTTATTGTTTTTCCACGGTAACAATGGTTACGCGAACGCGCTTCACAATTTCGTTTCATACATTGCGTATCTTATTTTTAATTAAAGTTTCAGACCGTACCTTGGAATTTGTAACGTAATTCGAACTCCTTTGCTTTAGCAAATATATCGATGACGTCGTCGAAGAAGGTGGCTTGACATCAGCCAGTTTGTTCTGGTCTTCAATAGAGAGCAGGTTTTATCCCTGAGGCTATACTCACTTCTGTTATTCTTTCCGAAAATTAAGAGCTTTCAAAGAAAGTATATGAGCAACGGTACTTTAATGACACTTTTAAGCTTTGTGGGATTTATGTAGGCCGTCGAAACATGCAGAAGGCCAGGTAGATTTTTCTTTAGAGAATAAAAATCATGGAAAACAAAACAATTTGATCATCCCACTACGACCACAGAGACATGCTGCACTTTCATGAATCTGCCATTTCTAATGCTTAACAGTTCTCACCCCAACGCGTTTAGACTGTGTGTGAATGTGAAGGTGTATCTTTGGTCCTTCCTTTTGAGTAATTATTACTCTGTCGTCAAATGACAGAGTAGCGAAAGATCCATGGTGAAATTTGATTCATCACCTCCCCTCCCCCCACCTGAATTTAAAATGCAAACGTGCACCGTGCATAGCAGCATTGGTTGTGGGACACGAAAATAAGTGTCCATGTGTTACGGCACGTGGAGACGGCGACCTATCCCCTTCCCCCTTCGGGAGCACCTTTCCTATACCGACAAGAGTAAGTTCTATTTAAATACGATGTATTGGTACACAGTAGACGTAGTAGTCATAATACTTAAAATAACTGCACAAAAATGACTAAATAGTTCAACAGTACCAAAACGTCTATAACCTACCTGCAAACGAAGTGAGAAACTAGACGGACTCGTAAATGGAGCGTCCCTCAGTAACGTACATGTGCGTTTTAAGGGATTGTAATACTCGTACGGTTACTGGACCGTATTGTCCTTCAACAGCTGTAAGCCAGAGCTTGAAAATGCCAATGAGGATTGAAGGAAGGGGCAGCACGAGCGTCGCGGAGAATGAAAGAGTGGAAATTTAGAGTTAGTGTGGCAAATGATGATAAATGCTAAACTATGCTTACTTTATAAATACAATTTAGGACAATTTGTAAGGGGAGCGACGCTTCCGGCGCCGATACGGACTGTACGATCCTTGTGGTGAGGGCTGAATTAATCCATGTGCCACCAATAGAAGCAAACTACACTTTACACCAAAATGCCCTAAGTGCACTTTCATGGTGCGCTAGAACCCACACACAGCCGGCTGGAGAGGCTGCGGCTGCGTGTGTGGAGAGAACAAACGCTACGTAGGCCTACTGCAGCACCAACGACAGATGCATCCCACTTTTGAACGCCCGACTTCAAGAAACTTGGCACATTCTTCCCTGTATGGTCACACGCAGGTGTTTACTTGCGCAGCCGCTGTTTGCGATCGGTTCTTACATTCTGGAATATATATATAATCGTCAAGAGCTCTAGGCCATGCGTACATATTTGGCCGCTTATCCATAGCAGATAACATGCCTTGATGTAAAAATGCCATTCTCATTCTTGAGAGGGTTAATATTTTAGTCCTCAAATGCCGTGTCTCACCTGAATGTTTCGCAATATAATCAACATGATGCGTTACTGTCATGGTCTGGTACAGGCCAGTTTTTGGGTTTTAGTCGATGAAGGACCTAACGAAGCTGGCGGCCGGGCGTGTTTTCTGCATTAGGTGGTAGGAGCAAGCTGTTTGTTCGTCCGTCAGTCCACTGTCGCTGAACGCATACGGGTGATTACTCCAAGCTTTCCGATTGGAAATTACACCGGCGAAAAAGAGCAAACTATCTGTAATCTATGACTTTTTGACGGGTATAGTGTCGCTTGCGAGGAGGTAGGTGGGCACGCAATTACGCAAGTGTTCAGCGATAAGGTAGTTAAGTGACGTCTGCAGTTAGTTAAGCGAACTTTGTCTGTGGGTGCGGTCAAGCCCCCCTGAATTACAGAGTATACTGTTTCTAATGCAGGCATAAAATGCGTTTTGCACTGCTAGACCATTTGAAAGCCAGCCTAACTCCACCCACGACATTCTATTTACAAGCTGGCATTGTAGTAGTATCCTGAATGCCTGTAAGTACTGCGCGTGGTTCAGGCCTATTGACTTCAGTATGTGCGTGATTGGCAGCCTGTCGTTCTAGAGGTCATGGAGGTTATTCGAGGGTTAGCTTACTCATAACGCGCCATTTTACAATCAACAGTTGCATTCCTATCAATAATAAAGTTCATATTATCGCAGAAGGAGTAGGAACTGTAAGACAAACATTTAATTAGTGCTGTGTAACGCGGAAGATTTTTGGTAATGCTGATGATGACGTGCGTTTGCAGCCAGAAATACGTAGACAAAGTTATCAACAATGAGTTGACAGTGAATAAAAAGGTAATAAAATTAGTAATACGCGTGAAGAAAGAAGTATACTTATGTGTATATATATATATATCAGTATAGAAGAGGTCAGGATAGAGGATCTGCACTACAGCCCGCTATGAAAGCCATCGCTCGTCTTATGGAGGTAATTGCCCACTTTTCCTTGATCTTCGGTACTGGACGTAAATGCAGGTTTAACGTGTTTCCCGGTCGCTGGGATAACCCCCCCCCCTTACCGGTTATGTGGGCCCTAAAGCCGATCTGGATGCTGTGGCAAAGAGAAATATATTATTTTCCGTGCAAATCGAGCGCCAATTTTCCGATCATCCACCCTTAACCTTTTAAAGCCTAGCGGATACATCACATAGCACCTGGTTTAACATTCAGAAGTTCTACATTGTACTGACAATAAGTGTATGTGTTTTCTATAGATCTCAGAACAAACAGCAGTGTTTACCTTACACATCGTTAACTGACTGGTTTTTATAACCGAGGTGGAGAGTGTTTACAGGGCGGTAAGAGCTGAGTCCTTGTATAAAATAGATTACATTTCGTCTTCAAAGGATTAATTAGCCACTACTCTAACGTAACTACCTGATCGACTGTACAGTATATCAGCATAAAATTAAAACTTACAGCCTAGATTTATATAATTATGTAAAACGCTTATTGAAAAACTAAATTATACAGTTGTTTCAGATCATCAAGTGATCTCTATCCTCTTCCATTTCAGCAGTCTTAAAAATTGCGATTTCTAAAAAAATCTTTAGACATTTGATAGTACTACTAAATGGTCGTAGATAACCGATCCGTCACGACCTCTACCATTACAGTAGGCTTCCAGAGTAGAAGAAAAACACAGACATCATTAGTCGAGCAAATTTCGAACTGCGATTCCAGCGTTAGAGGAGTTCCAGATAGTAGGCCATTGAAATGGGCATACAAGGTTCGCTGTGTTATACTGAGTGAGCACATGATATGTAGACAGTCTTAATTTAATATTGCTCATTACCTGAAAAATACAGGATTGAGAACTGGACTTATTCAACTGTGTGATTTGTTTTGAAATTGCGCTGCTTGGTTCTTCATGTTCTTCCGCCAGTGGGCAGCACAATTACAGTTGTAGAAAATGGCTTCTGAAGTGCAGAAATCTGAGTGTGTCGCCTGCTATTACGAAGCGCAATCTGTGGTTACAGCGGGATGCAGACTTCATACGCAGTTCGGTAGGGAACCATCACTGCAAACATCCATCTACACGTGACAAGTTCAGTGCAGCTGGCTGTGTTATTAAAGAGAAATCTTCGGTAAACGACCAGTCAGCGAAGCCAAAGTGAGTGAAGATCAAACGGCTTTTGTATGCGGTTTAGGAAAATCAACAAGCCAGGGTATTAGAAAATTAAGCATGCCACAATTAGCATTGCAAAAAATTCTGCGAGTTTTTTTATGTTTAAAAGTTATGACTCCAATTGCTGCAACGTGTAACAACCCAAGACACAGAAGACTGCTGCACATATTACTGCGACGTGACATTCTTTCATGCCGCTCCGATTTTGGAAGAAGACTCAAATGACATGCTATTCTAGCAGGACGGAGCTTCTCATATTTTTCACTTTGCAGTTAAGGTGCGGGTTTTTGGGTCAAGTTTCCATGGAAGGGGGTTGGCATATTCGGCCCTACGACTTGGCCGCTCCTTCCGTGAACTTAACACTAGATTTATTCTTCTGACATACATAAAGGATGCTGTTTACAATTTAAAATGATCCATAACGGTGCATTGAGCGATTAGATACGATATCAAAACCAACAGATGCGCATAAGTGTATGAAAATATATTATACACATCGTATACCTCCTACATGTTTCGGCCACTCATGCGGCCATATTCAGGGAGGTGCATTATAAAGAACACATAGGCCTATCGAAATATTACATAAGTTTTTGGAATCAATGCACGGGCGTAAAATGTTAGATTTTAAAAATAGTACACGGTTTAAAATATGTATGAATTAAAGATTAAAATACAGATAAAATATTTGTGATTGGTTCCGATGAATATCGAATTGTGTGTGTGTGTGTGTGTGTGTGTGTGTGTGTGTGTGTGTGTGTAGTAAATCACCATCTAAGCAAGGGTATTCAGATGACATCAATACACTCTGTGTTACTGCTCCTCTCGATGTGTGTACCTACTTAAGTGAAGCTGGAACCCCTTATCGCTGGGCCAGCTGATCATTAGGCAGTCTCTCTTACGAGAGGCCCATTGCCTCTTCCAAAGCGAATTCTCCACGGAGTGCGATCTAGTCCTTTCTCTTGCAATTTCTAGTATCCTCTCTTTTCCTTAAGTTCATCCATTAGCTACTTAATCTGCTTCTTCGTCTTCCCGTCACGTCTATACTTCCCTATATCTTTCCTTCAATAACGTGTTGTAGAAGGCAGTTCCTACGCAAGATGTGACCAATCCAGTTAGTCTTCCGTCTTTTTATTGTATGTAGGATATTCCTTTCCTCGTTGACTCTATGTAATACTTCATTCTTCATACAGTCGGTCAAATAATCTTCTCCATCCTTCTCCAGCGCCACATTTCAAAACTGTCCAGGTATTTCTGATATGCTTTCTGAATTGTCCAAGTTCCAGCAATATTTAAAGCTGTGCACCAAACGTAACCCTTCATTAGTTTCTGCCTTATATTTAAACCCAATTTGCTGATGTAAAGGGTCTTTTTCTTGTTGAATGCTTCTTCTGCCATGGCAATCCTGGATTTAATTTCACGTGTATGTCTTGCATCTTTTGTTATCATGCTACCCAATTAGTTAAAATATTCCATATTCTCCGGCTGTTTTTTGATCTGTCATAATGAGTATTGGGGACGGTTGCCTTAAGGTTCTCATTACCTCAGTTTTTCCATATTCATTTCCATTCTACAGCGTGTTCCAACTTCAGTTAGTCTATTTATCACACCCTGTATTACCGTTTCATCCGTAGGCAGTAGCACGAGATCATCTGCATATTTCACAATGCGAATTTATTGTCCTATTTTGAACTCTCCAGACGCTTCAAGTGCTTCCTTGGTAAGGAACCTGCTGTATAATGTGAATAGAATCGAGCTGGCTGTATAAACGTTTATCGAGTAGAAAATGGGCAAGTAAGGGTGTCTGTGTAATAAATTCTGAAACAGGGAAATGCATATATAAGAGAGTAGTTATTAAGCGCTTAGAATATACGAGTAGGTGTGTGTTCCAGAGTGCTTGAACGCGATGATCGTGACGAGATGACTGGCTTCTCTGAGTAGATCTTTCAGGAATTCGACAGACTGCGAGGTCGGGACCCCACCTCCTGCTGTTCACATTTCAAGCCCAATCAGTGGCACATGTTACTGTCAGTGAGAATCTTTTGTGGTCATTTTATGGTTACTGCATCTCGTCTTTTTATGAAGCTCATAGAAAGGACAGGTGTCACGTATTCCTCACAGCCATGAGGTGGGCATATTTGTATTTAGAGGGACTCTGAGGAGATAATAAAGTGCACCTACAGCGTCATAGTTCATCAATAACTAGTGTTCATTTGGAGATAGTCTTTTTGGATGTTGCACTGCATCGACTGGTAATAGTTACTAACGTCATCGATTACTCAACCCCTGAAGATGGAGGCAGTAAACATCCCCGAAACGTCGGAAACTATTTACCAATCGACACGACGTTATATGACGTAATACTTGAATTTTCATGAACACTCTCGGGACAGTGTTAAATTTTCCTCTGTTTTTATTTGTGTGTTTGTATCGTTCTTTCTGCTGGTGTAAGGTGTGTTCTAACGAAGCGTTTAGTTCAGTCGTGACATAGCGCTGTTTCTCCGGAGCACGCAGAAAATTAAGTAGTTCATTGTCACTACTGTAATTACCCTGACTGACGAAGTAACTGAACTAATTATCTGTTAGTGTAACTAATTAACTAACTATATCAATAAACAGTTTTTAAATTAAATAAGTTTATTGCCGACAAATTGCACTTGTCAACAGTTAGAGAACTGCTCTTACATATTTCGGCTATTATTTATAGCTATCTTCAGGGTGCATCATTATATACGTTTCGTAGTCCTTCCTTCCTTCTACCTACTCACAGTAGGTGTCGAGGTTGTTTATTTTCACTTGATCACACTCGAGCACACGCCACATTCGGTAGGACTCCTCTGGACGAGGGATCGGCCTGTCGCGGAAACCTCTGCCTGACAACACAAACACTGTACAGTACAAACATCCATGCCCCCGGTGGGGTTCGAACCCATCATCCCAGCAAGCGCTCGGCCGCAGACGTACGCCTTAGACCGCGTGGCGACTGGTTTCGGCATCGTTGTATACTAAAAGGCATATGTAGCATCACGATGCAGCTTTGTCAGATGTAAATAGTATATTACCCAATGCTGATTCACCTACATATTTTCTGCTGTTATTTATAGCGATCTTCATGAAGCATCATTATATGCTAAAAGACATATACAGCATCACCGTGTAGCTTTGTCAATTGTAAATTGTGATGCTGTATATGCTTTTAGTATATAATGATGCTCCCTGTTGATGGTTATAAATAATAGCCGAAACATTTAGGAGTAGTTTTCTATGTATGGACAAGTGCAATTTTGTAGTAATAAACTTATTTATGCATATCATTTGCACGGAAGAAGTACAATATTAATTTTTTTAAGTTATTGAGGAATCGAAAATTATTGCGCGGATAAAAACATATCCCATTTTTACTAAGCTGATGACAAAATCTGATATTGACTGGTATCGTGTTCTACTAGAATCGGTTTTAAATTTTACTGTTTATAATGTTTTTTCACTTTATGCCCCAAACGACGCTTGGTGGACGCCGTCTGATATGTGCAAATGAAACAGTCGTCAGCGTTGTCACACTTCGGCCGTAGGACGTCTGCCTCTCGGATAACATTAGCTATTTTGACAAATGTGAAACATTACCTCACAAAAGTCGTAATAGTTTGATTTCTCGAGCAGTAAACTGAAGTTTTATGATTTTTTAAGCATTAGGTTTGAATTTTTTGGGCTGATTTTATGTTTTCTGGAGAAGAGGAAGCGTGTCTGTTTTTAAAGGAAATACATAAGAATCAGCAACTTTAGATGAGGCTGCTTTCTTCATTCTCTTCTTACTCTGTCTAGGGCTGAGTTCCATCTTCATGTGCCAAGCGTCGAGATTATTGACTTAATGCGGGAACCATCGTTTACCGTGTCTAACGTTTGTACCTTTACTGGAATTTTTCTGTCGGACAACATGTGGCACCTTTTAGCATTCTATCTGCGATACATAGTCCACAGATATTTGGAGGGATTTCCCCCTCTACATTCTAAGTTCTTAGGTTTTTTACGTATTTTTACTTATTATTTACCCAAGAAAGAAGAACAGTTCTGAGAAACTAAAATCGCGACGTAGTAGGACAGAAATTAAAGCTGGCACTTCTTTTTCAGGGAAAGTATTTTACTACAAATGTAGTCAAGGTCGGACAAAATCTTTTTCATTGCACAGTTGATTCCTGTCATTGGCGTCAAATGGGCGTGTCTTAAAAGCCGCTGTTTGTTCAGCATAGAACTTGCTCCATACATAAAAGATTCTTGTGTTACGCGTGCTGCATACAGCCAAAGCCGCAACGTTACGCATCCAGGTTGTGTGTGACTCTTTGTTCATTCCCATTAGCAGGCTAAGGGAATTTCTTGGCCTACGAAGTTTGTCAGTTGTGCTTGTTGTTCTCTTTTGTGCCCTCTTGAAATATTCTCTCTGTCCATGCAGTAGCACAGTGATAACTAGTGTCTGGATGTCATATAATATTTCACACATTTCATTTTATTACGGTTCGGAAACCAATGATCCCAAACGGGTAGAATTCTTAAAACTTAAGCTAATCATTTGTTTCCTTCTGTCGACCTTCGTAAGCGATGTAAACGCATTTTAGTTTGGTAAATGTGACATAGATTTGAATCGGCAAGCGAAAGCAGAATTTAGGGTACAGAGGCCAAATAAGTTACGGCTCTCGATCTACGTAATCTCTGGAACAAAGCCGCCTTCCGTGACTTCGTGTGTGTTGAGTGTAACCCAGACAGTGGACAGCGTCAAACGTCGTATTCATATAATTACTTTGCTTTCTTGTGATGCTGAAAAGACTTCAAGTTTCTACACATGTGGGTAGGACGGGGAGACAAGGAACACATACACAAATTTAGTGGGGAAAACGCTTGGCAAAATGACAATTGAAAGACCGACAATGAGAAGAAGGGATAATATTAAGTTGTATCTTAGGGAGATGCATTGTGAGGGCACAAGATACTTAGTTCAGATTACGTTTCAGTGACGCACTTCTCTGTTAGCTTTGGTCGTGTTTCGGTGTAGAATTGACGTACAGACGTATTCGTAAGGATTTTTGTAGAAATCGTTTATTTTTTTCAAGAGTCGTGTGGATAGACACGTGTCCTCTTCTAGTGAACTTACTTTTGTTGTATTTAACAACACTTTTGTTAAATTATAATGGCGTGGCATCGAATTAGGGTTAGCGAATGATGTATTCGAAAACATGTGGAATTAAGCGGTCCTGACACGATTTTAGGTTCTATGTCGGCATATGTCTGGGGGACTGAGTAAAAAAGACGAATCCCTCAATCAGGGTAGCCGGTCTCCGTGTCGACATTTTAACTCAAGAGCATCCCAGTAGGCGTACATAGCCTATAGTGCGATACTCTCGACCTCCATATTCGGTCATATCGTCTCTTTTCTTTTATGAACCAACTAACTCTCGGCGAACGGCACCATAATTACACCATTCAGTACAGTATTTCAGTCGCCGATCTTGGTTATTTTATGTATGACTATCTTTACGACGTCTCAACGAACCTTCAGTAAACCCGGAACTTCACACGCTTATTAAAACATCTGTAAATTTGCTCAGCGTTCCTCAAACGTTGTGTTGTTAAATGAATCTATAGTTCACCGAAGTCCTTTCGGGAGACCAGACGCGTTAAATTCGTGTCAAATAACAGTGTTGTTGAGAGAAGATGTGTCGCCATCATGAAGATGATGTGGATGTGATGATGGAGACAGAGCGGGCCTCAGAAATTTGATTTGTAATCTAGTTGTGATGCGGCTGTTTATTTGAAAGGAATTTAATGCTTTATTATCCACGAAAGTTTTCAGTTTTGCATGAATCTTAAATGTCCCATAACATTTTGGATCCAAATAGCCTGAAGATTTAAGACTTCTGAGACGTCACGATTGTTGCTGGATTACTCTTCCCAGCTACGTTTCTTCAGGTGTAACACTGGCTCACGAGGTGTTATAATAGCTCTGAGGTTTGTAGCTCTGTCTTGTAACCTCATCTGTTTGGGCCGTAGTTTTGTTGTTAAATTTTTGCTGCGTCGATGTTTTTAATGTATCTGCATATATTCTACATCATGCTTATCCAAAGAATAATAATTTTAATTGTACTGTATTATGTCTCTGTGACATTGTCATTTATTTCTCATTTAAAACTTCTGTACTGTTAATCTTTTTATGACCTGTAATGCATATTAAAGTTTATATATATATATATATATAACGAAATGTGAAAAATAATATTTACTTGTTTGCATAAATACAGCTTCGGGATAGTGCATGTGTTGGTGTGCCGCTTCGTAGAAAATGTTGACAACCCGGACTTAGCCATAATCTACATTGAATAGCCCCTACAATTTTACATGGTTCTGGGACTTTGGCAAGAATACATAAGGCAGGAAGTGTAGGTATAACGAAAAAACTGGGTAGCGTTTGCATCCATACATCCTGGACTTATCGCAGATGGCCTACCATTGAACCCACTGTGGTCACACTTTTTGCTACTGTTCACAACTGAGCACATACTGTAGGATGTTATTGCTGTTACTCGAGTCTGTTACTACATTCTTTGCCGAAATATTATTTATATATCTACTTTGATTTTGCTAAATTTATTGATCATACTTAACGTCAGATTGTCACCCCGCCAGACATTTTCTAATTGCCGTCTTAAGTACAAAAATTAGTGTTATATTTTTAGTCTATCTGCGTATTATATTGCTAGTCATAATCAGTAAATATTAGATACTGTGTTCATACGTTGTAATTTTCTTTTGTTATGCACCACCTAAATCGCATGAAAAAATACAGCAGACGTATCAATTACGCTTGTTATCGATTACTATCATCGGCAGCCATTGTAACGCTAGCAACAGATGTATTCAGAAATGTGCGTCGCTTTTTATGCAAAGCACCCCTCATTTTTCCCCGATTATAAGAAAACTGGGATTATCTCGACAGATTTTAGTGAAAGGCCTCAATGCGAAATTTCGCGACGATCCGCTCAGCATGAACCTTGTTTTCCCATGCGCGCAGCAGGACAGAAAGACAGACATGAAGAATCCAGTAGTCGCTTTTCGCAGCTTTGAGAACGCATCTGGAATTGCGTGTACCTTTGCCACGAAAATGTTTGTAAGTGTTAAGATTATGGTGTTCTGGATCGTACTGCTGAATGATTTGGTAGATGGGCACGGTCGTTTCGGAAGAAATGGCGCTCTCCATCTTCAGAGTCAATCTTCTATCTTGGATGTGAAAGCAGGCTGTTTCTCCGAAGCACTGGATACACATTTAACAAACTACATGGCGTAATATTTTAGAAGACCATGCTCTTGATACCAACTGCTGTGAAAACCTCAAATCTTGCGAGATTTTTTATATGTCCGGCATTAGTTTCCCAATCGAAGTTTTGGGCCCTGACCAGTTACAAAGAAAGATAATTAATGGCTAACAAAGGAATGTGTGATATTGGCTATTGACAGGTTCTTTACGTAACATACTTATTTTAAGTGTAGCATTAAATAGAAGTCACCCTCTCTACTACGGTAACAGTCCATAATTTTCGGTGGAAAAACATAAATTTAAAATCATTAAAATTTAAGGATTTTGTCTATGTATGTGACGATATTACGAATTTTAGCTCTACGAAATTTCAACCAGGTCGCCTACGTTACTAGGCGTGCGTGTCACGCGTTCTTAATGTACTACGTGGTTTCAGCCAAGAAGAACTCGAATGGTGTGAAGACAGACAGTAGTCAAGACACGAAGTAAAGAACAACGAAGGAAGGAGCTAGTTATAATTTAAATATAAATTAACAGTGGTATTAAGATAATGGAAGAAGTAAATTCTTCTCTAAGTATAATGTAATGGGACAGGATTTGAATTGTAAAATCCAGCAACGTTTGTAAAATGGACGGCATACTGTGGAGCTCTCAAGCCACTTCCAATTATGTCGGTGGATTGGTGTTTCAACTTATCATTCCACTTAGAGGCGGGGCGCTTAACACAGAAATGTTTTCAAACTTGGACAGTCCCCAAGATTATTGTTGTGACAAACGTACCTTTTCGTCTGCGCATTATATCGAGGGTCCAGTTTACATGATCAAAATATAATTCCATATGTAATACAGTTTTACGTGTATTTATTTTTATCCGTGATTTAGGCCTATACGTTAAAGAATAGGTGTTGCATTATATTATATTATATTATATTATATTATATTATATTATATTATATTCAAAAACAGTCCTACGTAAAACATATTCCAAGTTCTCCAGGTTACTAGTTTCAGCTTTGTTAACAAACCACCATCAGATCTTTCTTTATCAAGAGCCGCCCATTGAAACGTACCCTTGCATCGGATGGTAATGAAGTCTTATTCTTTTACACTATTCGTTATAAAATTATAGAAATATATAAATTGTGGATAAAATTGTGGAGTATAGAAAGATTTTAGTGTTATAATTTAAATATAAATAAGAATAAATGTAAATAAAAATGTTAGGTATTACATCCGGCATACTGAAGCACACATCTATCTTGTGCTTCCAAGGCACTGTGAATTCTTGATTTTACAGAAGTAAGTCCGGTTTTAATAACTCCAGTTTCAATGCGTGGGTACTCCTCAAAAGTTTTGTTACTTGGCATTTGTCTTCTTCATATTGGTAATAATAACTCGTGAGTTCTGTAATACGGGAAATGTTTGAATTTAATAATTAATTATTGGTGTTTGGTGTGTGTGGGATGTCAGGTACAGTTGCCTACTGCGATGTAGAGCATTCGTTACCGAGACGGGTGCTGGCTGGAAGGTTAGTTATTTGACATTCCTTATTTAATATAACTTAAAAAATGTTATGTGAGATCGTATGTTTGTCATTAAGATTAAAGAATATAGTTAAATGAACAGCGTGTAAATTTTCATACTTTAGGCTGTCACTAAGTAACGCCACAAAAGACAGAAATCTTCATGTAATCTCTTAATTCGGAGTTTCAAATTATAACAATTTTAATATCATTTCAAACGGTATTTAATTTTAGGCAAACATTTTCTTCTCTTTTTCGTTTTGACGCTTGTACTGGTGTAACATGCATTCTGACAACTTTCCTCTGTTAGATATTTTAAAAGCTACTTCCTTATGGATCACCAGTATAACATTCTGCAAGTAATGTAAATGTATGTCGGTTGTAAATTTAATTTATAAAGTTCGTGTATAAAAATCAGATGCCATAAATAGATTTTATTTAATAGTCCGTGGTTTATGATCGACTCTTTGTGTATATCTTTTCCTTGGAATCCTGTACTGTTCACGTACAGAGACAGGTGGCAGTTGTATGTTTGAAAATGCGATTTTTGAGCCATAAAGACATTAATTGATTGATTGATTGATTGATTGATTGATTAATTAAGTACTTTAATTTAACGCAGCTTAGATGAAAAGTGGGAGTTAATATAGTAAAGAAAAATAAGGGAATGGGGGTGAAGATACGAATGCTCTGATTTGGCGTTCAAACTGAATGAATCTTGTCGGCTGTTCAATAATATAACTTCTGTGTAACGCCACAGAAAAGAGTCCGCCTTCAGAAACTGATAGTCGATCAGCTGGTCAAATTTCCCCGCCGTGTAATTTGTTACTGTTCTCAAAAGAACTCACCACTGGACTATGCAGAGCACGCTCAATTCAGTGAACACCCTTATGGCTTCTTTATATAAAACCATTTTCTTTATTGTCGTTTCCCACTTTCTGTGCCTTGGTCTACTTGCAGGTATTATGACTAAAATTTGGAAGCATTTTCTCTCCCCGTGTGTGCTATTTGTCCTATTCGTCTGGTCTTTATTTCGTCACAACTGTAGTATTTATTTAAGAATGAATATTGTATCAGGGTCACATAATGTAACAACTTCTTACTGCAATTTTTTTAATAATTCCTTAGCCTGAAAATAAAATTACACGAAAGTAAGGAATGTAACTTACATTTGAGGAACGGTGTTTATATAAATAATACTTAAATACTCAGCTTATACGTCACAGAAAACACAATGGGTCTTCAGTAGAAAGAAAAACTTGTTTAATGTGTTTACGGAAATGGTCAGTGTTTGTATTATTTATTCTGTTCGTACGAAACACGTAAATACACTGTGCTGGCAAAAGACAGATTTAAGGAAGTTAAAGGAGATGGTACCAACAGTACCGTGACCACAGCTTTAACGGGTAAATGAGGAACAGCTATGATTTCGGTTATATGGGACTTGAACTTCTTTGTTTCCTCTTCATTATCTTAATCTTAAATTTAGAAAAGACCGGTAATTACTCATAATAAGCGTAAGAGTTAAATTCTGAGTATGATTATCCCTTTGTTAATAATTTACAATTCACATTAATGACGTGTTAAAGTGACGTGACAAAAGGCAATATGGGAGTTTCCTGGCCCTATCAAACTGTGACATTCTCATGAAGCCGTGAGAAGTTCTCTAATGCTCTTTTCGTAGCAGAACACTGCAAACATAGAACACTTCTACAAGGAGAGGAGCTGCAGCGTTTTCGTTGATTGCTGGTTATTAAATAGTTGAGTGTTATGTTTATTATTCTTTACTGTTTGTGTGTCTCTAGCACAAATATGATACCTTTATAGTGGATTAGAACAGGTTATATTTTGTGTGGGAGGAAGAGAGGTATCAGTACAACTTGGTCATTATCATTTATGCGTGTAGTGTTCGTTGTAATGTGTTCATGGCCAAGCAACCCGGATGTTTTGACCTCAAAAGAACGACCCGCCCTGAATTTGCTTGTCTGTTGTCTAGCCTTCCTTATCCTTCATTGGTGTTGGTCTGCTGTACCACCACCTGCCCACAGAGTTGGTCTGAAAGCGCTGCTGTCGTAACGAGTAGTGTTGGCGTGTATTGGTGAAGTGTGTTTCATTCAGTGAGAGAAATGAGTGATTTTGGAAGTGAGTGTTCAGTGTTAAGTGTTAAATGGATTATCTTCTCCTCTAACACTGCACATATCAGGGTCGGTTGGTGGTTGCTGGAATGCATAAAGGTGTTCTGTCAGGTACTGAACAAGAGAGGTTATGGCCTAATCATATGTTTAAAACCTAAAGTTAATGCTGTATATTTAAGTTCAGAATGTGCCCCTTCGAACCCCAATTGTGTTACAGCTTCTCTCGGTCTCTTCTGACAAACACCAAGACATTGTATTCTGAGTTTTCAAGACTTCCCCATCAAAATTTTGTATTTCCTTATCTCCCACATTCTAGCCATGTGGATTGATTTAATTGTTTTGAGAATAGCAGTCGGAGTTGCAAATCAGGAAATCAGTGTTAAAAAATAAACATGTTGATGTAGAGGTACCGCTGTCGTTTTTTATTGGGTAGTTCCCGGTTTGAATGTCAGGCGGAACACCATATATCGCGACTTAGTTCTTTCGTGGTTTTCTTCCGTCCTTCAAGGCAAATTGCAGGTTAGTACATCGATTACGACACAGTTAGTCTACTTCAGCATTCAGCAGTTACTTGCCCTACCATCGCCGCTGTAATGCTTGAGATACGGACAGCGTCGTAAGATAAGCTGCAAAAAAAGAACGCGGGACATTCAAGGACGACAGAGAAGCCACAGAGCACTCCTGCACGTGAACAACTTACATTTGATTAAAACGGATCTGTATAGACTGTAAAACGAAAATTATCAATAAATGCAAGGGGAAGAGCCTAGTCGACATTTGAACGAGGTTTAATTTGAATATGACGAAAGTGTAAATACACAGCAGGGCGAAACATACTGACAGCTTTAATTGAATGCACTTGTGTGATGCTCTGCTGCAGCTCATGCAGGTGTCAGATCGAGGGAATTCGGAGGAGCGTTGAGTACCAGTAGGTACCCATCCAATCCGTTTGCCAGGAAACACTGCGTCGGGATAGGCACGGACGTCTGTATGGAAATATTGCGACGTGTCATGTTGTTAAACCAAGGGCGCTCATATAGAAAACCCGTAGATAAACTTGACGTGTTTTCTCGTATTGTGTACTAGTTTGTGTGCCATTGCGGCTTCTGTATTTTCACGATATCTCATAAGGGCTGTCCAGCCAGTTTTGGTTCTTTATGTATTTAAGCATATAAGTGTGAATTTGATATGAAATTTGAATGTATGCCGTCTTTTATGTCCTTAATACAATTTTATCGCCGTCATCTGTTGGACAGCGTCGAATGTTGGGGTAATAATTATTAACTGGTAATTACATATAGAAATACTGTTGTGTAGTTAGCCTGGAATGTTGAAGAAAAATGAAAAATATCAAGTGGGCGGCTGCCCCGTTGAAAGTCGAAATAAGGTGCTCAGGAATACAGGGTAGAAGTGATGCTTTCATATTGGTTGTGGATCATGTACTGAATTTTGAAGCGAAGAGGTATCTGCTGACAAAAAGAAATGGAGATGTGTTTGAAGAGCGGACATAAGGCGCCATGCGTGATTATTTTAACCTGGGTATACATGGATAGATGAGTGTTTATTTTCACGTTTCGACCATTTTACTGCTACGGAAAGGGCCACAGTACCTATCGCATAGGAGGCTTGGTGCTTTCCCCAGCTGGTTGTAAACGGTTAGTGTAATCCCGCCTTGATGATGCCAGCGTCAGTAGTCCAGATACGCTGAGCTTGCGATTCTGATCTACGCCGCCATACCGTCTATCTCATCGGCAAGATCTCAAGATGCCATTTCTTACCAGATGGCTTTCGAAGCTCAAGTGGAATCTTAAAATCCCGCCCAGCATAATGGCCTATAGGAGGTTTCATGAAGATAGGTGTACATGTCGCCTGAACTAAGAGGGGGGTCTCTTTCATTGAAAGTCAAGTGCTTGTGCCCGTAATGTATAGCTGCTTCAGCTGTTTTCAGGGAGACGGAACTTGCAAGAGTGCAATGTCAAGGCAGTTTCTCTTCTTTCTATACCGTAATCTTTATTGTGAAGGGTGTTAGATCTCATACGACAGATTTAGATTTTATTTAACGACATCCTACTTTAAGACATCTTCGACGTTAAAGCTACGTGATTTGATATTCTACATCTTCCGTGCAATAGATATACATAAGAATGTACTGTATTTATTTTCAACTAATTTCACATCTGTTGGTACACATGTATATTATTACGTTTCCGACGTGTTTCGGCTAATACTAATAGCCATCCTCAGGGAGACTGTTTACACAAAGGAGCATTTGATGCTAAATCCACGATGATATGTTTTAGCATCGTACGCTCCTTAGTGTAAAGTGTCCCTGAGGATGGTTGTTATTATTAGCCGAAACATGTCGGAGTAGTAATAACATAAATGTATACCAAAATATGTGTATTTAGTGGAAAATAAATTTATTCTAAAGCTCCATGTTTCTTCAAGTAACATGCAAGGCTTTCCAGGAAGGCTCTATGAAGCCAATTTTTCTGTATATTAATCAACCCATTAGTTGATCCTATTGATCAACTAGTTATTGAAATGGTGGTTATAGTCTGTAGTCATGCGCTGGGTATCTCAATCGGTAAATTGGCCGGGCTGTGAGCTGGACGACCGGAGAATAAGCGATCAGTTCCCGGTGGAGGCTAAAGATTTTCCCTTCATCCCTCTCCATACCGCTGTGCGACCCACCGAGCCTCCCGACAAATAAATACCGATGCCTGTTTCCCAGAAGATAAAGTGACCGGGCCTCGTAGTTAATCACTAATCTCATTGTAGTACTTAAGGAACGGGAAAAATGGAGCTGTAGGCCATAGCTTCACTCCCCTATAGGGGAAACCCTCGCCGTTCGTGGGGGTTACGTCCGTGTAAACTCCGCGGAAGATAAAACCGCAGTGCGTGAACTTAGGCCTCGTGGGAAATACGATTTAAGGAACCAAAGCTATACGAAACATGGCAATATGTAAACTAGTGATTATTAAACACAAAAATATTTGTGCTGCCTTTGTTGGAATGATATCGGTGTTCCAGGCCGTAAGTTTTCACGGTGTTGGAACGACAGATTGAGCATAGCACGGGAGGCAGCTGAAGACTTCGTGAAGGAAGAAGTGATCTGTTGCTTTGCGTTCCTCTGTATGTCCTTGTACACCGCGTTGTATGGAGCCACGAGAAGCTTTCGCACGCAACAGAATACTGGATATAACGCTTCCGCTGATTTTCTCATAATTTTTCATGATGAAATGAATCGTCGATTCTCTGACACTATAATATCTCCCGACCGCACGAATTTTCATTCTCCAGTCCACTTAATCCAGCATCTTCACTTTCCCTACCAGAGGCATCACCTTCCCGTGCTTTCGATCCTTGAACTCTTCGCCCCCCACGTGCATCACCCTTTCCTCACATAACTAAAACATAAGGGCAATAGTTAGTTCTAAAAGTTGTGAGAATTAACAACCGACATATATTCCGTATCGTTGGAGATCTAGGTAGCTAATGAGTGAAGGACGGCCACGTGTACGGCTTCTTGTGTATTACTGCGAAAGCGTGACCGCGAATAAGCGATGGAAGCACACGGCAATACACGAACGTCGTCACAATAATTTTTTCGCCACTAAACCAAACCGTAATGCGCAAACGCGCGAACGAAAGATCTTGCGGTACATCTGCTTCTTGTGATGCTTCATTAATTAAGCACAGGACACTTTGAATGTTCTCTAGTCGATTAGTCTCTTAACGCTTTAAAACACGAATTTGATCTAAATCTTAATAACATAAATATTCAGTTCGTACCTCACAGTAAACTCTACAGCGTCCATTATGAAGGCCGGTTGATTAAAGCTGTTTTGAGAAATAACAGCTGCTTGTTGTGAGAATCATACAAACATCAGACACTGTGGGAAAATTGGAAAGTTTGTTTAAATGTTAAGTTAGCTAGTACATATTGTAAATACTGCATTTTAAGTGTTAATGCTCAACAGTGTCTTAAAATTCGGAAAGAAATGTTTGTTTTCAATACTCTCTTTCGTTACCCACAGAAGAGAGAAGTGAAATGCTATGAATGAAGACCGATGTGTCACCGAAGACAATCCATATATTCTGATACATACGCTTGTGTCCGTTAGGCCTGATGCTTTTCATTGGTGCCGAACACACCGGTGGATCTACTCCGTAGTGGTGGTGGTGGTGGTGGTGGTGGTGAATAATGATCTTACTGCCTCACTTGTGCCGTAACATAATGTGCGCATGCAGAGGAGAGTGACGTGTGCTTGGACCTCATGTATGGTGAGAAAACATGATGTGATTTATGACGCAGGAATAAGGCTGTGTGTGGGTTGCAAACGTAGCGCATTGAGCAGGTCAGGCTGTGTGAGGGCAAGGTACCGCAGAGAAGAAACACACTTGTCTGTCTACTGGCACTCTAAAAGGAGTTTGGGTACCGCAGTCAGTACAGCCACTTTACCATGGGCTGAACGACTGAGGCAAACGTATGCGTTCGACAGCGTTCAGAGACTCCGGAATTCACCTACCTTCCCACGCAGCGCGTTCTGGGCTCCTGCCCAGTGGGTAAAGCGTGAAACTGATCACGTATCTCCGTCTCTAGCTGAGGCAAAAAAGTGCTGCCCTCTCCAACATGCCTTCATGGCGCTGTACTTTGTTACAGGGACAGCGTTACTGTATATGATGATCTAGTCTTTGAACTGGTTTCAGTTTTCATTAAATATCCGCGGTGAAGATGGCAACTGCAGTATTCGACGGATCGTCTGTCTTTCAAGCAGCGTTCTTCGGGGAAAAAAGTGCTTGTATGATTTTCTTACGTTCTGTTGCTTTTATTTGTTTGGTTATTATCTGTCGGTTTGATTCGACTTGTTCACCATAATCATGTCCCACGATCTGATTTGGTGAGGAGCGTAAGTTATGAACCTCCCAGTTGTGTGGCTTCTTCGTCCTCCTGTTACTCCGTATCTTGTTTTCCCTAATATTATCCTTAGGATCGTAGTGTCATATACCTCCAGTCTGGGTCCTTTCCTTAGAAAGGGAGATCAATTTCACACTGTACAGAAAACAAGTAAAATTATTACTTGTTTCCTGATCTTCAGGTGTATACGAGGGACTGAGGACAGTGCCCTTAACCCACTAAAGCAGGCCTGCTGAACCTTTTGTGTGGTACGGGCAACTTCGGCGAAATTAGGTCTGCATGCGGGCAGCATTAAATTCAGTATACAAAATGAAGAATGAATAAGTATACGTGTAATTATACAAGCGCATATAATTTTACGTGTGTATTTGTCTGTACACAATATGCAGTAAAATATAATGATAATAATAGGGAAGAGTTGTAAAAATGCATTTCACAACGTAGGGTATGGTGTTGCTATTTTAGCACATTTGAACGAAATTAGTTTTTAGTGTAACGTAATATATTCATAAATAAACAGCTCATAATTTTTTTTAAAATCGCTGTGGCGTTCCAGCTTGTCTTTGCCAGGGTTCCAGGGAAAGCAATAAAAGACGTTATCTCATTTCAGATGTCGCCGCGAACAATATTTTGCCCCCGAGGTACGGGTTGAGCGGGCCTGTATTAAAGCCTTATATTCATGTGAATTTTGTTTAAAATTTCAGTTCCTACCCCAGCAAACAAATTGTTTCTCCATTGTAAATACCACCCAATTAATGTTTCGTAACCTTTTAAAGCCTAGCGGTAACTTCACATATCACCAGGTTTGATATTAAAAAATTCTACATGGTGCCCACATTGCGTTTATGTGTTCTGTACGGATCTCAGAACAAACAGCAACTTCTGACTTATAAAACATTAAGAGATTGGTTTTTATAACCGAAGTGGAGGATGTTTACAGAGCGGTACGCACTGAGTCCTTATATAAAACAGATGTGTTCCGTCTTTAAAGGGTTAATGTAATAAATATTTATTGCAAGAATGATGCGATACACATAAATCAACTCTGTAGGAAAACCCATAGACTTGAATATTAGTGCAGCCGGTAGAATGTAGTAAATATTCTGATATAAAGGATTATTTGATTTATGAAGCGAATCTTTAGAACAGGTTGCTGTAGGTGAGCCATTGTCTAACGCCTGGTAACACAGATTCGTGGTTGGTTCTGTACGTCATGATTTGCTGGTAAAGAATTACTTTGATCTGTGAGTTTTGGGGTTATCACAAGGGTTTATATTTATATTAGGCTGTCTTCTACGATTTGATGCCGTAGGGGTTGGTAGATAGATCTCGGCGTGTCGGAGAAATTGGCATACCCCTCTTACTCATACCCTGGCGATGGAAGCGGTACGTTCTTCTGAAACGTTTGTACCTAACTACCACTCTTTTAACCTCCTGAAGACAGAGGCAGCACACAGTAGTGCTGCTCGTCTTGCAAAAGCTAATAATTGGTACTTTGGCCTAATGGATCCGGTTGCGCGTAAACAATCCGAAACAGCTTTGCGTCACTTGACTTATAGCTATAAATAAGAAACCCATTAACTTCTGAGAACCCTGCTCACTGGTTTGGTTGTAGCTAATTTACAAGGAATGTGAATTTTCAGTGCAACTGGTTGTGGAAGAAACGTTATCTTTGTAGGGTTGTTATTTTGGAATTTTATAAAAAGTGGATAATGAGACTGGGCTTGGAATGTGAGATGAAACATGGGTCATGTCTCTTCAACTGCTACTGCAGTTGCCACATCATTGGTGAGTACCACAGGCAACAGTCTGCAATCGTAATTATTGCTAACGCTGAGGTCTTCTGGTACACTTC
Source organism: Coptotermes formosanus (assembly GCA_013340265.1). Taxonomy (NCBI): domain Eukaryota; kingdom Metazoa; phylum Arthropoda; class Insecta; order Blattodea; family Rhinotermitidae; genus Coptotermes; species Coptotermes formosanus. The sequence continues at coordinate 944,257 of BLKM01012980.1, read as the reverse complement.
TGACCATTTATATCTACCTTAAAGGAAGCGAATTTTTTTCCCTTTCGCACCAGCGCGTATTTCATAGCAGTAGATATTACATTTATGGCAACAAATCCAATCACTTATTTTTAGTAGATTCAGCACTGTACTACTTCAAGAAGCAAAACTCACACTTGTCGTCTTTTGCTGGTGGTTTGTTTGTGACACTGCTTATCTTCTGTGGTCTTGTACGTGTGATCTTACCTTAACGACTCATTTTATTCCTTTGCGTTTTCTGTAAAAGATATTCTGTACTTCTGATTTCCTCCAGATATTGTTTCGAAGTAAGGTGGACCGAATATTGCTGTTTTCGTTTCCTTGACTTCATACTCTATTCAGGGGCTAGTACGCTGTCCTTCACACTTGGCCTATCGCGTACTGTTACCTTTCTTGATGTTGAATTTTTTGTCGTGTTTGGAGTTCATTAAAGCTAGGATATCACCTACTTTTTAAAGTTCTAGATTCCGTCTGATAGTTACACCACTTGGTACGACATGAACGAACTGCAAAGCGAGAATCAGATGCTAAATATAAATAGATGTCTGATGAAATGAGGTTGAGATCCTGTTAAACACAATTTGAATAACTCTTCGATTGTTTATTTGTTTATAATTTGAATATAATACTGATAAAGGTCATGGTAGTTGTGATATGATGATTATGATTGTGATTATGATTATGACGACGATTGCGACAACGGTGGT